>JAOQGH010000062.1:7507384-7524555 GCA_025769975.1 Gallinago jamesoni | reverse complement strand
ATTTTCACTTCAAAAACAATGATAAGTCTTCTTCAGAAGTCCTAATATCACCTTCAAAATATTAACATAAGGCTAGCCTCTAGCTGTGTTGAGATCTCTCTATTTTGAATTACCACAGAGTATCTACAGCTATCAAGTGTTAATAAGTAAGACGGCACTCATGTAGGTTAGTAAAATAGAAGCTGTGTTGATTATCAAAGCAAACCCTATGATGTCTGAGAAAAAACTGCACCCATTCAACAGGTAGGAGGAAACAGCAACAACTCAAGCACTGGACATAAAAATTAGATAGAAAGAGCAACGACTAAACACCGTATTATTAGAACAAGTTTCAATCACACATTTAAGGCTCAGATACACAAACTAAACACCTGGTTACTGTTTTGCAACTCTCATCACCTTTACATGCAACTGTTATGGTGTAACCAAACAATACAAAATGGCTTACAGAATCTTAATGACCATATTCTATATGAAGTAGGATAGTAATAAAAAGAAAAGCCAACAAAACCCAAACCAACTTCTGGATCTAGAAGAGGATTATCCAAGTAACTGAAAAAGCAGCACTAGAAACCTGGATAAAACTTGCAAAAAAGGTATGAAATGGGAAAAAAAACAACCAACAAACTGTAATGACCAAAGTAAACAATTTCTGAAAGCAGTCCTGAGTGTTCAAGAGTACTATGTTAGTAAGCTCTGATTTGAGGCACAAGTAAGCATATACATGCCCATACGTAAAATACAATTTCATTATTTTCTTAATAGTATAAAGCTTCCACAACAGAGCAAGCATGCAGAAGAGAGCTTGGAATAGAAGAAAGATTGAGAAGTATTTTGTAATACAGTGTGGAGTTCAATGGTGCTGAAAATACTCAAACATGCAGGAAACCTAGATTTCCTTGACACCCATACAATCCTGCATTGGTATGAACAGCCTGTCAGTCCCAGGTGGCTCAGATTATTAGCATGAACAGACCTCATGAGTGCAAGAAAAAACACCTGGGAAATGTTGAATTGCATGCAGTTCACTTGTCAAGCAAGCGGGGAAAGAAGTGGACACTTTTTTTTTTTAAAAAAAACAAATTTAAAAAGACTAAAACAATGACTGGTAAGTTTCTCCGGTACAGCCTCTTCAAGCTTTCCAAAAATCAGATAGTTTTCTTATAGGATGCTTGTGTTATATATGAAACAAGAAGATCACTAAATTTGGGCACCCTGAGAACTAAAGGAAACATATGGAGAGAAATCAGTAAGATATAAACATACAGAACAAAATATTGTTTATGACCTTTAAGAGGAAGTTATAGTACTTAAATCTAGAGAGAAAAGGAAATGTAGTATGTGTAAAAAGGTCATTATTTACCATAATGAGTAAAATTCCTACATAAAAATCCACAAGCATAACAAAACACAGGAAAGAAACAATAGTTTAATGCACTGAGGGAAGATAATAGATTATCACAGTTGGAAAATCTCTAAGTGAAATGGAAAAAGTATTTGCAAGGAAGAAAAAAGATAAATCTCTATACAATCTTTCCAGAGCCAAAATATAATCCTATACGTGTTTCTGCATTGCAATCAAAGCTGTAAGACATGTGAAGACATACACAAGCACATTTTAAAATCAGCAGTTTAAGCTCAGCAATATGAGGCCCTACAAGAGATTGATAAAAAAGTGCCCACAGTAAGCCCGACTTCTTCCTAGCTAAACTGCTACTGTTATCTGACCCACTCCTGCTTAAAGCTGTTGATAAATATCCTGTGTTAAATCACTGTCAGAGAACTGGCTACAGTAGATAGTGGTTCAAGTGTCCAAGTGCCTTGAAATACTTCATATACTCAGGGAGCTCTATCAACCACTACTAACTAGATTGCGGACAACTCAAAGTAACATTAAGTGCTCACAGATCTACATTCTAACAAATAATCCAAATCCTGATTTACTAGTTGACATCTCTTATAGACCTGCTACATCTGAGTGGAGAACAGGATGATCAAGTCAATTGATCAGTTGTTAACATAGCCATTTACACTGCATAGGAAACACAAAGCTACATCATCACTGGGGACCTTGGCTATGACAGTCAAACTGTAGTTATACTGCTTGTACTAAGATATCATTTGCCCGTCTGTAATTTATGTATTATAAGATGTACTTTATTTAGACATAGGAAATTCTGTACTCTACTTCACTCCAACAAATAAGTAAGAAGCAGCTATATGCAAATAATGTATTAATACCTACTTAGAGACCATGACTGAATTGCACTTAGAATAAATGTACAAACACGAACGCAAAAGTACACTTGTAATTCAGGCCTTCCAGTATGTCAAAATAACAATTAAGATTTCTACTGAGAAAGAATACAAACAAACAAAATTATTATTTTACTCGATGCTCTAAAAGCCACATTTGAGAAGCGGAGCCCTCCAAGTCAAGAAGCTAACATGCAGAAAGAAGGTACAAGATACAACAAATGTAAAGAAGAAAGTCTAGTAATTACGGCTCAGAAAGCAAGAAAGGTAAACCACACAGAATAAAAGAGTGGCAGACACTTAGAATTCAGAGAGTAAGACACAAAGAAGAGTTTCATGGAAACAATGAACTATTAATAATAAGGCAGTAAAGTCCGAAGCGTTCACTAAATATTTCTTCTGCAGATAGACACATGCAGTCTGTTTTAACATCAGTGTTTCAACAATTCAAAAAAAAAAAATCACTCATGATTTCTGTCTGAAGCTTTTCTTTTCACATTTGGTTGAACTTGATTTTTATATTTATTTTAAGTACCGGAAACAAATGTCAACATGAAAAATACCAGCCAACTTTTGTCAAGCAAATTATAACTATATATATTTAACTCACAACCTTCACTTATAACTATATAAGTCCAATAACGTTTTTTTAGTGGGAACCATATCAAGTTCTTGAGTCCTTCCCAGGATCAAAAAAGTTCAGCCTTACAATGACAGCAAGAATCCAAGATTCAGATTGGGAAAAGAATCAATGACAACAGCTGCTGCTGCATGCATTTGTGGGGGCATGTAAAGAGAATTAGCTCTATAGAGGCTGTTGTTCTTCCCACCTCCAAAATAGTACTTTGCACTTCAAGAGATAAACTGCCCACACGATTGTCAGTTCTGCAAGAAGATGGAGAACAGATTACTGAAGCGCTACAGTGGGGTGTTCAAGAAGGAACACCAGTGAGAAGAAACTGGTCCTTTCTTGGTGTTGAGAAAAATCAAGACACAAATAAATTCAGATTACGGTTCCAAAATATTCAAATCAAAACTAAAAAGAGAAGAACAGAAGAAAGAACTTCTTGTAACAGTGAATACACCTACCGCATACAAGAGGCCCGAATTACTAACACCAGAGCCCACTTCAAAGAAAAACCAAACAGATGTCACCCTTGCGGTGAGGGGGAAATGAAACTGGCTGTTAAGTAACAGAGCTGGTACACACTCATGTAAATCTGAATTACAGTCATTCCAGTGGTACTTCTAGTTCTTGATATCTAAAGTTTTCAGAAATGTTGTTTTTTATTATTCTGATTTGTAGACAGGAGAAAAACCATGAAGAAATTCTACTGTCTAAAGATCCCCTTATTTCCTAGCCTACTCTCTTTTTTCTTTTTTTCCCATGGACAAGTATGAGTCAAGCTTCTTGCCAGTCAACACCCACGCTCCAGTCACAAGAATATCAGAAGCTGTTATCTGCTTTAAGATGATTTCCTAATATTTTATCTACAGACAAATCCATCCCTTCATCCATCCTACCAAGAGGAATCTGACCCCTTCCATCTCTCATTTTCACTGTGTTGTTTTGTAAAAACCAGTTCTAGTCCATCTCAGTATCATGCTATATTAACTCCCATCTTTTTTTAAAAACAGTAATTCAAAGCTAACAAATATGTGACACTATCCATGCAACAATGGCTAGTTATTTTATGCTTCAAACTATGGAAAAACATGTGTATATATATTTGCATTTAATCCCACACAAAATCCTGCTGAATAAAATGGGATTGGATAAAATTGAGTCTTTGCAAAACCAGGCCCTTAAACTGTAAACCTCTTTGCTGGGTTACATCTCAGTCTACCTCTGTTTAACACTGAGAATAGTACCTGTACATAAAAATTACTTTCACCCTAATGCAAGTCCTACCAGCTAAGAAATGCAAAAGGGTGGATAATTTTTGTTGCTGTTTTCTTTCTTTTCATTAAACTCAAAGTGCTTTAGGGAAAACAAGTAACTTACTTCCAGCTGTTTGCTAGCTTCTTCATTTCTCAGTATCAGGGATAACTTGGTACGAAGACTTCGAAAGTGCATATCAATCAGCATATTTGCCCGCTTCGTTGTTACATCATTGATTGACTAAATTATTAATAAAGAAAACACAGTGGTTTACACATGAAATTTTGAAACAAGCCATCGCCAATGGTATGGTTAGATACTTGTACTTACCAAAATAATAAGCTGGTGGTTTTCAGAATCATATGATACAGAAAAAGCTCCAACTGCTTTTTTGAAATCCTTATGTGCAGATTCTTTGGCACACCTACAAATACAAGCACCACAAAGTAAAAAATAATAACTGCTATATTTATGGTTCATAGCCAAAAAGATTAATTTCTTAATACAAAAAAAATCTAAACAAATATATCCAACTCCTCCCTTTTAATGCAGGTATTATTTTACTGTGCTATCAGCCTTTATTATAATCAATCTTCTTTCACATGAGCAGGACTAGAAATATTTCAGAAATTTTCGGTATCTACATTTATAAAATAAAAAAAAATGTTAGGCAAAACTACATTAAAGAGCTATAATAGTTACAATCAGCAAGTGCAAAATTTCAAACACACCTTAAATCAGTATGTGTGACTTCACTGTAACCACTGCAGCATTCTAATGACCTTATGATCACCTTATGCTG
Source organism: Gallinago jamesoni (assembly GCA_025769975.1). NCBI lineage: Eukaryota > Metazoa > Chordata > Aves > Charadriiformes > Scolopacidae > Gallinago > Gallinago jamesoni. Next base: position 7,519,615 of record JAOQGH010000062.1, on the reverse strand, counting down.
TATTTTGCTTATTCAGGCTGCTTCTGTTGGTTTGTCACTTGCTGATATAACACTAACTTCAGAAATTCTTAGTTTAACCTGAATTTATAATTTATTCCACACTGAGGCAGTAACACACATCTCTAAAAAAACAGAAAGTGATTTTAAGCTAGAAAAGGGGAGTCAGCATTAATCTGAGTTTCAGAGTTGTATTTACATGAGAACAAAATGCCCACGTTCCAAGAGAAAACTAGCTGTTTCTGTATCATACTATGGGAGGCTTGATTATTACACAACCATTCCCACAGCCATCATGAAAACACCTTACACCCTACAAAGGCAGTGTTTTCATTTGTCATTAAATACCAACTTACATAGACTGCCAGATAATCTACCAATGACCACTAGAGAATTATCAATAAAGTTGACAAAGAATGGATTCAGATTGATCTCTACATATGACTGAACAGCTGTGAGAATAAAAATCTTAACCTATGCTGAACAAAAATCTTAAAACCTTGAAGGAAGTATTTCCTCCTCCAGGATTAAACTGCATTTTAAAAATCATCTTTCCTATTTCTGAAGTATGAGCATGTCCACATTTGTATTTTCTACATGCTTACATGAAAAGTTTAAAAATTATGCTAGAGCAGAATTATTTTTACAAAGCCTTTTCATTCCTTCTTGTCTCTGGCTCAAAAAGTTACCCACATTTTGAAACAAGTTAAAAAGAAGCACTTGTACTTACATTTGCCTTAAATCTTCTGGAACTGCCAGTTTGATTTTATGAAAAGTATCTTTTGTTGCAGGCTTATTGGGGTTCACAGATCTCAAACGTTCAATTGTGACAATTTCGTTGTATGTAGCATCACAGGCTGCATATTCTATTACGTAGAACTGATATAAAAATAATAAAATCATCCAAGCCACACATTTTACGACAAGAGTGAACATTACACTATTAAGTGAAGGACTTTTGTTAACTGTACAGTCAATTCTGAACTTTTCAGGTTGAAGTTAACAGCAAATGTAACAGTTCTAATCAATAAGTTTTTGGAAAATGAATAGGCACAGGTTAAAAACACTGTGCATATTAATATAAAAAATAAGAAAAAGTATAAATAAATATTTTTAAAAATATATATGTATATATGCAAATTCCTACCTCACCCTTTATCATTCTCACTTTAGCCAACCACCAGCAGCAAGGTTCTTTTTCATTTGCCCTGGAATAAACCTACAAAAGACATACATTACTCACGTGCAACATTCTTAAAAGTACAACAACTAACAGTAACTAGTATGATCTGGAACTCTGCTGTAAGAACAAAATCCAGCAAAAAACATTGGTACATAAAGTCTTTAATCTAAGCATTACATAGCAGGCATGTAACAGCTGAAATGTCTATTGCAAATGCAGGTAGAATATAAAATTATGTGTGTGAGACTATATAGATAAATAATATTCTACCCAATCTACTGGAATTAGTTGCTTCAGTCTTGCATGCAGTCAGAAAAGAAATAATTCAGCCTTTTACATCTGTTAATACTTAGTCAACAATATTTCTAATTGTGTGTAGGTCTGATGAAGTCCTACCAGTGGGCGGACAGGACACATACCTACACCTTTAGCGCATATATGACATCAGCCACAGCCACACCAAAGAAGTTTTGCTATATTCTTATCTTTCCAATCAAAATAAACAGCATGCAAGAAAAATGTAAATCTTGAAAGGTGTCTTTTTAAAAGTAATTATAAAAATAAATTTTGGAGTTTTAAGAATGTGCTATATTAAAGCCAGACACTAAACATATACATAAGAATTTACATATACACTTTTTTAATATTTTATGTAGACACACAAATAAAGCAAGTTATCTCATTCAGCTTGATGTTTTGGCAAGATAGACATTATGAACTTACTGCCGAAGAACAACAGCCCAGGATTTATTTCTAGATTAATTCAGTTCTGATAAAGAACTGATCTGTAATCAAAGAAACACTGATCATGTTTGTAAATCAGCATCGAGATCTTGGTACATGAAATTCCAAAATAGCTGTATGGTTTACAACTGTCAAAATATCCTTTGATTACATGCTTGACATTGCAAGTACTTGGAACCAAAAAAAGTTCCTCTAACAGAGGCAAGCCTTCCACTGGCTTGGAAGGCTTTTTCACCCTGAGTTTTCTCACTTCTCAAAACAAATATTGTTAATGGAGCATACGTACCTCTACTTCATCGCTTTCATTTATATCTTTATTATAGCCTGCGGGTGGTGGAAACCTCACATCATGGAATGGTATTTGTCTCTCTGGTTGCCAGCTATAAATAAAAACACAGTGAATGGCCTAAACATTTTCACCTTCTTTGTAAACATAAGTCAAAAACATTTTCAATCCATTAATTTTACATTTTTAAGTTTTGTGGAGCTTTTGGGCATAGAAGCATCGAAGGTAATGTGATCCAATGTATATATAATAAGAAACACACCTAAATGACCATTAAGCATCTTAATAAAGTAATGTCTTTTTTTTTTAAGCATAAAGGCAGGAAAAGCCTGTGTTGTTTCAAATCTTCCAGCAGCAGCTTTTACTCTATCCAGTTATGGGGTTTAACCCCAACATTAAAAATGCAGGTTAAAAACCATTTCATAACATATTTGGACACTTCCTTCAAAATAAGACTTTTTTCTTTGGTAATATAACATGCTACAGACCATGAAAACTTGATCAGGATTCAGACTAACTACAGTTTTAATTTTCTGTTTCTTTAACACAGACAGGATAAAACGAGCATGACAAGTACACATTATTTTTAAAGAAACTAGAAAACAACTTCCAAAAATCAACACATGAGGCCATAACAAAGATTCACAGTAAAAAGCATATAGCAGTGTGTTACTTCCTTCCTGAAGGAAACAAAAAGTGAGTTAAATGGTATAATAGAAGCTTAATTTTTTATGCCCTTAAAAATGATAGGCAATGAACATCTTTTCACTTCTAGCTTAGAAAATCATTTATCTATAAATCAAATTTTGTAATAATGTAATTTGCTAAACCTAAAATAAGCCATTCACATGAGAAAGGGGAAGTCAGGGTACCACTGCTGTTTTATTCAAACATGGGTTGTCATAATGTAAATTCAGTAAGAAGATCCCAATAAAACCCACATTGCTATAGTTTTATATTTAAAAACATTTAAACAATTAGAAGTATTTATACAGAAATTTTACAACGTAGTAAATATCAAATCATTCTAAAACACGCTTGCACCAAGTTTAGAGTATCTAAGAGATGCTCCTCTAACCTAAATATAGCTTAATAATATAATCAAATGCAAGGTTGATATCATTTGTACCTATAACATAGCAATATACTTACTTATTTTCAAATGCAACAGTTATAGAATCCTCATGCACATCCTTTACAAATGCCTGTGTAAGAAAAAAAGGTATAATTATGGTCTGCTTATGGATATTTAAAAAAATAATTTTAAACCTATACAACGCCTTTCTTTCACAGATATTGAAGCAACTCAAAATTTAAGTATGCTTTCAAGTCAGCCTTTTAAGTTTTGCAACAGACTTAAGTAAAACGGACACCGAAAGCCGATAACCTTGGGTTCATGACTGCTGGCGTACTGATACACAGAACGCCCAAGCTATGTGTGGATTCTTCCTAGTTTTTATAAATAATGGGAGAGGTTACTAAAATTACTATTCAGAGTGATCTTGTGATTAGTTATAAATAAAATTTAAAATGTTGGATTTTAGAATCATACTTTGTGTATTTTTACAAGTGTAGAAATTAAACTATGGCTACTGCCATAGTTTATTTATTGCCACATTATAAAAAAAAACCCCACAACTCGTCTCTTCTTTTACCTCAAGCTAAGTTTGACTATTACACTAGCAAATTCATCTCTATCCATTTCAGCACAACTTCCTTCTTACTCACTTCATCACACTTAACTTATACAGTGCACAAACTTAAATGCCCTGCAGCTTTTTTTTTAGTTTTCTTCTCATGGATGGACAGCAGTTATGCTAAGCTTCCCATGCAACCACAAAGCAGGTACAGAACTAAGATCCAGCACAGAGATGCCTTATCCTGCCTTACGCTACTCAACTGACTGACCTTTGAGCAACTTTCAACTTAAAGCCCAAACATCCTCCCTCATCTACAGAACAGCAAGATCAATACTCAAAGAACTTTGGAATTTACCAATGAAAGTATCTTTCAGACCCTCAAATGATGGAGGTCATGGGGCACCCAGTGATGAACACACTGGGGTTTTTTTTGGTTACTTTCTTTCTAAGAATTATCTCCAAGAGCTTCCAAAACAGATAAACGTTGGTGAAGTGCTGAGTATTCCACTAACATTTTTCCTTATATAGTATATCCTTGCAACATACATAGCTAAAAGTCCATGCGCAAGACTGAGTATAAAAGTTTGTTCTACCAATGGAGATCTATCTTAGTAGATCAAAAACCTCAGTAAATTGAAAATAATTTAGTAGTAACTACCACTTCTAAAGAATTAGTTTATGAACTGTGAAACATTTTATTCTATTTGCATTTCAAGTTTCCAAGACAAGAATATCTTGTATCTTTTATGAGAAGGTAAGACTTTTTTCTCATACAGAATCTAAATGGTTTAAAAAAATTCTTCTGGTATTTTTTCTTTTAAAGTATTCCAAAGTATTTCCTGAGTTGCAGCGGTATCTCAGTAGCAAAGAAGAGCTCCAAGAATTGGTTATACTAAAATTAAGCACTAGATGCGCACAAGTGTCATTACTCGGAGACATTCAGTACAAGAACGAAGTACAAAGCTAATAATCTGGAAATAATGCCACCTTGAATAGAAGTCAAAGGAAAGCCACAATGACAACAGCAAAAAATGCTTTTACAATTACTCACCTCTCAATACTATAAGTTGTTACCAGAAAAATTTTATTATTGCTAACATAAAAATGAGATGTAAAAGGGTGTCTAATAGTATTTACATAATTGCATCTCAAAACTCCAAGATATTCCTTCCAAGGGGATTACAAACATAGTTGATGCATGTTAAGGACATGATATAAAATGGATTTAAGACCACATCTCAAAATCATGTTGACAGTCGTACCAAAATGCTATTTACATAAAGAGGCAACAAAACTCCCAGCTGATCATTATGGATACTGAACATTTCTCATTTTTCATATTGCTGTGTCTTTTGTAAGAAAATTCCAGAACTGGATATGCATTTGACAAATACTATGGTGGTCCTGACTAATTTTGCAACATCACACACATCACCTTTAAAGGCTCCACACACATTTCTTCCAATGTTTGTCATGTGCAGCTCTGAAGCACCTATTCTTATAGACGTAGCAGAAATGGGTGCCTTTAATACCTGAAAAATACTGCAATCACTACCAAATATTTGGTATGACTCCTGCACAGAACAGACTGGAAAAGGGCAGGACTTAGTATTATTAGTAACACTTGAGTATCCAAAAGCAGAGATTATTTTATAAAGCAAATCCAACAGAAATGACACCAAGAACACTTAACAGCCTTGAGGAAAACAAATAAGAGTAACACAAGACAATGCCCTAAGAATTGGTTGATACTTAATTTTCTCATATTTATAAAAGAGAAAAAAAATTTCTCCTCCAAAAGTGTCTTTCGTAGCAGAAGTCATCCCCTCTATAGTGACAAAACCACCAAAAGATGCTCTAAATAGCGCTCTGTAAAATCTCAGGAAATGACAGAAAAATACACAAGCACAGCAGCAAAGAGCAAGACAACTTCTCATATTCAGATCTGACTGCTCATAACACCCAGGTCGTCTTGTGCAGAACCCTACTAAGTACAGCAAAATGAATAACTAGTTGTAATAATCCTCAAAACCTACTATTAATAAGTGATACAAATTTAAGTTAGCCTACGACATTTAAACAGTCTAGCACTTATGTTATCGGGAAAAAGCAAATCTTGGAGGGTCACAGCTAGCCAAAAGAGTACTGAGCTACGCTCCCCAATTTAAGTTCTCCTTAAACAGGTCTTCAACACTGCTTTGGTCACAACCCAGAAACCTGAAGGAACCTGAATTAGGAATATTAGGGTTAACTGTTGACCATACATTGGTAGCATCAACATGGATATTGCTAGAGGAAATTACAAAACCAAAAATTACTTTAGTTTATACTAAGTTCAGAAGACTGAACTACAGAAAGATATGGAATACCTGATTTTCACTCCAGCCTGGCCAGAAAAGTTGATGTCATAACACTGTTATTTGCCTTTAATTTCCAGACTTGCAAAATTACAAAAAATCATTGTAATGAATTTTTAATTAATTACAAAGCGAACGATGCTTTGCCAAACACCTATTTTCAAATACACAATACGTACAACACTTCTGCCTACCTCCATGTGAGATTTATGCTGAAATGACCAATTAATCAGGCAAAATACATTAATAGCTTAAGCATTTGGATGTCTAATCCCATCTACCCATAGATTTTCCTTGTTCTTGATTTTCTTGTGACACAGAAAAGTGTCAGAGATACTTATCACACCAGTTTTTCATAGTCTGTACCATAGCATTATGTCGATTTTCCTCTGATATAAATATTTAAACAGATCTGTACTAAGTAAATTGTATTTGGACTCTATAGCACCACATATTTGTACATTTCCAAGTACAAATAGAATGTTCTGAAACATTTCTAAGTGTCCGTAAAAATAATTAATACTTAACTATTAATGCCTTTGGAAAACTGAAATTAAAGCTTATAAAAACTGTTTGTTTTCCTTTATTCTGTGATATGTGTAAAATTATATGCAATGCTAAAAAGCAAGGAGACCTTTAACATCATAAGCCAAATTCAGACACAGCACAAGCCAGCCCCAGATGCAAGTAAAAGCAGAGAAGAGGTACTGATTTCACAGAAAGTATCATGAGAAGTACAATAAGCATTCATCAGTCTTTTTGAAATAAAGATTTTAAGTTGAGCATGGAAATTGAAACAAAGGTGAATATACACAAGTTTGAAATGCACACCTGAGAAGGGACAGAGCATTGGCTAAGATGAATGGCAACACATAAATGAAAAGCATAAAAAATACAGTGAAACTAGATGGAAGTAAAATGAAGGAAGAGGATAGTGGAAGACTACAGCAGCTGGGATATCACTATCACTAATAGCAGAGATACCAAGTAAGACTACACAAAAAGAAATCAGAATCAGTGGAAAAGGTTTCCTTTGGGAAAGGTTTCCTTTACTTCTGTGAAGAGGAGCACATTTTACAAGAGCTAAGGTTGATTCTCCTTCTCTAATATGGAAAAAAAAAATCAAGTCTAAGTTTTCTACACCAAATTTGACTTTCAGTCACATGAACCATTAATGTTTCTCTCCACACTCCAGATATAATTAAGTAGAAAAGTTTGCAATCCAACATTGACACATTAGGGCATTTCTCAAACACATGACCATTCACATTCTAAAAACGATGATACACTGAAGACATGGTCTAAATTTTACAAATTATTTGATATAAGAATTAATGGAAACACCAGTATACTGGTTATTTTTGTGCTAAATGAAATGACAGAGACTTCAAAGGAACAAATAAAGGCTCCAGATGTCATGAAGTTTTGTTGCTTTTTCAAGTCTACTCACATCATCAGTGAGCATTGTCAGCCATTTTAAGAAAGGAAGATAATTAATTTCTAGGAGTTAAAGTGGGGAAAACATGCTTTTTAAGATTAAAAAATGCTATGTTGATACAAATATGCATCTACTGTTTACATAACAGCTCTGTAAGATTTCATACCTGTTGGAAGGAGAAAGTCAAAAGGGAACTCATATGACTAATCATGTCTGAGAAAAGCAGGCCATACAAAGAAACAGGATAGGGAAAGAAGAATAGTCACAGAAACGGCAACCCAGCGAGGGTGAAGAGTACAGGTTATCAGCCTCAGAAGGACAGAGTAGACAGACTTGTGAATGTACAAAGAGACTGGAGATACTTATTGAGGTTATGTCTGTATGGGACAGTGAAAGGAAACAAATTTATAGAGAATGCAACAGGAGGCCAAAGGAGCAGTTGTTAATACCAAAACCTGAAGTAATAAAGAACTAAGAAATATGAATGATTTTGCCAATTGTAGCTTCAATGTGAAGCTACAAAAAAAAAAAGTGAAGTATCTATAAAACCAAGGAAAAAATAGCAAAGTCCTGAAACTACTGGGATAAGAACTGGAAGATTTTTAACAAGGTTATAGAGCAAGAAGTGGCAAAAATCAGTCACAGACAACATATAGATCTTAGTAGCAAACATATTGCAGAACCACCTGCCTCAAACAGGATGCTTTCCATCTTTAGCAGAGGATACAAGAGAGAATCACCCCCCAGTTGAAAAAGAAAAATCCATCCCATGCTAGAAAGGCATCCAGCACATTCCCTCTTAGAGGGAAATAATATCTAAAGCTAGTCCCAGAAAGATTAGACAAGGGACTGTCTATGAGTCCTCTGAGAATGAGACAAGAACTTCAAAACCCAATTTATTACACCTATACAAGAAATGACATGGAAAGATATGCCCTAATAGCACTAATCTTCAAGATTTAGTTACTTAGTTGTGAGCTGCAGAAAAGTAGTTCCTTCCCCTTAGGATTCAGTCTTGTTGTGGTTTAGTGGACCAGTCTTCTTAAAATAAGTGAACCTAAAATTTTCTTCCAAGGATTCTGGGCCCAGCAAAACACCAAGTCATGACTAAGCATCTCTACATACTAGATTGTCAGTTATCCCTGAATCATGCTCATTGATTGCACTGCACTTTCCATGGAATAATTCATCTTAGCCAAGGATAAAAAAAAATAATCATGAAAACACAAAGCATTCACCAAGCAGTATTTTAATTCCATTCAGAAAGAACTAGTCTCAACTACAGCGATCACACCTACACCCTCCAGCACTCCAGTATGAAATTTTAATTCAAATCTTCCAGTTGATTATGAATGTCTTCTCAAACCACCTCCTATGTTTTGTGTGGAACATGATCCCTTTAGATGTATCTCACAACGTTTTCTGGATCAAGTCAAACAGGTAATAGAAGCAGAGAAAAGACTGGTTTGTTACTCTCAGCAGGGCTTAAGTGACAATTAGGCACCAGTTTTGTTCTGTCAAGATCAAGTTGTTGCTGGATACACTCAAAAATGAAACTTAGTGCTTAGGGGCTTGAATTTATAAGGTCTTCAAAAAGAGCTACAACAAGGCTATGAAAACATGAAATGGCAATTAGGTGCCTACTTGTGTCACTTAGTTCCATCATACTCCAGCAGCCTCATATTCCTCTCCTTCATGTCTTGATATCAAGATAGAGGCATATTTTCCCAAAACATTTACGTATTTTGATTAAGATCTTTAGAAGGATCCAAAGCCAAAGAAACTGTCACAAGTTATCAGTAAACCAGGAGATTGAATAGAAGAATTGTTTTGCATTTCCTTTGTTTGCAGTGCTACTGTTGTAAAACATTTCTCAGGAGGCTGAAACTTTATACCTGAAAAAAATAAAATCACCTTGCGATTAAACCTGCACTTGACATCATCACACACCTTGTTATGCTTGGTCAACCAATTCATTTTATAATTCCCCATCTGCAAAATGGGCATAAAGTTTAGAAGAAAAAGTTTAGATAAATTATTTAATAACTGAGTTAATACGCAGACATTATGACGAAATAAAAATTTGTACCTACAAGTCAAGTAACTCAGGCTAGAGTAATATTGCTGATGTAGTGAACATACTGCATGAGGGTTGGTTTCATTTCTAAAAACAAACTTTTTTTAGTTAAAAAAAAAAAAGTTGTTGCGTTTATCTTAAGTGTGATGCTCCATCTAGACAGGTGACACAGTTGAAGACCAATAAACCTGCGTGCCCATTTTGTCCCTCTCAATAATTTAACCAAGTCCTCTTGGTTAGAGATTAAGAAGAGACAAAAAAAAAATTCCTATGTTTTAATTTCTAAAAGTTAAAAGAGAAAAATAATATGCAACTTGGAGGCAATATCTGTGTTGTAAGTTGGTACATTAAATCATGCTTCATGAATGAGCTCCCATTCACACATGCTCAAATAAAATTTTCACTTGAACTCCAACCACCAATGTTGACATGTTATGGACAAAGGGGGAACAGAACAAGTTGTTAAAGTTGAAAAAAAAAAGAAGCCTTCAATTCTCCCAGGTTTCTTTGATAACATTTGTCACTAAAGAATGGACAAGGTAATTTTTATAAGCATTTATTTTGTAGGATTGTATAAATACTCTCATATAATTTGATTAAAGCCTCATTAAAAGTTCTCTTCTGCAAAATACTTATGCATTCTGTTTCTTTCTGAACAAATACTGCACTTTAAGAGTATAAAACTGATTTTTGAAAGCGCTAAATAATTTAATTCCAGGAAGCAATATAAAGATCTAGGACTTTGACTACAGCACTGCAAACCAAATGATGCTTATTTACCACATTGACAGACTTGTTCCATACATACTTTTAAAAAAAGTATTCTTTTCAGAATAAGATACTATCATATGTATTTTAAAATTAAGCTTTTTAAGAGGTCTTTTTTTCTTAGAAACACTCAAGAGCTGTTGGAACTATATCATTCGGATATCAACCTGCCTTACCACACCACCATTAGAGTGTGAAATTCTACCTGTTCCTTCATTGCTAACATAAATATTGGATGTCGCACAATAACTAGGCCCAATTTTTAAAGTACTAGGAACATTTAAACGATGGTAGACTTGCAGAAACTGATCCATGACTGTGTCTGGTATGCTGATAACACATCAATGATAGTAGGCCCAAACTCACTGTGTCCAAATTTTATTTTTCTTTGAACAGGGTAAACCCGCAAATTTTACCTTATTAATATGCTGATTAATACAACCCAACTCATGCAAAGCCACAGCAATACTCCACAGTATTAATAAAAATACTAAGTACTCAGCTCAGGTGTTTAAGGCTCAGGGATGGCTTTATTCAGCACCAACACAAGGGCTTGGAAACAAACATGGAATGCTATTAAGTAGTTTCAGTATATAGTGCATTTGATAATGAAATGTATTTAGCAACTCAACACGTATATACTTGGTCAAGCAATGCTTTCCTTAGTATCAGTAGGTAGTGTCCCCTGCCATGGCATTACAAACAGGAATCCACGACAGCATTCTATCATGACCGTGTATTTAACAAGCCCCCCCCCCCCCCCTTGAAAGCCGCACACTACCAGAGCAGCTCTCCTGGAAACCTGGAGAGCGAGAAAGACTTTCCTTAAGTAGCGACAAAAGCTGAGGATTTAGCAATTAATGCCCCATCCCCAGCCCTGATCCTCGCCTCAGCACCGAGGAGAAGGCGGCCCGGGGCTCCCCCCGCAGCCTCTCGCACGCCGAGGGCCTCCCCTTCCCACAATAGAGGGAAGGCCCGAGGCCTCCTCGGGCGCCGGGGCCCTCTCTCGCCGTCCCTCACTCCCTCCTCCTCAGGCCTCCAGTCCCCTCGGCCCGGGGGCGGCTTCCCTTATCCCCGGGGGGCCAGGCTCCCTCTCCCCAGACACCGAGGGGCTCACGTCGAGGCCTCCCCCCGTGCCCCGCTCTCCCTCCTCCTCCTCCTCTCCTTCCTGCCCCAGGGCCTCCGCTTTCCCTCAGCGCGGGGAGGAGGAGCCGCCACCGCTGCCGCCTCCTCCTCCTCCCGTCCCAGGCCCCACTCCCTCCCCTGAGGCCCAGCCCGACCCAGCCGCCGGTACCTTGTAGAAGGCCCCGTTGGAGCCCCGCACCTCCACCACCAGCTCCTCCATGTTGTGCAGCGGCGGCTCGGTGCGGGAGACCCAGGCCCGGCGCCTCCTCCTTCCTTTTCTCTGTGTCGGCGCAGGCGGGGGAAGCGGCGGAGGAGGAGGGCGGGGTGTGTGTGTGTATGTGTGTGTGTGTGTGTGTGCCGGGGCGGGGGAGGGGAAGGGGGATCTCGGTTCAGGCCGAGCCCGCGGGGGTGGGGCGGCGCCGGGGGCGGAGGGGCGGGACGAGGCTCGAGGCGAGGGGCGGGGGGAGAGGGGGCGCTGCGCGCGAGGCTCAGCTCCGCGCGCTGGGCCCTCCCGGAAATGAAAGCGAAACGGTTACCGCTGGGCGGCGCGCACGCGGGGCGCGGTGGAGGGGGGAGTGGTGGTGATGGTGGCTGGGGGGGGGGGGGGGGGGGGGGG
>JAOQGH010000062.1:7472892-7507284 GCA_025769975.1 Gallinago jamesoni | reverse complement strand
CCCCCCCCCCCCCCCCCCCCCCCCCCCCCCCCCCCCCCCCCCCCCCCCCCCCCCCCCCCCCCCCCCCCCCCCGCGCCCGTTTCGAATGTAAACGCTAACCCCGCGATCACGTGACGGGCCGCCGCCGGCACGCGCGCCGCTCGCTCGCACCTCCGGATAACGGCCCGGGCGCGCGCGCCTGCGCGCAGCCGCAGCCGGGCAATGGAACCCGGCAGTTGAGACGGAGATCCCGCCTTATCCCCCCCTCACTCCAGTGCGTGCCTTGAGTGACTGCCCCGCTGGCCAATCAGGTTGCGCGCTGCGCGTAGTGACAGAGAGGGAGGCCACTACGCGGCCTGCTCCGGGGGGTGGGGTCTGTGCCCTTTACGGCGGCCTGACTGGGAGAGGGGGCAAACGGTGCCGGTAACGGCTTTTGGGAGCCGTGACGTCGCAGGTGCCCCGGGAGAGATAGCGGGATAGCGGGAGCGGAAGGGATAGAGGGAGGAGGCCTGGGACTGCACAGAAGTTGTGAGATGGCCGCTGAGGCGGGGGGAGCAGGCGTAACCGCGGCAGTGGGCTTTGCTGCTCCGGTTCTGGTCAAGAATGACGAATAAAATGTAAATCGCTGTAAATTGTGGGTTTTACCGAGCTGTGCGGTAGGGAGTGGCCTGCCTGTTGTATTTGTGATAGAGACTTGAGCACCTCAGAATGAACAGACCTGTTGGCCTGGAAGGCTGAGGTGCTAGTCCCTTTAACAGTTAAACTTCATTCAACAAACTATCAAGTCCACTATAAAGCACACATTATTATTATTTTAGCTCGCTTAAACACAAACATTTCAACTCCTTAATTTATCTGACAGCAAGCTGTATCGCTGTGCATATGGTTCACCCTAGAACCTGGTGAATATTTTAAAGAGCTGCTATACCCGTAATGGAGCAATTACAACTGAAAGTACACTGGCACAAAAGCTGCTTGTTCAGCCTTTCATTAGACTTGCACAAACATTAATGTGATCTTCCTCTGTGGGTTTTTTTGCTACTAACTGCAAAAAATAAGAGAAGAAAGAAAATATTTTGCCGGTTACCTTCAAAAATCACAATTACAATGCATTGCCATGGCTGTGATTTCTCTCAGTAAGTGTGTGATGCTCTCCTTATATAAGTCATGGGGTCAAATTCTGCACCAACTGATGAATTTTCAAACTCTTGAACTATGATTTTATCTTCTTGGTTTTTTTTTTTCTTTTCTTCACATTATTGTGTTTCAGGCCTTGCAAATTAGTGTTTCTCAGTATGCAGCATTTTACATTAAAGTTATGAAAGGGTGCACAATATTTTTGTTAGCTGCCAAAACTTTCCCTTCCTGTTTATTTTTTTCAATGTGCAAGAGACAGAGTTGCCTGTAGCAATCCCTGTGTTCACCTGTTTATTGTGATGTTTACTGTATGCATTCACAGCACTGAATTTAATAGTATGATTGCTATGCGATGTGTCTTGAAGGGAAGGTGTATGATCCTCTTTTCGTCACATTTGAATACCCTTTTCAGTGAATTCTTGAGTACAATGAGGGATGAATTCAATCTAGTGATTCAGTTTGACAGCCTGCTGTGTTCATTAAACAGGCAGTCTCACAACTGACTTGCTTAGGGGTGGCAGAGGGTACAAAAGGACTGAAAGAGGAAATATTTAAAGATGAGAGCAATGACAAAAGATTTGTGTGTGAATAAAAACACATCAGAGATTAGATCCTACAGAGTCTCCATAAAGAAATATAGGTAAAATAGATCTCTCTTGTGGTTCATTCATGTTAGAAATACATTTTTAAAAACTAGAAACCATATAAATGGTTCAACTTAAAATTTCAACAGTCTGTTGGGAGACACGATGGCCAGCTCTAAATCAAAGTTAGCTGAAGTAGGTTTTTTTCATTCATTGTTTGTCATAATTATTCACTTGTTAATAGGATAGGTTGCTGTCACGCAGGCAGATTGTCTCTGAGCAGACAGAATATAAAGGTGTCTAATTTAGCTCTGACTTCCAGTGATGATTTCACCACCTTCCCAAAGCTAAAAGCTGCCGTCGTGCATAATCTTCTGTAAGGCTTAACTTAGATTTTCCTTGCCATTGCTCAAATTCAACATTTTTTATTTTGTCCTGACTAGTGAATGTTCTAATCCTTGTCTACTTAATGAGAGAATTTACATATATTGCGAGTGCACTCTGGTTTTTCTGCTGATTGGCTCTTAACCTTTCATCTTATTTTCCAAATTACTTTTGTTTTTTCTATTTTACTTTGAACTGTCTTCAGACTGAACTGCTTATCCATTCTGAAATGTATTCATAATTAACTAGTTCTTATGTACACTTAGAGTAAACTAGATAATTTTAAATATGTCTATGTCTCAAATGCAGTGACACTATAAAAATGCATCTCAGAAATTCCATTAAAGTCTTTCAATATTAAAGATAAAATGTTACTTCATTCAAATGTTAGATTTCACTTTCTAGTGTTCAGTTACACTATGCAGTGGCTGTGCGACTATTATTCAACCAAAATTTCCCACCCCTTTGCCCCTCCCAAATTCTTTCATGTTCCCCAACAGTCTCAACTCACCTGTTCCGAGTCTTGGGTTTGATCCTATAGACGCTCGGTGCTTCTGTTTCTTACTCAGGTCTACATTACTTGGTGGTTGCAGGCTGATCTGCTAACTGAAAGGTATTTCAGGCACTCTGCATTTGGAATACCTCTTTTCATCATCAAAATACTTTAAAAGAAAAACAGTTTTTGACTTTTATTCGCTAGTGGATTTACTCAAATGCTTTCTTAAATGTTTGTAGAGAATATAAGAAAAAGGTTGCCTCCAATCTTGTTCTCCTTAGGAAAGCTGTAGGACAGAAACCTATGATAAATGGCACTCATCAGAGTCCTGTATCCTCAAGCATCAGTACCAGTTTAGCTAATAATCCCTAGGATTTGTATTTTAGGTATTCCAGCTCTTTGTCTATTGACCTTCACATGAAAATGCTAGCTTTGATTCAGTACATTGAAGGAGTTAAGCATTTAAAATGTAGCCATCAACAGCCTTTCAGAACAATAGCGACAATCAAACAATCAGAGCCTTTCCCAGTATAATGAATTGCTCATGAATTGATTTGTGGGAGACCCTTCATATAGACACCGGAGTAAGAGTGACAGGAACAACCAAGTATTTTTCCCATCTTGTGCTATTTACCTTAAGGCTTGGTCAGGGACTACAAATAAGAGTTACTTCTGAAACATTTTTAAAAGATGGTAATCCGATTAACTGTCACAGTCCCTTAATGGAATTTGATAGAGTTCTCCTTATTTGCACACCCATTTTTCAGCTTAGTCTTGAGGGACTTCATAGAGATTTAATTCAACCTCTCAAATTTTTATTTGCTGTTTTTCCTTGTGCATCACTTCAGACAGGAGTCTCCCGGATAACTTCTTTTCCCCTACACTGTGGTTTTCAGCATGCCCTGCAGGTGATATTCAGATTTCTATATTTCCATCTAAGCCTGGTAGTCGCAATATATGTATCTTATTTCTGATGCAGTATTTGATACTGAGAAAAAAAAAAGACTTTGTCTGAGATGATTTTGAGTTATTTCTATTCCACAGACTGTTGTCTTGTCAGTTCATAACTGTGGCCAAAATTTTGAGAGGGCAAGAGACTTACCATGCTACTTCAGATGTGGTCAGATGCTCTTTTCCTGTTGGTTTACAATGTAGTCTCAATAAAGTGCTTTTCAGTGATCTAACTGAAATGATGATGTTTTAATAACCAGGTCAGCGATTGGAAGAAGCAGTTACAATCAATAGAGCTATGAAGATGAAAAACTTCTTAGACAAGGTTGCTTTATGATTAATCAATAATAGCTGAAGGTTGAGTATAAGCAAAGTATTGCAGTTTTATTAGCTTGTCCTTGACTAAAGTGATACCCAGAAATATATCCAAATCAGGGTATAGAGCAGTGGGTATTCCCAGAATTTGTACAGAGAAGCTGAACTAAACCAGGGAAGATTTGCAAGTGTTGCTGTGTGAGTACAAGAAATCAGATTATGCTATGCCTGTTCATTCAGTTCTTTGAACAGTTAATGTGAACTTTATCTGGGAGTCCCAGTAAAGTACTCTGGTATTTTATTTATAAAAAGGTAAAGTTCACATGGAGGGGCAATGAAAGTATAAACATTACAAAAAGACAAAGTCGAATATTGTAAAAGGATTAAACCCCCAAATCCTTCATTACATGTATTAAGACTAGTGGATAATCTTCTTTGATCTTGTAAAAATATATTAGTTAGAAGAGCCAACGAATCTCTATTGATTTTCTATCATAATTACTTAAGCTGACCTTTGATTAAACTTGACTGTTTCTTTTATAAGATGTTACTCCACTTTCTCCTCATCCAAATATATAGTTTTCTGTGTAGTAAGTTCAGAATAGGTAGGCATCCAAGGCTAATTTTGTCACAGATTCGCCTTTACTGTAGATATATGTTTCCACTTGTGGTTTTCAGTTTCTACAGTATACTGTATCTTCCTGACCTGAATATGGAAGGAGGGATTTAAGTCTACTTTGTGCCGGCAATAAAGGAGCTTCCTAGTTTCACAGAGAAGAGTCAAAGAAGTAAACACTGGAAACTAAACTTCAGAAGGTTATTATACTTTGCAACTTGCAAAAATATAGTCTTCTAAAAATATGTATTTTTAAAATGCTCTTTGCTAACTATCGAGCTCTAGCTTAGTTTGGTCATCCAAAAACCGACTGTTAATAGTAACTTCTGCATTCCTCTAGAGCCCTTTCTGTATATCCTGTCATTGGTCTACAACTCTCAGTAGCACATTTCATTTTTTCTTTGAATATCAATAGTGAATTTGAAAACATACCATACAGCATTTTGCTGCTTAATTATTCAGTTTTATCTCCCCCTCATGAGTTTCTGTCCCTTTCTCTTGTAACCCCAGAAATGCATTTATTATTATTAGCCTGCATGTTACTTCATCTGCAGAAGTATATTGGTATTTTGTATATATTTTGTATATATTGTGTATATTGTAATAGATGACACTCACATTCATGTGAAAAACTGCACATTAGCTTATTTAGCTGTTTATTTTTATTAATCATTAACCAAATCGCATTTCTGTGAAGTGAAAAGATTCCCTGAATTATGTATGTCTTGAAAATGAATGAATTAAACCAGCAAAAAAAATACAGAAAACTTGGAGTACAACTGGTTAGAGTGCAAGCAGAGAGAAATGTTCTTTTCCTGTGGTCGGGCAGCATTCATAACCATAACCACAGAGATGGTCCCCTACAATGTGCATGCTGGATGGCTGTGTATGAATATGTATGCTAATTCATACACTAGTCCTCATTTCACTTAAGTGGTTTTTACTATGAACTTAGAGCACTTAAATAATAGTTTATACCTCTGGAAGATATAAACCTTAGTATTCTATGATCTTCATGAGTACAGGCTTTAATGTTGCCATTTAAAAAATAGGAGATTGATGCACTAGGAGTTAACTCACCAGGGGTGGCTTTGGTTCTTAGAATTAAGAATCATATCCAGAAGTTACTGACATCAAAATGGTTGTGATTCACTTGACCGTCTTGAGAGTGGGGCAAGTACAGCCCTACATTTCAGTGGCCATAAGCAGAACCTTAGATAACAACTCAGATGAAGACAGCTACACTGTAGATGTTTACACTTTGCTTGATGAATTCCACACTATGAGCCTCTACCGAGGTTTCAGCCAGCTCCTGTATATAGGTTAAAGGGCACTATTCATCAGCATCAATGTCAAAAATTTAACTCATGCGTTTATAATGTCAACTTTCTTCAATCTAGAACATAAAGTTATTTGTCCAATAAATAGACATTTCTAGAATATTTCACGTCTAATTGCGCAAGACAGAATGCAAGCCTGTTTTTCTAGCACCCATGGAGCGATTCTAACTCCGTTCTAACTCAATGGAGCGATGACCAGGCAATGATTTTAGCAGTGCATTCATTTTGTTGTATGTAGGAGCAGGATGCTGCAGTACTGAAGGCAGTACAGGGATTTATGGAGGTTGATTACTGCATCTTTTGAACATACGGCAGTTTTTTGCCAAGATTCATCTGAAAAGAACATGTGACTCTTCCCAATCCATAGCAGAATTCCCAGGGATGTCAGGCAGCAATAAGTCCGTATTTCAAAGGCTTTGTATGCTGGTACATTTATATGGCCTTAACATTATTTGTATTGACCCTGATGGGGAGTGCTATAGAAGTACTATGTAAGATGTCATAATCCTGACAGACTGTGATATTTAACTTCCTATTACAAGCATATATAACTTAAAAGAGTTATACTTTTCCACTAAATTGTTACAGAAAACAACACTGTGATCTTATACTGTGGCAACAGGTGAATAGCGTGAAGGAAATAAAAAGCAAAGGAAGAAACCATCCTACAATAATAGTCTTTTAGTCCTGCTTTCTGTTTGTTTTTTGGTTTGGGTTTTTTGTTTTGATTTTTTTTTTCCAGCTAACATAGCTGACATTTTTGTCTCAATAGCTAAAATTTTATCCCTTACTAGTTTGAGAAACAGTCTTTGACATACCATTTATAGGTTAATATCCTGGACATATTTGGCATAGCTATACTTGTAACTTTTTTTTTTCCATGTAGGTTTCAAAAATCACTTAATATTAATTTGCATTTTCTATAGTGGCACAAACTGCAGAAAATAATGTTTGAAGACAGATCAGTTTAAAGCCTGGACATCATGAAAATTTTAAGTGCAATAATTAGGTCTTACCACAAGAGGACCCCCAAAGACAATTTGTCTTGTAGTATGGAAAATGAGATGATACAAATTTGTTTTCGGAAAACTGATGTGTACCATATATTTAATTATGCTTTAAGATATTTCAATGTAATTTTTAAAGAAGACATGATATTAGCTCCTTAAATACTTACTATGTTAGGACTAATAATATTTCACATAAACCCAGGAGCCACATTTGAACCAAATTAAACACTGAGAACATAAAATGCTTTTTCTTCTTATTTTTGTTAGCAGTAAATTTAAGCACTTACAAAGGATTATGTTTTTATTATTTCTAAGAGTATTTTAATTTTGAGAAGTATCTTGCATACCATGATCTAGATTGTTCTTCTATCACTTTCATCCACTCACAAGACTATGAAAGGCTTATGCAGTACACGTGTTGACTCCTGAAGTTCCCTTATGAACCTTTTTAGCTAGACTATACTTATTCTACTTTAACGGTCCTGTCCCTTTCAGTTTGGAGCTCTTATTCATTTTCACAGTGTTTCAAGGAAAATCATATGTACTGAAAGTGGAGAGTGAAGTTGTGCTCTCTTGATTTATAATGAAAAGTCAACTAAATGTTCTTATTCTCCAGGAAGGACTTCAGTGCTGTACTCTTTACTCTTTAAATAGCTCCACTTCAGTAATGAAGCTGAACCAAATCAATTGAGATTTTCAGCAGAACCATCATGATATTAAACGTAAGGTTACTAAAGGAACATCCCCTCTAGTTTAATCTAAAAAAAAAGGGAGTATCAAACAAGGAACGGAAATTTATTCAAAACTTTTAAACTACCTTCTAATGGCAAGTTAGACAAGTCTATCTTTACAAAACAGAAAAATTAAGTTCATAACTTTAGAAAGATAGTCTTCTTAGTGTTCAGAAAATTTTAAATCAGAACACTTAGGTGAATAAATAAATATCTCTGCAAATATAAAAGTTTGTAACCTATTAGAATGGGCTAATTTTGACTACGGAAGAGTTGAATCGTGATTATAACAGTATATGATATAGAGCCAAGGCCCAGACTTTATACACAGACAAACCCAGGACCTTTTCTCATTACTTTTTAGAAAAAAACAAGAAGTGCAAATAGTTGTGATGGTTCAACCAAATATAGTTCCTCAGAAAGTAAGACACATTTTGATACTATAAAAGAAGGTAATATTCCCCTTCAATGATAATCAAGCTAAATGGCAGTTAATTACCATATATACTCCCATGGTGTATCAAGTTATACAATTGCTTCAGCTCTTGTAACAGTCAAAGGCTCTAGGCCCGTGTTCAACACAAATAACACTTATGTATTCCTAAAATCAGTATGAAATAGTTCTGTGGCAGTGTCATAGAGAACATTCTCCTCAAATCTCTTAATCTGTGTATGAAAATATTGATGGCATGTCTTTGAGTTTATACTTCAATAAGCCTGAGTTTAGATAAATCATTACTTCAATAATGTCTGCTTTTATTCACAAAGATACATCTAGATAGAATATGCAGTATTCATCAGGGCTTTGTCAATAGTAGAGCACCTGAAAGTCTAACATAAATCTCATGTAGGTGTATCATTGTGTTAATAGAAGCCAGGTTCTTGTACGTGTGAGTATCAGTAAAATTTTTGGCTCTATTGACTGGTCTTTTCTCTGCCAATATGGAGAGTACCAGACAGCAAGCAGAAGCACTGCTGGGCCTAATTTAATGTATTTAAAACTATTTCATTTATAAATTATGGTATTGTATCTGAAGGGCATTCAGGCCCAAATTTATATGGTATATTCACCAAATAAAAAAATATAAATTAACTTCACTGCTAATTCATTCCTCTATTTATGTATTTTACTGTAGGCAAAAACCTGGATGTGTGTGTTCTGCTTTTGAAAATACAGTTCATAAGGCTCCTGTGTGTCAGGGACTCAATGCCATGGACACAACATGGTGTGTGTTCCTCCACCCAGTCTCACCCTAAAAAAAAATATAAAATCATGAGACTACATAAATGATTTTATGGTCTTTCAGCTTGTGATTACCATATGTTTTAGCAAAACTCATTTGTTTCCCTGCTTTATACATCTGCTTTTGTTAACAACATTGTCAAAACATCTAGTCCTGAACTAAGTTAGATGGGCAATTCACACCTTTATAGAAGGTTTGGCAGAACTCCAATGTTTTGATGTCAGACATGATTATTGATTTGCATTTTAAAGAGGTGTCATTCACTCGGTGCATCATTTTTCCTTCTGTACATGTAACATTTTTCAGAAGAGGTGGAAAAAAGGACGGTAAATTTATTTCATGAGTGCTTTCTGAATCTCTTGAAACAACAGCGAGTGCTGAATCTGGGTGTTGGTAGAAGAAATGTGTCAGCTGTGGAAGGGAAGTTACAGATTTCAGTGGGTGAAAGACATGGTTATTCGTGCAGGGATGATGTGCCTCTGCACCAGCTGCAGGTGGCTGTTTTTCTGTTGGTTGCCTGGGAGCGTAGGCTACTTGGCATCACTTAGTCTGTATGCAAAGTGACAGCTTGGGTTGGTGACATGCAAAAAGTCATCACTAGGAATCACATGTTGTTTTTTCTCACTCTGTCACAAGCTAATCCACCCCACAAATACTGAGGTCCTGTGATAGGATTAATTTTGGTGAAGTGCTCTGCTGAACTGAAGTACCCAGGAGCTTTGCTACTGATTTCAGTGAGGTCAAGATTCCTCCTGTCATCTGCCAATTCACTCAGAGTTGCACTGCATGACCTTCAGACATGCCTTCCAACCTATATTATTCTATGATTCTTTAAGAGTGTAGTAATTCTGCATTTCAAGCATGTTCTGATATTCATGCTATTTGATGGAATGAGAAGTGATGTCCATGTGGCCAGTTTTCATTAAATATTAAAATGCCACATCTGCAGTTAAAAATAAAGCTTAGGAGACAACACTTTTCTCCTTTATTGACTCTTTCAGTGCCTTGTTAATGCTCACCTGCTACAGAGTGCATCTGTGATCTCGAAGTTGGAAACTATACCACAGAAATGTTGTAATGTGGACAGAGGCTGTGTAATGTGCCACACAGGCTTTATAGGGGCGTCAGGTATTCCCAAAATGTAGCTGATGAACATGGAGGGATAAAATAACAGAAGACAGGGTTAACCAACACCAGAGAAAAAGCATCTCTGAAAAGAAGTAAAATGTCTCCGAAATGACTGTTAAACATTTCCCAGGAAGAGACAAGGATTATCAGTCAGAATCAACAGAGACCAATTGTTCTTATATGTTGGTAGGCATCTTAAACCCTGAAGGAATTTGTCTTCATGAAGTAGTGTGGCAGTTAAACCAGCTTCCAAAAGGTATAAACACAAATTGTTTTACCAATTCACATGAACTGAAATGTTCCTATAGTAAACTGAAAATGGCTTTAGTTGTGTCGCTCTTGAAAGAGAAGAAAATTAAGCTAGTCAAAGATTTAGGCCCATTTAAAACGCATTATGCTTTTTACAATAGCCCGAGGAAGAACAGCAGGACTGTGGTTACTTGAGGAGAGGTAATTTCTCAGCTATTTATTATTCATTGGACAAAGAATAAATAAATCTCAAGCTCTGGGCTAAACAATTAAGGAAGATGACTATTATCAAAATGGTAAGAGTTTTGTAGAGAAGATAGGAAGAAAAACCCAGAACTTCTGGATGGTGTAATTGAGAGGAGGATGAAAAGCAAAGGAGGAGATATCACTGAAGAAGATGAAAATGTGATCCTGGATATGAAGAGAATCACTTACTGGCTAGCAACTGGTTTTATGAGCCAAAAGTATGGTGACGGTGAAGCTTTATGAACTGAAAAAAACAAGATACACCCTGAAAAGCGCAAGGGCATAAAGCCTGTTTCCACCTTCTCCCTGCCCTCTGTCCTGCAAGAGCGTCAGGGAGGACAAGCCACCAAGTGTGATCCTGATGGAGGACCTCAGGGATGTGGGCAGGCTATGACACTCAGCATCTTTCTCCTTTATATCTGAGGTCTATCATAATAGGCAATAAATCTTAATTCAGCACTCCAGTAAGACAAACATCAAGTTAGAATTATTCCTGTTAAAGTCAAGAACAGTTTCACTTGATACCTGAATAGGAGCAGGGTAGACCCAACAATAATCTATCCATGAAACAGGGCTATGAAATCTCCGGAATGTTTGGATATATGGTAATTAGCTATTGCTGATGTGTTCACTTGATTTGGTTTTAGCTCTGACAGCTTCCCAACATGAAAAAGCGTGATTAAAAGAAGCAATTCAGATCTGCTATTTAATGAGAAAAGGGTGATTGAGAGGCTGTATGTGCTCCTGTGGGTAACAAAATTGTGCATCAGAACAGAGCAAGAATTCTCCCAGGAGAAAAGTGAGGATCTATGTTCAAATAAAAATCTTTTAGGGCATTAGGAAGACCAGTAAGGAGCTACAACTGAGGTATCTCTTTTCAAGTCTGTTTTCAGTCTAAATTAAGTAAGCAGTGAGGGAAGTAGCATCCTTCTTGGCCCATCCACTAGTAAGAGGTGGTTCCTGGCTCTCTTAGAGCCTGAAGCACATACTGTGCAAGCCATTGAAGGCTCTCAACAATTAAAGATCTTAATTGGTTTCCACAGACATGAAGGCAAATTTCCCAATAATTTGGATGGAAAGACTCCGAGAAAACAGGTAGAAAAATTCTCAAACTTTACCACATAAAAGAACAGAAATTAGCCTGTTGGGGTTTTTTTTGAAATTTTGTTTTAGGATCTGAATCTGTACAGATAGAAGAAAATCAATGTGGTGTTCTTCAATAGCTATTGTTAGTGAGATATATGTTAATGAAAATCTGAGCTCCCTGAAAGCTTTACTCTACTTGATCTATGTCAAATTAATCACCATTAAGATTTTATCCAAGCTGAGTAAATACAGCGGTCTGTCTGTCAAAACATGAAGCCTTGGTTCCTAACCGGTATTCTTGGTCACTTGAAAAATGAGTGCTTATCAGATGACAGTCTTAATGAAAGAATAATAGGTACTCATTTTTAACTCTCCAGTTACCATGCAGAAGACTATCAAATGGTTTTCTGAGAAACTTGTATTTTGTTACAGTCGCTTGCTATCTCCTAGAACTGCTTGCTTGACCAGCTATTCTTGTGCAAAGCTAAAAAGAAAAGCTTTTAAAGCTAGAAAACAGGATTAAATTTTCTTTTTGGTGAGTACCATAAAACAGAACAGATTACATTAGTTCCCTTTTTCCCTTATCACTCCATAGTTTCAGATGCACCATAGTGCAAAATCATTGGTTTTCCTATCTTGGTGTGAACGCCTGTCATTAACAAGTGATTATTCAATTTATTTTTCCTTTTTTCCCTAAAATATAGCAAGAGCTTTCTAGTCTTTCATTCACATGAAACAGAATAATTATAACTACTTTAGAAGAAATGCTGAAGGTATTTTCTCCCCTTTGATAGGCCAGGGGTGATTGATGCTTGGAGGTTTGGGGATTTTTTTAGAAGTTGGATTAATTTATGGATTTATGGTCACTTCCCACTGTGAGCTTTGATAATAGAGGCTAAACACAGGAAGGTTTTATCCTTGTTAGGACTAAGAAATGTAAAACAGAATTTTTCTTTTTATTAGAGTTTGGCTCCTGAACCAGAGGCTATAGCAATAACAATAACTGAGATAATTTTATAAGTGTTATCTGTAGGAAATGTAATAAAACAGCTACAAGAGGAAACGTGTTTGGAATTATCTTATTGAAAATATTATTCAATATGTTAGAGATTAGAAACAGCAACGTCTTGTTTCCTGTGGTAAAAATGTGCTAATAAGAATGGTTATATTAATAGCATTGTTCCAGTCCGCCTGTATTATTGGGGTTTAACATACAGTGAAAAAGCCCAACTTTTTTAGGCTACTTGTGTTTGTGTCTTGTCATTTAAAAAAATAACTGAGATTCCTTTCTTTTTATCCTAAGTTTGCATTGCAGTTACTTTTGAGTGCCACGAAATTTGAGATTTCACTTTGCAGTCTGTACCTATATCGGAGATTCTTTTGTTTTAAGAGCAGTATTGGTTGATCTGTTTGATCCTAGCTGAAAGCGTGAGTCTGCTGTCATTCTTGCGAAGTACATAGGAGACTGGGTTAAAAAGAATTACAAGGTATATGTGGTGGTCTTTTGCCATGCTGCTAAAACCAAAATATGTTTTATTGTAGACACCAACTCGTTTTTCTGAGTGTGTGGTTGAGGTAGCAGCTTAGGAATGGGAAAGATGACCTCATGATAAAACAACAAGCCCTGCTTGGCAGGAAGAAAATAAGAGCCAAAGAAATAAAATAATAAGAAGAATCAGAGGAATAAAAATAATCAGTACTGGACTGAGTATAGAGCATCTGCAAGAATATGAAATTTTTAGCAAATATGTCAAGTTTAAAATATTGATGTCCCTTGGTCTCTATCTCAGGTTCTTGATTTCTGCTGCTTTCTTTGGCCTACTATTCCAGTTTTACTTTTCTATTAAAGAAATCTATTTCAGAGTTCTTTGAACTTTACCTGCAAATGTATTGCCTTTATTTTCTCTTTTGTTCTTTCAGTTGTCTAGCAACCAGCTTCTCAGTGACTTTCACTGCAGTTTCCTCTTACCTCTGCTGCATTGCTGCATTGGATGGAGCCTAGAGTGGGATTTCACTTGGTTGGCACGGTACAGATAGAGTAGTAGCCTGGTCCTTGCTCCAAACCATTGACAATATGAGTAGGCAAAATGGTTTTAGAGAAAGGCTATAAGGCATAAGCAATGTAAGCTACATGATTTTGACATTTATCAAATTTATGTCATAACTTAAAAAGCAGTCCTGAGTCTGACTATTAAATTAAATAGAAATTGGAGAAAAGGAGCTGCTAAAGAAGGCAGATAGTAGAAAACCTATTTATCATTTTTCACAGTTGTAAAAAATAAAGTCTCTCATAGAGCAAGGTATGCATGAAGAGACCTCGAGGCTGAATATGATACTTGTGGAAATCATTGAGCAGAATCAGGATATTTCATCAGAAAAGACAAATGAAAACCAACAAAAACTACAAACCACCTTAATGCTTTCCACATAGTTGTCAGCATTCACTAAGAAAGTATGCAGTTTTTTTTCTAACAGAAGGTCATGGGTAGACAGAGACATTGGTAAACTAAGGTCTCTATCTTGAAGTTTTTAACCAAAACTGATGTCAAGTTTGAGATACGTGGTCAAAGTTTTAAGGTGCTCTCAATGCCTCAGGCTTGAACTTCACATAATTATTGGAAATGTCTCAAAGATTACAATACAAGCATGTTAATATTTGAGTAGTCCAAGATTGAAGGAGCCCCTTTTGAGCATTATAATCTCTCACTGGTGACCCAGGAAATATATTGGCAAGCGAGGGCTAGGACTCATCTCCTGTTACTGTCTCAGCATGTAGCTGTAAGAGCTTGCACCCCCTGTATTAGAGATGTAGGACTTCATGTTTGTGTGGAATCAAATCAGAGTGATATAAAAACTAAGAACTCCTCAGCTCGTATGTGGTAGGTAGCAAAATGCACACACTGTAAGCGTGCTAATCCACTGTATCAAAATAATCTGCGTTTGCTTAAACTGTAATTGAAGCTGCCTCTAGTTAAAGCATACAGGCTTGTCATCAGGTACTGCAATTGCGGGTACTTGATGTTGCAGGTAGTAGAGTAGTACAACACAGCAGGTAGCAAGAATGACAGCAAAACTGGTCTTGTTGCTAAATGGTGCTATACATTTGAAGCCAATGAGTGGCATAACAAATTAAGAAGTCTGTTAGATATTCTTTGTGTGAAGCTCTAAATTTAAAAATAACTAGTCAGAGCATCAGCTTGTTTCTTGGGCTGAGTGGCATGTTTTGAAATTTCCTCTGTACACACAGAAGGGAAAAAGCTGACTAAAGAGTTCCTATTGACCTATAATGCAGAGATGTTTCAGGCACTAAACGGCTTGCTTATCTGCAAATCCAAAATACCTTCTACTGTATGAAATTTTGAGCATGCCCTACAAGGCAGAAAGTAGCAATGTATTCAAAAGTATAAAGTTAAATAGTTCTTACTGATTGGCTACCACACCATGTGTACCAACCCAGCAGATGTTTTCCAAGGCAGCAGGGGCATTGAGGACTTCAGGGTGATCCGAGTTAAGGACATTTATCCAGCCTTTATGTCCATGGTTTTATGCATGCAAATTGCGTGTCATCCTGAATTTCCTGCTGGGTTTTAGTCATCTCCAAAGTAAGAGAGCTAAAGCTATTAATTTTAAACATTGGGCATTGCTTCGTACTGATTACTCACTGATGGGCTAGGTCATCAGGAATTAGGAATCTTCCTAATTCCCTTCCTAATACCAGCAGGCTGTGGTATTCAGACACCCCTAGAATTCAGAAAGGCTCTTAGTTTAGTAGCATTAATCCCTATATTCATTACAGCAGTTATTTACGTGAATTGTAATCTGCTCCTAACACGACTATGCATATCGGTGTGTGAAGAGAGCACACAAAATCACTGCACTGTTGTCTGTTTTTGTACACTCCTCTATACTCTGCTTCCAAAGCCTCTATTATTCACAGCGAATTGATTTCTATATAAACACGTGCCAGAGGCGAGCACAAGTTCTTTTCTATGCTCTTTATGCACTCTCCCCCCCCCAATTTTGACATCTATCAGTTCAAAATTGCGCCTCATGAGGGTGCTATCCCTCCTAAAATAAACGGTGTGGCATTGCACTGAAAGGCCTCTCTATAGATCAGAATAATATAGTGACACATATTTGAAGACATTTCCTTCCCCCTCCCAAGTCTTCCAGCATACTCTGTTCCTTTATTTCCCACAGGATCCTAAGAGCAACTCTACAACTGAGTTTCTCTTCTGCTAAAGAAATCTTCAAATAAAAAAATAGATTTTTCTTCCCAGAATAAAGTAGCACTTTTCTGTCTGTAGGTGAAAAATTTCCTCAGGTGAGAGAAAGAAAAATGCTTACTTCAGGAATCAGTCGTTTCTAAATCATACAAGGATAAATAGTTTTACCAGATTTTCAGAGAAGTTACTAAAGATTTACACCTGCTTGTGTGTTTAGCATCCAGCTTCACAAGAGAGAAACGCAAAAGCTAGCTTTGATGGTAGCTATTTAGGACATTAGTTGAAGTATTTTCCCATCTTCTTCTGAGCAACCTACAGTAGTCTTCTGTTCTTGTGATAATTCACAAGCAGGAAGACACAGTACCAATTCTTAGGACAATTTACATCTTCAAAGCACCAAAAAACCCCTAAGGCTGTCTGTGTAAGTTAGAGGCTTCCTCCCATTATTAAGGAAAAGTTGCAATTATACTATTGACCTTAAATCTGGGAGTAGATACATCAATGACAATATTTATCCTTTTCTATATATGTACCAGTCCTAAGTGTACTCATGCTTAAACCTGAAGAGCTCTGTTGAATTGGGAACTATATTTTTTTTGCTTCCAGATATCTGCAGTAAAGGCTTGGTCTATTCTGGTTCTTGAATTCTTCTAGTTTTCTTAAAATCTTACTATTTGAGTTTAACTTTCAAGTTCCAAAGTGAATTCATTAGAGGTTTCAAAAAAGTAATTTAGATGCTTTGGAACAATAAATCAGAAAGATTTATGTGGTTAGAGGGAAATGAGGTTGTATAAGGCTTTATACAACTGTCACACACTTTTTTGTTTGCTGCTAACCTCAGAATGACTGAGGCAAAAAAGTTCCAAAGTTCATATGTAGTTAAGAATTGCTTTTTAAAGCTAGGAAGAGAAATCTATGCTTCATTCAAAACATGACCAGTAGCATTTCCTAAGATTTTAAACAGAAAATACTATGTTGCTGCTCCTATCGTGTCACAAGGGCTTCCTTGGCATTCTCCCTCAACAGCCTGAGAGAGACAAGCTGCTGCTTCAGGCTGCTGCTGTGACAACAAGTAAATATCTTTATCAAATCAACAGAGCAAAATCCTGGAGAAATTCCTCAACTTCACTGAGAAAATCATGCAAATAGGGAGAGAAAGAAAAATCTGTATCTCTGAGAGTGCACCAAAATGCACGCTGGCAATGAAACAGCATTGTTAAATCAAATAAGGAGTTAAAATAAAAGCAGTCAGATTGAATCACTAGACACATTGAAGTTGGATTCACAAGAAAAAACAGCAGGACCTGGGGATCTTTGAAGGCAGGACTGAGATCCAAACCTCACATCAGCCTGACTCTGTTAGTCCATGCACCGTAGTGTATTGCTGGGAAGGTGTAATGTCTCAGCCCGAAAGCAGAAAAGCCACGTGTGAACTGATAGTCCACCTCCAAGTCAGGTTTACCTTTCTCAGCACCTGCTTCAGAGGTCTGCATGCATAAAACCAGTATCAAGGTATCTTAAAACACACTCAGGAATCTCACTGGGATGAAACATGAGTGTTTATTGAGAATCTCATCCCTTGCTGTCGTTCTCTAGCAGAGACAAAGCTGTCATTAGGAAACTGCTGAAGCTCTTCCTGCAGCAACTCGTAAACGTGTCTCCAGTAACGAGAGTGCGGTGGCCCAGAGCAGTGGAGGACCTGTTCCCCAGGGGACACTGCTGGTACCTTCCAATGGCCACAGCCTGGCTAAAGGATAAGGATAGGGATCTAGAAGGATAAGGGTAGGGATCTAGAAGGAGAATTTTATATAGAGAGAGTTACAGAGTTCAAACTAATAAAAATGACAAATCTGGCAAAATTAGTCTGAAAATTCAAATATTCTAGGGAATTCATTATATATATATTTGGTTCTGTCCAATGCCCTTCAGGGCTTCTCAACCTTCACATTCTTCCCCTAGTATCTTCCTCTAATTTGGCTTCAGTTTTAAATGAAAAATCATGCTTTGTAATGAAAACTTTCATTTAGAAAATATAAGAGTGAAGCAATTTAAGTTTCTGAAATAAATAATTTTGAAAATGTGATATTAACATAAACTGGAAAGTGCTTTAGTCCATTTTCCAGGCAGAATTATTTAGTGAGTTTTATTGCTATTCATAAATAATTTTGATCCCTCAAAACCCAGTATCATAGGATCACAAGATATTCTAGGTTGGAAGGGATTTCTAGGACTCATCTAGTCCAATCTCTTGGTGAAAGCAGGGTCAGGGGCAAGGTCAGACAGTGCTGCTCACGGCGGACTGAAACCAAGCAAACCTGAGATCAGGTTGCTCAATTTCCATATATTTACTTGCTTCTCTGTGGTGGTCTGCACCAATCTAATTTCTGATAGAATGGATTTTGAAGTACATGAGGGCTGATCCCTGAACTGAGCACAAACAAGGAAACAAGATTGTTAGAACAGGAATGAAAGACAAGGGTATCCCTATCACCCAGTGCTCTGGTTTTTAATTTTGACCCTCAATGATCCTCCCGCCAAAGTATTAAACATTGTTGGGTAGCAGGATTAAAATTGGGTGGTTGTGGAAGTAGGAAAAAGTTACCCTGAAAACAAAATGAATGCAAACAAGTAAATGAGTATTAATAAGTCTAGATCAGTGGTTACTGGTCTCTCAAAAAAGCAGAAGAGTGAACATTATTACGAACAGTCACACACAAGACCACAGAAGCACTGAAGAATCCCCATGGAAGCACTTGGATTTTACCCTGGGAAAAATCTGGGACCTTTTTAAGAAACACTGCTATAAATTAAAGATGCTTTTTTTCCTAGAAATGACAAATCTCCCTTTACTCCATTGCAAGTTCATCACTTCTGCAATAAAGCTGATAAAGTCTGGGGAAAGTGTATCAGTGTTTCTTTATATCTCAAAGAGCAAGCATTTATATCTCACAAACATCTCAGATTCAGTTATTTTCTGATCATGATTCATAGTAAAACAATACCTTGTGCTTCTTCCAGACACTGCTATAAACACAAAAGGCTCTGCATTTAGTGTTTTTAAAACAGCCCATAGAAAATACACATCACTGAAAACCACCAAGATGCTTATCTTTGTCTGCGAAAGGTCAACATTGGAATTTTGTTATTTACTCCTTTCATTCCTTATCTTCAATTCCTTTTCTTAAGCCACTATCTCTTCTTTCACTGAAAAATACTATCATTTTTTTTTCTGGAGTACCTGCACAGAATGAGAAATATTTTGCACTTTAGTGCAATTTAGAAGCACAATTGCTTCTCTGAAGAAGCAAGTTTCATTAACAGAAACCATGCAGCTTTCAGCTGCTCTCCATGCTCGTAAGCAGCTCCTCTCTCACTTGTGGAGAAGTTTGGGTTGGGGGGGCTGTGGCAGACAGGATGAGCTGTTCAGTGTTGTGTTCCTTCCTACAAGCTTGTTAGGAACAGAGCATTAATCATACTAAGATACATACTGCAGTCAGTAAGTTTCTTGCCATTCCTTCAGCGGTGATAGACCTCAAACCCATAAGCCTTCAGCTCTCACGGGGAAGGTAGGAGAAGGATGTTTCTTGTTTCTGGCTCCCTGTGTGACCAGCCTGTTTCTGGAGCACCAGGAAGAGACTTTGTGTAGAATGAAAATCTATTCTCATCCCAAACATTTACTAGTCAGACTGGATTTTGTTAGCTTGATTTTCCACACTTCTAAAGCACTTCTAAAGCCCCACTGCAAAAAGCTTCAGTGACAAGATTAGCTGAATTTTCCAGTTGGAGTTTCCCATAAGTTTAAGGCACTGTGCTCCACAACCTTGGTGAGAGATCCAGTAGCACAGTGCAGCCAGACATCGGAACAGCAGAGGTGTGATGCTGGGAGTGGGCCAAACTGGTTAGCAATTATTACCACTTCTACTTATTACCAGATCAATTCAAGGCAAATAATTGCACCATGAGTTTTGCTTTTAAGGGTATTGAAAACCAACAACTTGTTATGGCCTCTTGTGGCAGCAAACTTGAAAGTTTCCAAATGCAGGCAATCAACTGTTAAATCAGAAATAGAGACAGGCTTTCACACACTAACCATCCCTTAGGGATTCCTAAAAGATGGACTAATAAATTTCATTAACTTTCCCCATGTCGGCTGTCTCATATCCCTGGTATATGTGGATATATCAAAGTTGGAATAGTCTCAGGTCAAGAGATTTGACTTGTCTACCTGCATTGTAAGTCATCACTTCAGCAAAAGGACAAAGTAGAAAAGAAGAGAATCTGTAAGCAGCAGCTATTCATATGGCACGTCTCAGACTGAGAAGTTATTTTCTTCCAGGGATACAGAGTTCAATACCGCACTTGCATTTTAAGTACCACATATTCGACCAAGCATACAGGATTTCTGAGTAGTTTCGTAAGTAAAAAGATCAGGCTTCATTTCTTCTTCTCCTGCCAATGCAGCTTTGAGCTTTGTTGAGCTTCAGTTCCGCAAACACATCCTTGTCTTTACAACCTTGAGCAATCCCAGAACAATCAAGACAATTAGCCACAGAGCAGAGTTCGGCAGTTGTTGAAGTGTTGCTAAGACTGAGGCCTAAAGTCCAACTTTTCATGTAACTGACTAAACAAGTCTCATACTTGCTCTTGGCACTGAGCAAACAGAAGATTCTTGAGACCCAGGTGAGGTGTGTAGCATGACGGGTCACTTCTGAAACTATTTTGTTTTGCTCAGCATACACCAACTGCACTTGGTCAAGTTTCAGATTCTGGAAAATATTCCAAGTCTGTTCTGCAACTGTCGCTGAGGGTCAGGTAAGACCAAATTTGCCTTCCTCCAAATACTCTGTGTCCATGGCAGCTGGACTTCTGTTTGGGACTGTATCATGTCTTCCCTGCCCTACTCTTTCTGAACTGACTCCCAGTTTATGTGCACGTTACAGTGCAAGTCGTCAATCTTTTTGGTTAGAGTCAGAGGCATTGAGCTTACAATATTCCACCTCGTAGTCCTGCAGCAAGTTGTTTTCCAGTAAATAATGTAAGTGCTAGAGCAAATAAATAGTATTTAGGGATGAAGAAAAGCAAAATTAAAATTCAGTTCGACTTGAAAGAGTTTTGGATTAAAATATTGGCAAGTCAATAAATTTTTGTGTTTTGTTTAAAAGATTTGATTCATATATGGAAGTCTAAGGAAGTGTTAAAACCCTTCAAAACAAGATCTGTCAGGTCAAACAGTTAATTTAATTCAAACAGAAACTCCTTTCATCATGCCCCAAGTCAGTTATTTGCATAGATCTGATTATTTACATAGATTTGTATTCTTACAGCTCCTTCAGATTCTGTATTATCTTAATTATATACATTATATAAATAAAAAACAGTCTATCTGTATCTTGTCTGGCTTTATTTAACCAGCAATTTAGGGACTGCTCAATATTAAGATACAATCAAGCTAACAGTCCCTGCTCATGCAAATAGTTCCTAATCTCTGGAGAACTTGCTGACATGAAATCTGCATTTCTGTGTTTATATATTTAGTCTTCATAGGGGGAAAATCTTTTGCAGTGAAGCAGATGGTTGGAGATACTGTAAAATTTACCATTGAACACAGCACATGAGCATTTTATCATCAAAACTTTGAAGAGAAAATAGCTTCTAATAGGGTGGGAAGTTTTATGAAAAAATCCCAATATCTGGGGTAAGAGGTTGACAAACAAGACAGAGCAATTTTTCCCTTGTCTTTGGCAATAAAGTGTTTTTGTGTGTTTTGACTGCTGAAGGCACAGGAAAATTTGTTTTCTAGTAACTTGATAAAAACCTCCAAAAACACAAGAAAGAGTTTTAAATAACTGGAAAAAATAAGTGGCAAAACTGATTTGTTTCCAGAGGAAAAAGAACAACCAGGCTTTCCTAAATCAACAGCCTTGTTTAGGAGAGCATCTGCCTCAGAACCTGGGGAAGCTGCATTTTTGCTCGACTCAGGGCAGCTCTCGGGGCTGCAGCATGCAGGGTCCTCACAGATTTTCTTGGGCTTTTCTGTTAAGAGACGATTTTTAAATGCCCCACACATTTACCCTGTTATGAGCAGCATCCAAACCCTGTTGTAGAGCTGACTGTAAGTAATCAGAGAAAGCTGCAGAGTACTGACATAATAGGCTCCCCTTGGCTTGTCCTACCTCATAACTGTCTGCCATCTCTCATCTCCATCAAAGCTGATATGACTGAGCTCCTTACTCTGGCACAAATAAAGAAAAATAATCCAGGCAAGAGCTGTCATAGGCCTGGATGGCTACAGCCAACTCGCTGCAGGACAGGAAAGGGCAGCTTTACCAGTCACAGATAAACTAATGTATTTTCTTTTCTTGCATTAAGTTCACCACCTCAAAGGGAGATGAGAAGCAGATGACTTTAGATGTCCTTTTTACTCCCAAACTAGTGCTTGAGCTGCACCTCAAACTTGCCCTTTGAGCTGAAAAAAGCTGGAATTTTGTACTGGTACAGAAGATATAATTTCCATCCCTCCAAAGTGGAGGTAGTAAACTTGGCCACCCATGGATTAAGATGGAGGAAAAACATCAGTCTTTTACAGAAGTGAAGCAAAACCAAGTCATGCAAGGGTACAAATACCTTCTGAGAAGGTGTATGGGCAAAGAGAGGGCTGGTTGCTCCTCCTCATAAGTGGTTTCACAACGCAAACTCATTGTCCGGTTCTCATTTTCAGTGGCATGCATGCAAACCTGTGTCTGGTGAAAATTCTGCTGGTGTTTGGTGGTTTGGACCAAAGCTTTGCTTATACTTCATTAGCAGATGTGAAAAATGTTTTCTAAAATTTGGGTTGTAGTAGAAGTGAAATTTAAAAATGTAAAGGAAAAGACTTAGGTGCCACCACCTTGAGACTGGAAACCACAAAGATACAAGAACTAAGAATTTTAATCACAAAAGAGAAATACAGATGTTCAAAAGGACTTTCAAGGGCATTCTAAACCTGTAATTTAGGCTCAATAAAATGGTGTGATACAGTCCTGTTAAGTACTAACCAGCCTTGTGTTTTTGCTGTTTGGTAGCAGAGAAGTGTGGGATTTTCAAAACCATATCATAATAGTGATTTTTTTACGTGCAATTCTTAATCTACTGTATTTTAGGAACGGTTCCTTGATGCTGTTAAAGCACCTTTGTAAATGCAATGGATTCACTAGGAATTATTAATCTTAAACATTATAAATACTTTTTATAAAGATTGCTTCTTGTTTGTGCTTTAATAATTTTAAAACCCAATGACAAATATAAAGCTGAATTTAATATCTCATGTCATCTCTTAATAAAATAGTGCTTTTGCCTTAACAAAATTAGCACTGTCCAAGATGAGCCTGTTCTGCCAGCCTACCGGCAAGAGCTGAGCCTAAGTGTATTCGTGTGTCAGAACATTTTACATTAATGTTGGGAAGTTTTTGGTACCCAAAATTATGGGTATTATGATGAGGATCCAAGGGTTTTTGAGTTATGTTTTAATATTTTCAGTTGTGTTACAACTTGCATGAGAAAATCACATTGTTAAGCAGAGTGTGAAAGAGGTGCTGGGGAAGTGGAGAAACAGACAGCTTTAGTTGATGCTGGTCTGAATATCCCATTCAGCTTTGTGACTTTTGATAGCTCTTTCAGTAATAAGCAGCTTTTATTATTGGTTGAAATACTGGGGGAGATGTGTGTATGTGTGTGCATAGTCATAAATTCCCAGTGTATGATGCAGAATTTCTTCATTTGAAAGCACTAAAGCAAAATTCTTCAATGGATACGCGATAGCTCCATTCTAAACCAGACAGAAGACAAGATTTTTACATTGTCATTTTGTCCTTGTAACCCAGCTTCAAGTTCAAAATCAGCCTTCAGAGTCCCCTAGATCTATGTAGAGAGTTTTATTCACATTGCTCACCTCAGCCAAGACAGGAATCTGAAACAGAATGTGCAAGACTGCGGGGTTCACTGAACACGTGTAAACAGGTACCATCAGGTTTAAGAGACTGGAAAAGAGGCTGAAGAGAGAAAGACCAGAGCGACACAGCCTG
Organism: Gallinago jamesoni; assembly: GCA_025769975.1. Classification (NCBI taxonomy): domain Eukaryota; kingdom Metazoa; phylum Chordata; class Aves; order Charadriiformes; family Scolopacidae; genus Gallinago; species Gallinago jamesoni. Next base: position 7,483,502 of record JAOQGH010000062.1, on the reverse strand, counting down.
CTGGCATTTTCTGTCCTAAGGCCCATGTCCTCGCGTTCCAATTAAGTGGAGAAGGAGCCTTCTGCTCTAAGATTTTCCCCTCAGTAGGTAATTTTTGCATAGTTGGACCATTGCACGGGGTGTCTGCTGTGCATGCTAAGTCTGCCCTGGTGAGCCCTGCAGACGTGCCCGTGGCAGAGGTGCTGAGGGTCGGGGAGGAAATGCTCTGCCAGAGCTGCACCCACACCTCTCCGCATTCAAGGCACGTACTTGTGTGATGCCTCCCTCCTGCCAGGGCACTTCGGTTTTCTTAAGTAAAGCAGTACATTCAGCTATCAAAGGGAAAGGGTGAAGGCAAAGAAAAGGCCAGGAAGTTCGGATGTTTAATGAACCTTTCATTCAATATATACAGCTTCTCACGTAAACACAGTATGTGGAGAAATCCCATGGAATTCAGACCAGACAGTGCGTGGGCTAAATAGTTGAGCAGGAAAGTAAGCAAAGAGTGGGAAAGGCTTATTTGGTTATTAAATCCAATCCCTTGTTATCATGGGTAATCCTATCCTATAATTCAATTCATAAATTGATGTATGCTGCCATCATAAACTGATGTATGACTCACAACAAAAATTTTGTTGTGAAAAGGAGGATGGAGAGAGGATTAACATGTTCTAATTTTGTATGGCCTTAGTGTTTGGCATGAAGGATGTGAGAGGATGATGACCACCACTATTCATTTCTCCACAATAAACTTGCATGAAGCAGGAGGTTATTGCTCACCAGTGCAGACTCTAAGAACCTGAAGAATAATGACAGATCACTATGAAATAGTGTATTTCTTACCCTGGTTCTCCATTTCTCCCCTATACTGGGTAGAATACAAGAGGTATTTCTTTTGGATCAAAACTTAAATCACCAGGCTTTGAGCTGCTGGATCTTCAATTCCATGGGACTGAAATGCCAGAATTCTGCATTTTCCCTTGCAGCCCAGCTGAACAATCAGAACACTTGGCCCTTAAGAGCTAGTGAGAGCTCAGAGTGATTATGTTACTTGTACACTCTTTGTCTTTTATGAGAACACAGCTGCAAGATGGTATCTAGATTACAAAAATTGTTTAATATTATGCAGACTATGTTGGACCATGTGACAGAAGCTCCTGCCATGGGTAGGTGATCTGATTCAAGAGTGAGGGGGATATGGGCCAGTGCCTCAGTTATTACTTTCTTGTCATGGCACTGAAAATGAGCTGATTCCCACTCCTGTGGCTGAGTAGAGCCAAAGAATATCCCTTGTCCAGGACAAAGGCACCAGAAGTTACACTGCAATGAAAGAGGTGATTACAGCTCCTGTGTATGTGTCAGTCTAGCTCGTCTGGTGACAAACAAGCAGCCCAGACCCAGCAGCACAGCCTTTATCATGTGGTACAGCTGCCAGAATAAGTACCCAGTGCACATCTGCCTCATCTAGCTGGCACTGAAGCCACTGTTTCCATGACTTCATTGTCATAGGTACACATCGAGGGAGATGAGATGAAGCTCAAGTGTGCCTGCAGAGGCTGCAACGAATGCTCTCAGTGCTGTACAGACACCCCTAAAGCTACAGTCTCCCTTTGCAGAGGCTCAATATACCACCCACTCCTCCTAAGTCTGAGTTCCTGAAACTGGGTTTTATACAGGATTTGGGCAGCCCACGCAAGTTTTTGTTGGTCCTCTTCTTAGGAGAGCATTTTGTGTATACTGAATATACATAGGAAGGTTATTGACCCTGTTATTACTAATGTAAAAAACTTCAGAAAGCCAAATTGGTCTCTATAAATATTCAGCAGGAGACCTGCCTATGATTGATAGTTTTACTTGTGCGTGTAACATATGTAGGTGTTTTTGCTTTACATTTCATAACGGCATGTGTATTAATATGTAACTAGTTCAGCAACCTCTGTGCAAGAGACAAATGCCATTGAGAGATTGGGCTTGACATACATTTATGAAAAACAGGAAAGGGAAAGCAAATTTCAGCATGTTGGACGTACTTGCCTAAAATGGGAGCTTTTCTATCCCATGTTATCATACCTCCTTAATAACCCACTGTAATAAAAGTTAATAATGAGGCACATTAAGAATAAATTAACTCAGCTGAACAAAGGCAAATGTGGAATTGCTATGAATCCCAAAGAGTAAATTCAAGTGTGGGTATTAAGAGTTGACACCCCACCCCCTAATCCAACAATGGGCACTTGATCTTCAGACCTGGGAAGCAGGTTGGCCTTGTGCCTCCCTTAAAACTGCAATGGCTGGGCATGAGCCTGGTTAAAACAAGCCCATCAGAGAACCACAGAAAATTAGTTTGCCAGGCTGTTTCATCCCATAGCCTGAAGGCTTGGATTAATAACCTCTGTTGAAGTGACAAACTTTGCCCTTCCAAGGCTGTGGAATCCTCTCCATAAAAGGCTCTGGAGCTCCACTGTTTTTATCAGTCTGAGAAAATCACCCAGCTTAGACTGTGGGTTAGACTGAATTTTTATCCAGAAATGAACTGATTCAATCTGTAACATTTAAAATGAGTAATGAAAATATCTTCTTGGTTAAAAAGAAAAGCAGTAGGTTTTGTTTCTCATAAATGCATACTATGCTGATCATTAGCTTCATCCTTCTCTGAGGTGTGCCAATTTTGTGATGAGAGATCCACGAGAATGCCTAAATAACTGGCAGATGATTTGTGGCTGCTGTTATGGGCATATGTCTATGAAATGCAAGGTCTGTTTTGTAATACCAAGGCACTAATCCTACTTGCTTATTAATTAAATGGAATTACACAAGTCAAAAAGTAAGCAAGATTTGGCTGTTGCAAGGCTGTTGCCTACATGAGAGCTCCCTACGTGGGGTCATGTTCTGCATTCATTACACTTGGAGTATTGGACTGACTTCTATTACAGAAGTGTCCCTGTGGCTGCAGCACTTCCCCATGTTGGAGGCAGATCTCGTCTATGATTAAGGACCCTTATTCATAGGGTCTTCGACCTCATATGTGAAGGAAACTCAAAGTAAACTGATGCCATTGGCTTAACATGGCTTAACATGTTGACCTTTGGAAACCTTTGTCCTTGCTATTGTGAATAGCTGTTAAAGAATTCTTCAAGGAGGTAGTGGTTCATTGTGGCAGTGTGTGCAGTCATTACAGGGCTCAATAGTGGCTTTGTTAGGGCTTGACCAGGAAGAGAATAGAGTCCAAGCCTTGATCCAAACCTTTGCAAAAAATAGTGCCAGAGGAACAAGGTCCAAATTGGTAGGCAGCTCTCAGGTGGTTGGATGTGATGAGAACCACCCGTGCTCAAAGGGAAATGAAGGCTTCCCTTTTTCCAGTCTCTGAATTACCAAATTAAAGTACTTGTTAAGCACCAGCTTCTGTTTACACAAACTCTTACATATATGCCCAACATTATTTACCTGAGCAGTCGCCCTGCAGTGAGTGCTTTCAGGGCTGTGATCAAGCTGGGAACAGGTAACAAACACCAACAAGGACAGCACAAGTGCTTATGGTGTCCAGATGTTCCTTCCTTAGGCTCAAGCATTAGGGACTGGGTGAGCTATCCATAAGTTATAATAAGATTTCTCAATTTTAGATTTGGCAACTTTCACTGCTTATTTCTGTCTTACATTTGCTTGTAGCATTTAAACTAAGCAGTGTTTTCAGGTAATTGACACACTTGGGAAAACTGGTATTAACAAAATCTATTTTTCTGTGTAAAGTATTTGGCAGAAAATGACAAGCTTTCAAGTGCTTTTTTCTTTTTTAAGTGCTTTTGGCTGTTATTAGTGAGGGTTGAAAAAATCTCTAGTGTGAACAACTGGCCATTCACCCAGCATAAAATGACTAGGGCTGTATTAGCTCCTGCCCTTAGGGAGCACTGTAAAGACTTGGTAACAATATCACAGGCATTTTGGCAAGTACAAATAAAAAGAGAAGGCAAAAATTATAAAGAAGGCTTCTGCCCAAAGATAAGCCTGAAACTACTATAGTAGGAGCTACTCTTGAGCTACTCTTGCTTCCCCAGAGTGCTGTCAGGAAGGATATCAAGTCACTGAGGACTTCATGCTATCTCTCTGTTTTGAGTCTGGGGACAATCCAGCAAAGCTTCACTTGAATCTTCTATTTTTCCAGCTAAGTACAATCTGGTAATTTTCTATCCTATTTAGGAAGTATTTGTGATTGGATAAGAAAGGGAAACCCAAATGATCAATAGCTATGAAATAAACACATCCTGGAAGTAGAGCAAGGGGCATTGTCTGGAGGACTGAAAAGGATCTGGAAGGAAGTCTAACAGAACTGACCAGATTCCAGCTTGGTTTCTGCCACGTTTCCCTACTTGGCCTGTGGTGACTCCCTGTGTACTGGATTCCCAAACTTCAGCATTTGTGGCTTTTAGCACTGCCCTTCCCACATTGGGCGCCCTGCTCCACCAGGGAGTTCGCACTGCTAATTTAGCTGAGTAATGATCTGGGGGTGGAGGTTGTTCTCCACAGGGTGTCATAGCAGATGGAGTAGATCTCAGGCAACGAGAAGCGTCAGAGGGAAAAAAAGTATGGAAAAGCCTGTATTTAGGTTCCATGTCTATTTAGAGCTGCAGCAGAGCTCAGAGCCTGAACTTCATGTGTAGACAATGATTTTGTCCCCCTTTCAGTTGAGTATGTGCTCATCTCAGGTATTCCTCAGGTTAAGGGTGTCTGCAGTGGCAGCTACGACATCTAGGAGAATGTCCCTGCCACAAGATGATATTTTGGATGAAAGCCTCCATTCATATTGGAGGCCAAGAAAGAAAGAATTACAGCTTAAAAATCCCTAGACAGAGCCAGGTTCTCTGCTGTTCAGGATATGTCTCTGGGACCACTTATTAGAAGATGCAACATGCAGATGTTCCAGTGATGAGGGAGCAAAATTCAAATCTTTCTGCTCAAGTTCCTGAGACCATTTCTCCTCCCAAATCCATGACTCTTTTGTTCCCCAAGTTGCCTCCAATTCTGCTCCTCAGCCTGTGCGTAGCAGCAGACTGCACAGAGCAGCTGTGGGAGTCACCAGCCAAACAGTTTTCCACTTCCATGGCCCAAAGGGTCGGAGTCATGTCCCGTGTAGACTTAACTAAAAGAGACCACATTAAAAAAAAAGAAATTCAAAGGACAGCTCACGTCCTTGCTTTTGTTTGGTGCCTAGAACATTCGGTAGGATTTGGGAACCCAGCATGACATGAGACTCTGTCTGTTTTAAAGTGATTTTCATCAAGTCTGTCTCTGATCTTTTTCATCAGAGAATATATATTGCTTTCCTAATATACTATACTGCACCTCTTCCCCTAATGAGCACTACTTACTGCTGGGCAATCAAGTGCAGGCAGAGTAACCTTTTCACCCATCTGTCTTGAAGACATCTCTATGTATTTTATTAACTGGATGCATTTATTAACATTGTTGGATACTTCATTAGTATAAGCAAAATAGAAGCACCAGCCATCAGTCACTGAAGGCATTATGAGACATGGTTTATGAATATTCCATGGATCTGACTTAACATGTAGCAGGAATTAGGTGAAACAGTCTAGCTTCTTTCAAGGACTGCTTCATGGCACATCTTGATTACATATTCCAACTCTTTCATTTACTTGTTCAATATAATCAATCAATTGTTTCTAGGACAGCTGAAAACATGCTGGTGATTTGATTCAGCAAGATGAACAGACTAAAAACTGCTTCTTGTGGGTTAATCCTCCCAGCTCATCTCATACAGATACTCCCTCCCTCCCTCCCCCCCGCCGCCCCCCCCATCAGGGATGGGGGAGAGAACTGGAAGAGTAAAAGTGAGAAAAGTTGTGAGTGAAGATAAAAAGAGTTTTACAGGTAAAAGCAAAGCTGCATGTGCAAGCAAAGCAAAGTAAGGAATTCATTCACTACTTCCCATCAGCAGGCCATTTCCAGGAAAGCAGGGCTTCATCACATGTAACTTGGGAAGGCAAACACCAGAACTCCAAATGTTGCCCCTTCTTCCTCTTTTCCCCAGCTTTTATTGCTGAGCATGACATCAAGTAGTCTGGAACATTGCTTTGGTCAGTGGGGGTCAGCTGTCCCAGCTGTGTTCCCTCCTGGCTTCCTGCACAGCCCCAGCCCACTGGCTGTCAGGGCAGCAGGAGAAGCACAGAAGGCCTTGATGCTGTTCAGCAATAGCCCAAACACTGGTGTGTTATCAACACTCTTTTGGTCACAAGTGGGAAACATAGTACCCTACAAGTTGCTGTGAAGAAAATTAACTCCATCTCAGCCGAAACCAGTGCACTGTTACACTGCTGAGAAGTTGCTGTTAACAGTTCATTGTTAATTCAGAAAGATAAAAACAGTTTCTCAACTTGCAGAATTATTTCTCGGCATGGGTAATCTGTTGCTTATAGGATGTTTTAATAACTGCATGGCAGCTGTTCAAAGCCAATTTTAACAGGGGAGGGAAATCATTATACATTACCTCAGACTATTTTGTAGTTTAATATGTTCTATAAATGGTGACAGATGTAAATAGCTGCTGTATTTCACTGCAGGAAGCAGTGACCCAGGCAGACTGGCATAGGCTGATGCTCCCTTTGTGCTATTTCCAGTTGGCAAATGGTTCCTGTTCTGTACTTCTTACTGTATTTACCCTTAATTTTTCTAGACTATCTCTTTTTAAAAGCTGCAGCTGAATTTCAAGGGGCACATGTTCTTAACATAATTCACAGACTACTTTCGTATTTGGGAAAGTGCTCTGGAACATTGACTCCACTTGTAAGATTTTAGAGGAATATATTATCATGCTTCAAGCACTTAGACCCATTCCCATGGCATATTGGTCGACATTAGCCTGGTATATCACCATCTCTAAAGCTTATCTTCAGGAAGAAAGAAGACTTAAGCAATTGGACCATCTGCGTATCTGTTTGTGTTTCCTATCCCTCCCAGTAATTTTTTTCAACCCACGAGCAAATTTCAGCTAAATTTGGCAGAGGGATACAGGTCCATATAATCATATTGCCACAGGTTTTGTCAAAGTAGAGGACTAAATAGAGACGATGGGTCAAAGAACCAGCAAAACAAAGATAAAGTCTGCAGTGTGATTATTATTAAAAACAAAAGAATCAACATAAACAGCTGTTAATGCCCCCAGTAAATAAAAATGTTTCAAAACAAATATTGATATTGGTGTCTAAGAAGCTGTAATCAAGTGTATGACAAAGTGTATGTCCATAGGACACCACATCTTGTTATTTCAAATATTTCTTTGTTTTGTGAATAAATAACAGACAGAAAGCAAAGCAGAGTTGTCTGATAATGACCTGTCTGCAGGGTCATGATGTCTTTATTTCTGAATGATATGGAGGCAATAACATGGCTTTTTGCAACTCCAAGTTCTGTAGCTGGCATTAAGCAAGCTAAATTGGAGAACTGTTTGATGGGTTTGGTTTCTGACTCATTGGGTATTTCCATATTTTAGACTTGGTATCAGATTGCAATGTTGATATTTTCAGTTCCCCATGAATCAGAAAATCTTCAAAGACTTTTTTCCCTGAAACACTGATACCTGGTGATTTGAAAATAATACACAGTTTCTGGGTCTTGCACTTTCTGACTAAAATTTAAGTTTTTTCCAGTTTTACTGCTACTTTTTGCTAGTGACCACAAAATCCATCTGATTTGGGAATCATCAGTAGTGGAGATCCTGGCAGCCAACAGTAGGGTTGGCCCACACAACTGGTTTGTTTGTCCTGAAGCTTTGTATCTCCTCTCAGATGAAGCTTACAACAAGAACATGGTTAGAGCAGCTGTGGAGCTTTGGGAACACTTGCCTGTGGAGAGGTGTAACAGCTGGGGTTGTGTGCATACTACAGAAGAGCAGAATATTGAAACTCAGGAGAATATTGAAACTTAGGAGACTTAGTGAGGTCTCCTAATATGTTGGGAGTGCTAAAAGGTCTCTTCAGAGTCATCTCCTAAATTCACTGCAGTCAATATCCATCATTTTCTGATACCTGAACTAAAGCCCTGAATCCTGGACCAGGACTTGCAAACTTGAATATCAGAAATAAAACCTTATAGAACATTGGAGCACAACTAATTTAACAAAAAACCTCACCCAATTTTTGGTACCCATTGGCTTTCTGCCTACATGCATACTGCCAATGTTGCCACTAATAAAATTCCTGTTAGCATTGTAAATCTGCTTCGCTCTCTACTGCATCTGCTTTGGGAATATCTGATGATTTAAAGCATCAAGGAAAAATGTTAATTATTGAGTACAAACTATTTGAGGTGTTATGCCGCCACAAGACCTCCTTTCCCAGATTTCTCTGTTTATTATAGGCCTTTTATATCCATAAGTGAGCAATGAGGAGGTGGGTGGGTATTTTGCAACTTACTCTTGGCCAAGATGTTCATCCTTACCAACTGAAATCATTCTGTTCTCTTCTAACCTCTAATTTGGGAAGCTAGGAGGAAGTGCAGTTTTTTAAGGTCTTTTTTTTAATTCATGTAAAGCCTAGCAAAACCCACAAAGCTTTGTGTAAACTACAGAAGATGGTCAAGCCCATCAGTGGGCCCTTATTTATTTAAGTTTCAGCACATGAACAAGTACTTTGCTAGATAAATGTCTGTATTTCAGACCCAGGGCTGTTCTGGGTAGAGGGTCTGGTGCAATTCTTCTCTCTTTACTCTCTCTAGTGATCTCAACAGAATGAAGAAATCTGTCACAGTGGTGAAGGTTACTAGGATTAAATTCTTTGTGAAGGTTAGAATATTGCCTAAAATTTAAAGAAAATAATGTTTGTTTTCACTTGGAAGGGATCACAGGTGAATCTCTTCCAAAACATCGAGCACTAAGCTGGATGCTGTCTGCAGGGAGCTGTATACAGAAGTGCTCCATCCTGTGCTCCGCTCTGGTGCATTGAGCTCCTTGCCTTGCTCCCTGGTTGTCAGATGTGCTGTACGCATCTTATCAAAGGATCTTGTAGACTTACGAGTTAGGACGGAAAGGATGGGCCCATCTATACCTCGGCATGATTACACAGGGAATCTATTCTCATTTACACCCTTAGAACTTTGCACATGGCGAGTTGAAACCTTGAGAAATTGTACTGTGAAAGGAACTTATGAAATACTCCAGCTCCCTCTGAGCTCTATGATTTTGTCATTACTGTAAAACGCCAATTTCCTCTCAGATTCAGAGTCCTGAGTTTGGAAAAAAAAAGCTGACACTGTGTAACCAGATACATGAGCAAGTACTGTTGTTCAGAAGCACCTGACCAAGGTCCAGGGGAGACTTCCAAATCTTGGGCTGTCACAGCCACATACTTGCACAATTCACTGTCTCTCCTCGCTTCTCACACAGTTTCTCATTATCTCATACACACCCATCAATGTAGAACAGTGTTTTCAGTCCAGTCAGTTAGAAACAGCACTGCTGGAAGCAAAGCAATGACTTGTAAGAAAGAATTAAACATTGGCAATTACCCCTGCAGAATATGATTGTTGATGCTTGTGGACAGTATTCATAAGATATGTTAGTCCAACATAGTGTAATAAAACAAAAAATAATCTAAAATCTTGATAAGAGATTCCAATAATGCATTTAAGTGCAGAAATCCTGTTTTTCTGGAGCATAGTCACTGTGCCTCTCATTATACTTAGTGTGTGTGTATATATATATATATATAAAACCAGACTTTCACCACCCCAGAAATCACATGTATGTCCTGTCAAATAGCATTTGATGTTTCAAATGAAAAGTTGGGCCAGAAGTGACATGTTACTCATTGAAATGAAGGACATGTCACACCCAATTTCCTCTTCATGTCAGGTTGAGTCACTTTGCCCCACCGTCTGGCATGTGAGATGTGTCAATGGCAGTGGTTCCTATTTCATGCACAACATCTGTTTGTAGCTCACTGGTTAGATGAGCAAGTCCCAATATCATCCCTGCCAGCTGTCTTATGCACTATTTCAAACTGCTATGAAACATGAGGATAACTATAATATGGGACATGTCACGGGCTATGCTCATTTGGCTTTGCTTATCTGAACCTTTGACTTTGTGAGGGGTTCCTTGTCATGGCTTGCTCTGGTTCTCCCGTGGATTAGGCTGTGTCTCAAGTAGGCGATTTTCACAATAAGGGAAGGATGCGTTAATAGTCTTGCTGTCTTAACATGAACAGATGTGAAAATTGGCATGATGCTGAGAGGGGGCATATAAAAAACAGAAATAGAAATTTGCATCAAACTTTGGCTCAGCAATAATTCTGGGAGTGTAATTTTAATCTAGTCTAATTAGCCTAATTTCTATGACTACTGATTTTTCAGCACATGTCTCTGAAGAACCGTATTCAGAAAAATAGTAGCAAAACTCGCAGTTGTCACAGCAGATGCAGTGCCAGTCCATCTAAACAGGGAAATTGGTAGATTCAGGATTTGATACCACTTTTTGAGAAAAAGATTATGGGATAAACAGCAAATACACTGACATAAACTCTTGCATTATTTTTGTCCTTTATGAGATGAAGCCAAAGATTATTCTTAGATGTAAGCAGGATATAAGCTAGGCTTATAGAGATATATATATATATATAGAG
>JAOQGH010000062.1:7444670-7465529 GCA_025769975.1 Gallinago jamesoni | reverse complement strand
TATTGAAAGGCTGCTATGAGGTCTCCCTGGAGCCTTCTCTTCTCCAGGCTGAACAACCCCAGCTCTCTCAGCCTGTCCCCATAGGAGAGGTGCCCCATCCCTCTGATCGATCATCTTCATGGCCCTCCACTGGACCCATTCCAACAGATCCATGTCCTTCATTCCTGTGTTGTGGACTCCAAAGCGACCTGCAGCTGTGCAGCTGTGCATGCAGATAGCAACACAGACACTGCAAGCCCCAACAGGAAAACAGCGTTCTAGTTCTTCAGCCACACGCAATCAGATTGAAAAGAACGTGTGTGTTTTTCTCCCCCTTTAAAAGAAATCCTTCATTTACATCCCATAGAGTTGAAAACCAATTTGCAGGGTGACATCAGGTTGCTAACGCTCTTATTTGAAGCGGGAGTGACAACATCAGTCACCTGCAGGTGAAAGCATGGGAGAGAAAAATGAAATGAATGACCATCTCTTGTGAGTCTGAGGACAGGATCTGGCCGGCCACACTCCTCATTCCCCTTCTGATCGGCATTTAGCAGGTTCAAATCCTTTTACTGCCTCTGCCAAGCGGGAACGCTTGGGGTGCAGCTTGAAGGAACGTGGTTATCAGCACAGAAACCTCTGCTTCGTTTGACAGTTCCCGTCCTGGTTTGTAACAGGAGACTGTTCTCTCTGCTCCCTCATGCATTAAAAGCAAGCAGCTGGCTACTTAATTTTATATTAAAAGGAGAGTGAATTTATTTCATGTAGATGTAGTCACTTTGGCATACCAGATTTCTTCCTGGTTTCCAAACTGAGCCAATGGTAAGACTGAGCTGCTTCTGGAGAGTAGCTCCAAGGTCCCAGTAAAGTACAGGGAGAGGCCAGCATGGGAAAGTGCCAGATCCCCAGCAAAATGTTCCCCTTGGAAAAGCACAACCCTGGGGGTTCAGCGAAGGTCCCCTATGCAGGACACTGCTGCATTCTCCAGCACTAGTCCTTGCTCCAGTGACCCACCCACAGGGGTCCCCTCTTCAACTGCTCCCCCCATGTCAGAGAAGGCGTCGCAGCAGAGGTGCTAGCGAAAGGCAGTTTTCCTCCCTGACTGACTGCATGCTGATTTTTTTCCCAAACATAAGCTCTGAGTGCAATTTGAGGTACCTTCTTGCACAACCACCACCATAATGGTTGAAGCACTAGCTGGAAAATTTTCTAAGGATTTTTGTTTAATATGTATTTCCTGCCTTTTGAGCACTTGCTTGCAAACCTAACGCTGGCTTGCTTTCTGTCAGTTAAGATTACTGGTGTAGTCCATCTTACAGAAATAAAAGTATGCCAGGGAGCCCACATATAAAGCAGTTTTTAGCTGTGTTTCACGTTGCCCAAGTTTGTGGAGCTGGTTGCAGTACATAAACAAAAGATAGAACAGGATGTTTTGACTTCAATCACTGTGACAGCAGTCAGATACAAAACCTAACTTCAGATGTTGTAGCCCAGAGTAAACAATGAGATTTACTAAGAATCTGACAACTATTTTTTTAAGAACCCTTTTCAAAGAGACAATTACTCAGCTATGGGAAGGTCTATTTCACCTGATGTATTTATTTCGAATAAATTGGCAGCAGAAGCTGATGGCTTTGACAATTGTTTGTCAGAGACGTGTGCAATGCATAAATATCTGTAATAATTAAGCTTTATGTCTCAAAACATCTCAGAAACTATAAAGAAAATAGCATTAAAAGGAAGGATATGTTCCTGACTGGATATTCAGTAAAAATACCCCTTACTCCCAGTCCCACAGACCTGATTACTTTTGTTTGCCAGAAAATCTTTTGCATTTTGTAGAATTCTAGAGCTTGACTTCATCGATGCTGACCTCTTTGGCACATATAACAATTAGGAAATATGGCTGAAAAACATAATAGTCTCATAAAAGCAAAACAGACTCGGACAAGAAACTGCTCTTTTGCTTGGAGAGAACAATGATTGGTAGAATGTGCAGTAGTTGGTGGAAGGTACTACCACTGATTTGCTTTCTAACATTTGCTTCTTTGAAGAAGTTTTAGCCATGTGATGTCTCTTACTGCGTTTTCATAGCAAAGCCTCTGTACGTTTCATGAAATCCACACAAGAGCTTAATTCCCCATGACCACAAAAGCAGGATGAAGCTGATTAATTTTGCTTATGCAAAATGCTCTCTCAGACCGAAGCTCTTACTCTTACTCTTACTGAGTGGGTGAGGTAATTATTCAAAGAAGAGGTGTTAGGGGACCAGTCACGCTATTGTTGCTCCTGAAGCCAGAACTACAGAAGAGGATAAAGAAAGAACACAGAAATGCAGTGAGAAAACATTTTCAGCTATTATCAATAGTATAGCAAACTGAAAAGCCTTTGGGAGAACAGAGGCTACTATGAGTTTGCCAGCTGCCATCCTCTGTGCCCCAGGTGCTGTCGGAACCACGGGACACAATGCCTGCCTTTGCCCCAGAGGTTCCTCCCTGGGCGTGAGGGAGACAGCGGCTGCGGATGGACAGCCAGGGCTCAGGGAAGCAGTATTGATAAGCGGTGGGTTCAGCCTTGCAGCCCAGCTGAGGATGCTCTCTGATGTCATATTAATTGAAAATTCCTATGTGGAGCAGAGTGGCAGAAGCTCTTCTGGCTACGGCTCTGCCTGCATGGGAGAGCAGAATTTGGGATATCTGCAGGTACAGTGGTGAGGGGTCTTCTCCAGCTCAGGGCAGAGACTGCTTCCTGTCTTCCCCTTGCAAAGCTTGGGGATTTGGGCTGATGGCAACTTGAATTTGGGTCAACAGTGTGCCCTGGCAGCCAAAAGAATCTATGATTCTATGCAGTTTCCCTGCAGGAATACAGGATTTCTTACTTCCCTAGATTTTATGAGATACCCCATAGCCCCACGATCTTTTGTGTCTGTCTGTTCTGTTATGACTCTCTGCTCATGCATCACTCTTTCTTTGTGGACATTATAAAAAAATCATTAGCTGTAGAAACCCAGCCCTGCCAAACCACCAGGAAAGGCGACAAACAGATGAACACACAAGCATATAAACTATATAATCTGAAAAATAAGTTAACTCTTCCTCCAAAAGCAATACAGGGAAGAAAAATACTAACACTAAAAATGCATAGAGGGATAGAGGGATAAAAGCAGCTTGTACCCACTTGAAATAATTTCATATTTATACAAGGGGAACCATATATTTTTAGATTTCTGCAGGTTGCCTTTTCATTTGATTTGATAGAATAAAACATTCTGCTGCATGGAGATGTCACACAAATATCTTGGAAGTCTGCAGAATAAAGAATTTCTGCAATAGCAATAGCAAAAGAAAACACTTACCTGAATCTTTTTTAAGCCTAGCTCCCCTGCTTTTCTTTTGGTCATTGCAAGTTGTAAAAAAAGATTTCTGTTGTGTGCTACTATCAGTCTATTAAGGAATACATACATAAATGCACCCAGCTAAAACTAAAAGGTCCAGTTACAATACAACGGTCCAGTTACAATAGAATTTGAATTTAGTTTTTATATGGTAACCAAGCCTTCAGTTGCATTTGTTTCAATAGCAATCAGCAGAGACTCACTCCTGCTGAGTACTGAGTACTAAGAGTGGGATGCATGTAGGGACCAAAGCTGAAGTTATAGATGTAGGATTATTTTTTCCCCGTGGAAATGATTTACTGCATATTTTTTCTCTTCTTCAAGCAACAGAATGAAATTTCCCTCTCCTTTGGGAGTGGTAGAGACAAAACAGTTAAAAATGACTGAAATGACCAAAGTGTCTTCAGATGTTACTTTACAGTAGAAAACTTTGCTGGAAATTGCAGCTGTTGCCTCAGGGTGAGTTTCTGATCATCACAACAAAAACTGCAGCTGGGTCATAGAGCCTTTAATTGCCTGTTTCCTCAGGCTGATCCGGGAGGACTTGAGTATGAGAGAGAAGTTGTGCCTTGCCAGTTCATGGGCCTCTCGGGAACAGCACTAATTACAGACCCTTGCTGTGTCTTGTGTCTAGATTTTTCTTAATTTCTCTGTATGAAAAAGGTGCAGGCAACTGCTTTGCACAACCAGACTGAATCACAGTGAGAAACTTCCTTTTCAACAGAGAGGTGGTTTCCACTTAGGACCATTAAGGCACCACCTAAAGAAAGTATGAACTCCCTTTAGTAGCCCTCTAGACACCTGTGGGATTAGTTCAAAGGAGTGAGTGTTCAACAGCACGAGAAAGAATTACATGATCATACCTATGGAAAAGCTGGCTTGGTAGAGCTGACATATGGAAGTAAAATGCAATATATAAGAAGCCTTGCATAGGATTCCTACCTGCAGACTTGTCCAGTGCTAGCCTGCGAGTCCGAGTGGGAGGAACTCAGATTCCGCCTACCACTCCCCTTTCCAAAACCTATAGGAAAGAACATTCTTAATACTGAGAAAGAGCAGGACCAGCGTTTTCTTTAAAAATCCCTGCCAGGTTGGCCCTGCTTATCTTGAGCATGTTTGTAGATTTCAATGTAATTTAAAATGTAGGTATCTAAGACTAAGTGAAGCACTGCCAGAGGGCGGCACCGATACAGTCCTAGAATAGTTAAAACAGCATGAAAAAGGAATTAATTTGGTAAAAAGATGGAGAGAATGAGTTTCTCCAAAGAGCCATAAGAGCTATGGTGGGTTGCTGACCTCCAGCTCACGATTGAGCAGTGACTAAAGGCAGACCATTGGTGGCCACCGTGTCCTTCCATCCTGTGGTGCTTCTCTGGTGCAGCCTCACTCCTGCAAAATGGAGATGTTTCTGAGAGGGTAAAACTCTGTGTCTAGACCCATCAACAATGAGAGCTAGAGCACACTGTAATGGAGCTTTATGATATATTCTCCTCCTTTCAACAGAAACTTAAAATTGAGTTGAAAAGAGAAAAGGGAAAAAGCATTATTTTAAACTTGATGGAAGAAATTAAGCCTCACATCTACCAGAATCCTGTGACAGGCATGGTCAAAACATGTCTATTGATGGTACACCTGGGTCTCTCTTTTTGTCTGACTTCTCTGTGCTTAACTCAGCTTGAACCAAAATCTGGGAATAGGCTATAATCTCCCCTGCACTTTCCAAAGTGGCAGACATAAGACATCCAAAATGCGGAAAACCACAGGAAAAATATTACGTAAATTCAGTGTCATGTAGCTCTTCTCCCTCTGGGAAATCTTAGCTATATTTCTTAAGAAAAATAGCACATATTTAACACAACTCATTGCATTTCCTCAAGAGGTAGAGGGCTCAAAAACCACAGAGCCTGAAGTACACGCTGCCCCCTCTGCAGGAGTTCACGGTGTGGCAGAAAAAACCCTTCATTATATCTGCTCATGGCACATTACTTCCCTGCCCTCCTATTCCTCATCTAAACTGGGCATTAAATTCACACCGGTTTCATCAGCAAAAGTAGGAACAAAACAAGAAAAAAAAAGTCAGAAATGTTACAATATGCTTAATTTAATTGGATTTTCTGTTCTGAATCAGTAGAATGAAAGAAACATTAAACAGAACATGCCCAAATGTTAAGGCAGCATGAGCGGCGCCATCTGTCACAATATTTCTCTAGTTATTTTTAATCTCTTACATAGTTAAAATTATGTTTTCTTAGTGACAGGCATTATTGTAGAACATTTATCTATTATAAACAGGAGCTAAAGTATTCATTATCCCCAGGATCCATTAGTAAGAATAAATGACCAGAAGAGAGACAACTGTACAGATTTCATGCTCTGCACCGCTCAATATTTGATAGAAATGTCAGAATTGTCATATTAGATCATATTTGAAGGTCTAGTGAGTTTGTTTTCCTTCCTTCAGAGGTGGCCACCACCATGGATGTCAGGGAAACCTCTTGATAAAATATCTTACAGAACAAACTGCTTTGGAGGAAAAGATTCTTCTTAAACCCCAAGTAGTTGCCAATAACCTGAACTCAGAGAGCACACAACACCATTCTGTGTCTGACACTCTTCTGTGTCTGTAAGTGCTTAAACCAGTTACAATCCCAGTGAATTCTTGAGCTGAACACTGTAATCGTCTGACCATCATCGTATGGCTCTGACTCCTGCACTGGGAGGCCATCGCTAGGCAACTGTTGACATCTGTGGTCAGATAGTGAGAAGCAGCCTCCTCCCATGAACCGTCTGGAGACATATTAGAGCAGACACTTAGCTGGGGTGTATCAGCAGAGCTCCACTGACGTCAGGGATTTGTACCAACTGAGCATCTGATCTGCTATATATGCACATGCACGCACAGTTTCAAATCTTGCATTTCTCTGTTGTGGAAATTGCCAAGGAATAAAAAGCAAATAAAAAGCCTTCTTGAGATAAGCACTTACAGCTTTTTAAACACACATAAAGAACAGTTTCTATTACTAAAACTTGCTTCATTTCAGTCCCCTTATCTCTCAGAATTTCTCGGGATTTTCTGTCACGTTCCTCATTTCTGTAGATTCTTGTTTTGCTTTTAGATCATCTCGTGAAGATGCTTTTTTACGAACACGCAAAGTTAGGAAGCCAAATGTTAGCAGCAATTTTATTTGAGTTGCAATTTAGTGAGTACATGCCAATAAACAGCCTTTGTAGTAATCCTGGGCTGTTAATCCTTGTCAAATAGATGATGTGCTGAATGCAGAGCAGCTGGCCGTGTGGCTCGGTGACCGATATTGCCTTGATGTGACATATGCTGGCTAGTCCATGCAGTGGCAGTACTGGCACAGCCTCTGTCCAAGCAAGTTAATTTGTCCTCTTTCCCCAGCATTACCACGCTGGAGTAACGTGGTGGGTGCAGGCAAGCTACCCTGGCTGGGCAGAGTCCCTGCCATTCCCGCAGGATGCTCCTGGGCTTTGAGTGTTTGGGGCCTGGGGGGGGATATTTAAGAACGCCAGATGCCTGATTATAAAATGCTACGATTTAATGGGCTGCCACAATTCTGGTATTGCCAAGTCTTGCGTTTTTATCATGAAGCACATAATATTTGATGTTGTACTCCAAGCTTCAGCATCTGATGGTAAAACTGTTAACATTTATGCACTTATTTTTACAGGTTATTTTGTAGCTCCCTAGCTGCAAAGGAAAGCTCACGTTTGTGACCCTAAAGATTCTGGTATAATCTCTAGTTTTGTGAATATTTGACACAACCTATATATAATTTTTGCATAAATACAGTGCTGATGCTGTGAGGGATAAAACACCTCCTACTGGTAGCGATTGCTTTTATCTCTAAGGACAGCAATAGTAGCTAAGGCTGTGAGTTGGTTTGTGCTATGCTGAATCACACGCCAGGGCTGGCAGAAAAATTTCAAAGTACCCCAATCCTTTATAAAGTTGCTCAATAAAACTTGGGCACAACCCTAGACTCCTGCTGTCCTAAATGGGCGATGCTAGAGAGATGGAAATAAAACTATTGGGAATTTGGCTAATCATATCTAGGAAAAGCCTACTGTTTGTTGTAAAAGCATGAGACTGTATCAAAATGCTTGAGCTGTTATGGAAAGAGAGGCAAATCTCTCCTCCTTTCTGTGCCTGTTACTCAGTTTCCATGTTTATCCCAGTGGGAAGGACAGTGCGCAGCCCAGGGAGCCAGTCTGTCCCAGCCTGCCCAGCAGGAACACCCTGCTCACTCTCTGACTATCCCCAGCTGTCCCAGGAAAACCCAAAGTTTACCTAAGACTGCATTTATTCACTTTGTTATCTGGGCTGCAGTTGCTGCTTGCTGTAAATCTGTGTGTGAATAAATACTAGGTCCTTTTTTTTTTTTTTTTTTGGATAAAAATTGTCTTACATCTATTCAAACTGCTGCTCAAGGCAGGCAGACACATATTTGTTTTAAGTCCTGTAGGCACGTGATCCATAGCATTCCCAGAGGTGGGAAACAGCTGAAATGGTGTGAAACACAAAGGTCCAATGATTGAACCAGAGGGCTGAGGCTTTGGGAAAGGGCACAAAACAAAATCCATCATTTGAGGTCTTTACTTCATCTTGCTTGTTCTGTTACCAGAGCTGATGGACTTCAGCTGGAAACCTTTCCTATAATATGCAGCTATGTGGAAAGACACTTCTGGTAACATGCCATCCCTTTCAGAAGTAGAAAAAGGAAGAAAAGACACTGGAAGGAATGTCCTACCTGCTGACAGAAATGGATAAGCAGAAATCACTTGCAAAATAGCTTCTTTAAAAGAATCTCTTCTCTGACATTGCTGAATTTAAAGAACCAATCAAATAAGTTGAGCCAGAAAAATGTCCTATAAGAAGGCCTATAATGTCCTATAAGAAGTAATCAGCAAAGGACAATCTTCTGATGGGAAAAGGTTTTTCTGAATTGTGTATTTAGCTTGTGTATTCACAAGCAAGTTATTTTTTTATTGACATTGTGTTTCTTTTCTAAGAATTAATATGGCTTGCAAACATACCTGATGTGGCTAATGCTTATCCAATGTGGATGCTTATCCAATTACTGACTGCTAAACAGTTATGTCACAAATAATCCGGAGATCAAGCCTGAAACCCTGGCCATGCTGGTGCCAATATAATTTTTCTCTGTGGTCAGTGAGGCCAGGATTTTTCTTGGAAGTAGCAAAAGACTGAAGTCAGGAAATGAACAATTTTCAGGTAAGAGAAAACCACAAAATATTCTTGGCCAACAAGTGGCCTTAAAATACAGAATAATATTCCTTCATGTAAGCGCCCTTTAAAAGCACACAATCAGCATTAAACATCACTTACACTTCTACATTAATAACCTATTCAGGGATTTATTTGTGAAATGTACAGCATCAGGGAAAATGTCAGTCAACAGAACAGATGTTGAAAGCTGTAAGAGGCTTATATGGAGATTATAGTCACAATGTATTTCAGGAATACATGTATATTCTCTCTTCAAATTCTATTAGCTGATGAGTGTCCATCAGCTTATGGGCCGCAAGACTCAATAGTTGGGGCTCAGGCCATAGAGCCTGAAAAGAAACAGAGCTGGGAAATGAGGGGGCTCCTGTACATCCTAAACCATTGGAGCCTGTGGACAAAAAGCTTCATTTAAAACCATTTAAAGAAGTAGAAACACAGATCACATCCCTGCCTGTTACTGTCACATCACAAGAATCTATAAGCAGTGCTAGCTAAAGGCATATGCAAAATTTAAAGTGGCAAATGGACCAATTTAGTATCGGCTCTTAACTACTGTGAAAGTTAACCATGGGAGATGAGAGTATTTCTCACACAGCCCCAGAGCAACATGTAATTTGAAAGGCCAGCGGTAGCATGACCCAGCAGCCAATACTGAAATCCCACTGCAAGACAGAAGAGCAGATCAGCTACTCTGGTTATTAACAGACTTGAGAAGGAAATGGGAACAGAAATAGGAAAAGGGGAACAAGCCAGTTGGTGATTTAGATTAAGAAGTTTGAAAGGAGAAAAATGAGGGAAGAAGAATGAACTACTGTCCGTTGCCTCACAATAAATGGAGAGTTGCTGCTTTGCAGTTCACTTGTGCTGTGTTGTTCCTCTGCAAAGACTTGTTTACCTCTCAAAGCCCTCAGTTTGAAGATCAGACCAAAGGAAGGTTTGTGTTCATTTGTTAGGATTCACATTTCTCAAAGAATACCATTCTTTCCCACAGAAAAAAACCAAACATTTGTCAAATAATATCCACTCTCCTTTGTCAAGGTCTGGCTCTTGTTGCCCAGTTTGATCTGATGCTGGAGCTTCATCAGGATGTAGCCCCATGACAAATGCAGGATGGGCAGCGCAACGCACAGCGAGCAGGGAGGGATCTGTGAAGGTTTAGGTAGGGCTCTGCCTGCACCTCCATGTTGTGAATCACTTAGGACAGAGCTGGTTAAAGAAGTTCTTGCTTATTTCTTACTACCTCCTGAACCACTTGACTCACCTGGCCGTGTGGCTGTGTGCCAAAGAGAATCTGTGGGATGGCTTTTCGACACTTTCTCCAAGTATCTTGTTTGTTTTCAATCAGATTATTTCACTTATGAAGTGTTCAGTGCATGTCCAGCCCCACGCAGAGATGAATGGTACCAGCGAGAGGACAGTCCCAGCTGCTCTCAGTGTGGGGCCAGAGGCAGTGAAGGTTGCTAACTGGGCTTGTGGACTGCAGGTAACGTGAAAATGCTTCATGCATGAAGTTTGCTAGCATGGATCCTACTGTGCACCAAAAAAAAAGGTACTTCTTTCCTTTAGATGGGGCACGGTTTATTTAGATGTATGCATTTATGTATTGATAGGATAGGATGCATTATCATTATATAAGCATTATCTTTCAATTCCTCTGCTCCTATGCAACCAAAATGGGCAATGTCTAAGAGGGACTTTATAATGTCTTATAATGGCTATTAATTGTTATAGATTAATATTCAGTAACTTGTCATAGGTACCATTTAAGAAGATTTTTTGACTGTTTAGTTTTTGGGATGGATTCATTATTCATGGTGGTAAATTGGAGACAGCTGCTGAAATAACAAATAGACCAGATTAATGCGATTCTCTTTTTTTTTAATCACTTTTTCACTCGCATCTACCACTCAGCTTTTTATTCAGCTTTGGCTGATTTCTGTCTCTTGTTATCTTGTACTTCTAAAATTAGATTTTATTCTTAGATCCCACCAACACAACAGACAGATGTAGACCTGTGTTCATTAGCAGCAGAAATATTTTGGGACAAAAGCTAATGAAAACCTTTGTTGATGTATTGAATACATACAGGAAGGGCATTCAGCCAAAGAAGGTGCTAAATCAAGGGGTTATTTCTGAGTCCTTGGGCCCCACTGAATTTGGTTGGGCTATTTACATACTGAGTACTCAAAATAGGACAGCTTGCAGCAAGCACTGAAAAAACAGGGACAAAACAGAATACGACAATTGGCCAGATATAGCTGACTGGACATAGTGAACAGGTAAAGGAGAATAATAATTGTACAAAATCAGTTACAGACAGTTAATGATTCAATTCAAGGTTGTTATGTATATATATTTAGATAATTTTAGGTGAAGTCCTATAGTTTTTTCAAGGATAAACCAAAAAATTCCATTGCTTAGTGGAAGACAGGGCAGAGCATTTTTTATAAGGAAGCAGTAGTTACGTAGACAAGACTCTAAGCAATAATCAGAGTTGTAAAAGCAATATAGAAATCTGTGATAGAACTGACATAATCTGTTGAGGAACATGAAAAGGAGGACAGAGCTATTGAGTTAGATGTAATAGTGAGTGAGCTGATGCATTCAGTGTGTCCTTAAAACACAGATCCTCTACATGATGAGTGTCCAAATGCTGTTCAGAAAAGCACTGGAAGGAGCTCGTAGATTACTTTTCAACAGGCCAGTCATTGCTGCATTTTACAAAGTGATATTTAGGGAGTCCTTATTACATGTACCTGATCATTTTTTTGAGTGAAAGATTTCTTTTCTTTCTTTATGAAATTTAAAAAACACCTTGCTCAGGAAATGGCTGCAGAGCAGGTGCTATTTTTCTTTGGTAGAAGACAGAAGTGTTGCTTGTTGCGCTTGCAGTTCTATTAACCCATACTTAGACTGTCCAGTCATTCTGTTTCCACAGCTGAAGCAGAATGGTAACATCCTTTTAGGGCTTATGTTTAATGCACTTTCTGAATTTCATGTTGATGCAATGCTTCAGCTGAGCCTTTTTCAGACTATACTAAATTCATGAGGCAGAATGCCAGCGCTTAAGATTGCCCCGATAACTGCTGAAGTCCATGGAAAAACATCCATTAACTTGAATTGCTGCTGGTCGAAGACTTTAATGACGATGGAAGCCCACATTAAGAACAGAGAAGGCACTGCCATTTTGGTGTACTTTCAAGCTTTCTGTGTATTTAGTGCCGCATGTCATTGCTCTGTACAGCAAAGGAGTCTGCTGCTACATTTAATGAGCAACTACTGACCCCGTTACACTTTGTACACAGTGCCTTTCTTTGTGGAAGATCCCACAGCACTTAGTGAGTTATTGATAAATCGAATTATCTCCAAGGAAGACTCCCTGTGGGTTCAGGTACTATAACCCTTCCTTCGGCAGCGCGTCCTGTCTCCGTACAGACCCTGGGCCAGTTGGCAGGGAATGGATTGCCACCACACGGACACCAGTCACGGCACCTCTCTCTGGCCCCAGGTCACCTCTCCCACTCCAGCTACTCGCAGCAATCGCACAGCAATAAAATAGTTCAGTGTAGCCAGTGGGTGGACATTAGTTCCGTGTGAAACTGCAGAGGGAACTTAATTACTGTAGGCAGAATATAATTATTCAGAGTGGAATCTGGCTTGAGCTTTATGGGCTAAAGCTTTCCTTTGGAGACAAGCACCATGGCGATTAAAGAGCATAACCAGTCTGTTCTTTTGTTTCAGGTTTTAGATCAAAGATGAGCTCTCAGCACCATGATGGGGCACAGTTCATTTGTCTGTCACCTGCATGAGTGCTGTTTCATGTTGTACCTTCTTGAACGTCTCACCAGTCAAAATCAGTATTCACTGTAAAGTTGTGCACCTTTTAAAACTATTAAACCAACACCTGCACCATGTTCTACTATAGTTCCTCCTAATCTTCTGCTTTCTGTTGCCCGCCTCCCAGGAAGCAGAACAGTCTTCAGAGGGACTTTAATACCATTAGCTCAGGGTCTTCTGTCAGTTTTAAGATTTGCAGATTATTTTGTATTACCTTGCTGAACTGGTAGAGGAGAGACATTTTATGCATTCTTTATGCTAATCATTCAGTAAGATACATTAATCTCAAAGTGACAATGAAAAAAATCTTTTCTTTTAGGTGTATTGAAAGGTTCTGTAGCTTCAGGCCTAAGGTCTGGTACACTGGTTATGTAGTGTATTTTCTTCTGATTGCACTGCACTGAAAGTTGTGTTGGTCAGAAATACAAAGCCAATTTCCATGTGAAGGTTTTGTAAGGAACTATATAGCCCATGCCCTTGTTTTATGCATACTACTGAAGCCTTCAATTACTCTTGTCATGTTTGGGTTTTGGTACACCTACTGTACACAATTTCAGCATAAGCAATGAAGAAGGATTTCAGGAAGTGATCACATTTTCTGGTCTTTACTGAAGTACAGACACAAGACCCAGGAAAGCTGGACCTGATTAAAAAATATGGGTATGCAAAGGGCATGCAAAACTTTTAAGTTGGCATTTCGTGATGTTGAGTGACAGATTTCTCAACCTTGGCATTTCTCTCATGTAGAATGTTTTATGAAACTATATATATATTTCTGAAAATGTAGTAAAAGTTTTGAAGATTAAAAGGTAATCTCCTTACTCCAAAATCCTACTGTCTAATTTGAGGCATGATGAAATACAAGTAACTGATAAGAAAGAGATGTTTGGAAACCCAAAAGATATGGCATTGGCTCTGGGAATTTGATAATGGCTTGTTTGGATTAATGATTGCGAATTCTAGATGGGGAAACTGATGCACAGAGAGGAAGGAGCACACAAAAGCTGAGGTTAACTAGAAAACTGCACTAGTGCCTCCTTAATCCCTGTGCAGTGCTCTATCCCCTTCCCCCCCCCCCCTCCTTTTTTTTTTTTTTGCTTAAAACAGGTCCTTTTCATTAGACTATCTCGTATAGGAGAGGGATTTTTCTGAGTGTGAAGTAAGATAGATAACGTTCCTTACAATTAAGTTATCTTTACAAGAAATATATTAATTTTCAGAGCAGTTGTCCATTAAATAACAGTTTCCTTGTCTGTGCAGTTTGTTTTTCCTCCATCGTAGCAGAATCGGTGACTTTAGACCCGGAAAGCTGTGTTGGGTAGGAGGAAAGAGAAAGCAAGTTATATCTTAGTTGATATGGCAGTGCTCTTTCACATCATCATTATTTAACTGCTGTGACAGTCAGTCCATTAAAAAGAAATCTGTGTGGGTTTTAACACCTGAAGGCATGAACAGAAATGTGGTTTGGTTAGTTTTTTTGTAAATTTTCTTTTAGAGCATGAGAAAGGACCAAGATTGACAGCACCCAGGAAGAACAATGCTTTTCTTAACCACACATTATATATAACAGAGGAAGCAGTTGTAGGAACATCCTTGAAAAAGGCCAAAAGCATGGTACAGGGGACTTTGTCATGGAATTAAAAAGAAATTCACTCCTATGCCTTCCATGTTCCTGATCTCTCTATTCAGATTGCTAACAAGGGTGCTGAATGACTAAGGTCTGCACATTTCTGCCCATCTGTCTGCTAAAATATATTAACTCATGTAGCACAAGCCACCACACACTCAACAGATGGTAACAGCTCCCAATCACTTCTAATTTACCTCAGCTTTGGACTGATAACCCAAAGCTGCCATGACACTCGAAGGGAATCTTTTGTTCATTGAGTCAATAAAAATACAAAGCCCTTTAATGTTACCAGTCTTCTGAAATGTTAATTGTGGCATAGACTGTTTCTACTGAACTTTTGTTTTGTTGTTTGGGAAAAGAAACACACTGAACCAAATTACACTGCACTGCTGGAAATTTTTAAGTGTCAATAAAATTTTATGGTAGATGTATTTTGGTACCTGGAGCAGCATTCCCATGTCTCTGGGCATCAGATGCCTGCTCTGGGCTATTTTTCATTTCCATCACCAGTGCCTCCTATTCACTTTCATAGTCAGATGCAAGAGTGTTAGTATGTACTGTCTCGGTTTCTTTGGAAAATATGTACCCATCTCCTCAATGTGGCTAAGAGTAGGGAAGTTCATGAAATTTCAGCTGCCACAGATGTCTTGCCAAATCTAATTTTGGTGTCCACACCAGCCCAGAGTACAGCCAATCACTGGCAAACGTCTGGTTTGTACATTAACTCTTGGGAACCTTGGGAAGGGTTCATATGGACTGTGTTTCCCACAAAAGGATATGCATGAAAAAGTTTGTCCCAGACCAAACTGGCAAATTTATATAGAATAGGGCAGTTCTGTATCGACATACAGCACTGGTCCCAGCACTGGGTGAACATTGTTACTGTTTTGGATGCAGTCTGTCTTGTTGCAACATATCGGGGACCTATATAGTGATAACTGGAAATGAATTTGATATCCCTGGTAGAAATCCAAGTATTTAAGTGAAATTACCTATGGTTCATCTTGTGGTAAAAAGATAAGAATTAAGTCTCTAAGAATAATATCCATAATGTCTATGATATATTAAAACCTTAAGGAAATGAAAGTGGTCATTCCTCTTTAAACACAAAAAAGAGAAAGAAAAAGAGAAAGAAAAAGAGAAAGAAAAAGCAAAAGCAAAAGCAAAAGAAAAAGAAAAAGAAAAAGAAAAAGAAAAAGAAAAAAGAAAAAGAAAAAGAAAAAGGAAAGCCTTAATTGCTTAAATTACAGCCTATTTCATCTCTTTCTTAAAAGAAAAAAGAAAAAGTACTGTGCTGCAGTGAATAATATTATCAATTTCATGTTGATTCAAGAATCCTTTAGTGAAATTTCGTGGTATGTTTTATATAGAATATGAGAAAAGATTCCTCTAGACCTATCAACCAGACTTGTATTTTATGAAAATGGCACCCCTCTTCAAAACATTTTTATCCCTCCAAGGGCTTTTACATTAATAAAATGCCAAGTAGAAAGATCATTCAAATGCCTCAAGTAGCTCTAGTTATTAAAAAGCTGTACTAGCAGACTATTTTTTAAAAAAAACATGATCTTTGCAGAACTTATGGGCAATCCTATGAATTTCAGTTTTTCTTTAACAATGAGTTTCAGGTCAGCTACTTGCACTTTTTGAGATGTTGCCCTGATTTCAGACATAGTGTTATTTTGTTTAATGGTAATTTTGTTCTATGTGAAGGAATTCACTACCTTCCTTTAACATTCGTTTTAATGACACAGAACCCAATAGTTCTTCACATGACTGGAAGGAACGTAATATTTTCCATTGCTCAAAATGAGTAACAGATTAATTTTATTGAGCTTTTCATTATTTTTGTTTTCAAAATAAAACACAGTTTCATGTACATATGACTTTTTCTCGTTTCTATAACTGTTAGAATTTTAAGGACAGTAATACTTGCCATCTGCATGTCAAAAGTAACTTGTTCATAGGTATCTTACTAAAAAGAAAGGAAGGAACAAAACAGCATTTGTTTGCTAATATATATGTATAGATGAACAGTATTCATGAGTAAATACAATTGATTAAAATGCAAAAATTTAACTACAAGCTTTATCCTATACATGTAGATGTTTAGTTATGATACTGATGCTCTCTGTTCTCTTACTACTGTTTCCAGATATTTACCATGGGGATAAGAGAGGATGTCTTCTGAATACCTCAAACCACTATCTTTTGCATGACTGAAAAGCAATGTAAAGCACAGAAACCTACTGCAGGTGCGAAGTTGCAGGATCAGGCCTTAATATGATTTGGACAATTTGATTGAAGCAATTACTTTAATCTCTTTTGATTCAGTTTTTTTTCACTTGACTTTTTTCATGATAATCTTGTCTCTGCAGGGATCCTTGCCTCATCAAGCTTTATTCATCTTTTTTTCTGTTCAAATGGGCTGAGACGAGTCAGTCTAAAAGAGAAGGAAAATTCAAAGATTGAAATATTTTTTTAAAGCATCGTCTCTTCTGTTTTCCATTTGGAAAAAGTACAGTACTAATACACGTGCTCAAGATCTCCAATGCTTGTGTTATCTGTATCTTGGAATATAAAGTCATAGTCTTCTTCACCAGTTTTCTATCTCACCCTGATATGTTGTGGTTAATCATCCACTGGAAAAATATTATTGCTTAACTTAAGATCTGAAATTATGGGTAGATGTCATTGATGTGGGAATGAATAGTAGATATTGTTTGTTCTGGAAGTCAGATCACAGTAGTTTCCACTTACAAGAATTTGTAAAAGAAGACACACTGCTTTTCTCCCTGATCTGGTTCTCAGCTGGACTACATTTGGAACATCTCTGATTGTAAGAGATGATTCTATGAAATCATGATTATCTTTCATCTGTGATTGTAAGACATGGTTCTATGAAATAATTAAAACCCCTTGTTTTTTAAAAAAAATTCATCTCTGCTGAAAGTCCCAACCTCAGGCCAGTGCCTTTTTATGTGAGGCACTGTATAGGTATGCAGTAAAAGAAGCCCTGAGCCCATTTTATAACAGAGAAGGAGTGCTTGGCAGATCACTGCTCTCTTCTTCACCTCCATTCATTTCTACTCCTGTTCCTAAAGAGAGTTACATATCACACAACAGTTTGGCATGTTGATACTTCTCTTCTGCCCTTTCTTGTATCATGGACAATTCATTAAACGGTAATTTAAAGCCTGTTTTTAACAAACTGGTCCAAACCACAATACAGGGGCAATTGCCAGAGATTTAGGTTATGACAGAAGTGCCTTTCTAGGCTAAGTAAAACAGTAAATAAAGTAATTATTTCACATGAGTGGGAGAGAAGACACCATCTAGACCTTGACTAGGTGTAATGTGAACCTTCTATAAATTATTGACCAAAACATATGCTTGCTTTTTTTTTTTCCCCACTACGCGTGTCCTTTCTATTTGATATTTTCTTTAGCTTGATATGGGTTGGGGCAGAGGAAGAGAGCTCACTATCCCTAAGTTTTTTTGCAATCTCTGCCCAATGAATAGTCTCTCTCTCTAGACCAGACTTCAACATACTACCCTGGGGGATTCTAGTAGATGTGAGAGGTATCTGTGCTTGAAAGTCATTGTGAAACAGCCAGGAAGAGAGCAGTGGCATTCTGGGTCCTGGTTTAATGCTTTAGTTGCTGCACCATGTTAATCCTCTGAAAACAACTACCAGCGACAAATGGCTGCAAACAGTTTAGCTCTTGCTCCAATGGGCAAAACATACCTTGTACCTGAAATTCAGAAAAAAAAGATATTTTAAGAAAATGTTTTTTTTCAGTTGGGCTGGAAGAACAGCTTGCACTGTAGAACTAATTCTATAGTTCCTGATCCTCCTCTGAAGTAAATCTTTAGCTTTCAAGTGATTTGAATACAAACACATAAATTAATTTTGCTGAACTTTAACCCTACTGGTTTTGGCAATCTCTTTGGGAAGTATGGCTCCACAGATTTTGACACTAGTTGTAGCTTGACTCGCAAGCACACCACAGTAAGAAAGAGAAACTTGGATATTCAGTTTAATACAATTCGTGCCTTACTTTGAGTTTCACTCTTTAAAGAAAGAACATGTTTCCCAATGGACTGTTCCTAAATAGAACAGGAAAAAACAGAAAAAAAAATGCTTACACTTTTTTTCTTCTTTACACTTGTTATAAATGGGGCTGCCGAGTAGCGAATCATTTGCAGAGTGGCAGGTTAAATACACACAATGTAAAACAGCATCTCCAAAATGTTAGGAATAGCAAGATTTAAATACTGAATAATGTGGAGCTTGAGATGACAAGCATTGAACAACCCCTAAAACTGTTTGACCTCACCAAGCTTGTAAACAATATGCATTTTATGTTTACAAATTTCACCACTTCAGCTGCTGGCATTAAGGAAGGTTGAAAAGGTGTCTGTAAATGTGAATGATGGGCCTTTGCCTCCTTGGTAGTCACCAGTACAATCACTTTCAGCTAAGAATGAACAGAACAGCTGCTAATTTTTTAAATCATTCTATGTTCGTGGCACTTGCACTCTCTGAGCCCTCTGTTTAGATGACCTTTTTTAGAGGAATACATCCTTATTGCAGTGACTGTCTTTTTACACTATATGTATAAAAAAAATTAAATGAAATGGTTTGGCTACAAACAGTAGTCTAAAGTTGCAGCCCAAGTTGCGCCTGGACTAATCCATTCAACTTCTATGGGTGATGTGTGAATCTTGTAATTCTGTTTGGGCAGAATTGAAACATTCAAAGAGATAGTATTTCATATCTTTCCTCGTGAAATTTAATATGACAACTTTGGGCAGTGACTAAAAAAATATTTTCTAGAGTTTTGCCTGCATTGAGGCTCTCTAAGCCCAAGCTGAAATGATTTGTGCCTATTGTGAATCATCATAGAGGGCATTTCCTGCTACTTGCCAGTACATTTCTTGCGCATGTCACATCAGCCTATGTCATCAGCCTACGTGAGCTGGAAGGATGTGAAGAAAACCCACAAACAATAATGGTTCAAAGGCATCATTGTCTATATTTTATAGGATTGGTATCGCACAGGAAGTTCATTATCTGATTTAAACCCTTTTAAAACCTTCTGCTTTCTTTGAATCCTGAATCTTAGAGAAATCCCTGAGTTCCTGAGGTCTTAATTTATCTTCAGTATAAATGCCAGTATGTTGGAAGAGGGCAGAGTCCTTGGGTACGGATTGTCCTTGGATACTGGTTATAGCCCTTGGGTACATACATCAGCAGCCCCAGACAGCTTTTATCAGATGTACCATGCATAAGATCTCTTTCAGGTGAGAAGTACCCCAACCATGCTGTAACATGCAGCCTTTGCAGGAAGAAACATGATACTTCTTATTGCCATGCAATGGAGACAAATAACTTTTATTTTATTTAACAGTGAAAAATACAGATATGAGTTTCATCACAGTAGAACAAACACAGCTTCAAAGAGATGGGAAACATAAGTTAACACAATGCAGAAAGACTGACCTTTCTTGATAGGTAAACAAAAAAAAACAAGTCCAGGAAATTCTGCAGGAGATGGTTCACTGAACAGTATATTGAAAGGTCGTAGCATCATCTGAGAGGGAATTTTCCCTACATTTTGTGAAATGGTTTCAGATATAACCTACTAAATGAGGCATATTAGGCACTGCAGAAGCAGTTCACATTTGCTATGGCCTGCACAGTTGCTGTTCAATGGATAAATAGAGATACGTGGGCCAGAGAGTCAGCTTGCATAAATTAGTGTAGCTGCCTTGAGATCAGCGGAGATCTGTCTACACCAGCAGCTGAGGTTGGCTGTTTATTGCCAAGACTGTCAAACATCAAAACCCACTTTAAAAAGTATATAAAAGTAGGAAATATTTGCATACCTTTCTCAGCTGTTTTTTATAAATACTTACCAAACTTAACTTCTACATAATATAATGGTACTGAAATTATAGACACAACATGCAAAACTGTAATGTGGGATATACTGACGTGATGTCTGTGAGGATGATCAAAGAAAACTGAAATTAACTTGCAAGTGTTACAAAACATTACTTTTCTTTCAAGAGTAGCACCTTATTTCAAAACAGTAATAGCTTTGCAGGTGGATCCCCACTGCATAAGAATGGCCAAAAGGATTGCTCTTTAAATTAGAAAATTGGGCAGTAGAAACGCAGGCAAAGAGGCATGACCCTGGTCACATTCCAGATTGGACTTGAGTCACTTGGACGTTGCCACGATGTCAGTGATTACAAAGGGCTTCCTGCGAAAGTAAGCAGTTCTGTGGCTTATGTGCAGCTTAAATTTGGAAATTCATCCTGTTCCTCTCCTCTGCCTGCCTACCTGCTCCATCTCAGACACAGTATCAAAACCTCAGAATTCTGCATGTAATTGCTCCTTGTATATGCTTCTCTGTGACTCAACGTTTGTGGCAGGTCTGTTTTAAAGTCTATAGATTTCGGTGTAGTCCAATGACAGATTCTCACAATTTGTGGCAAAAACAATTTCTATCCACAGAAAGAGAAAAAAGAAGATGAGCTGGTACAGAAGGCTTTGGGGAACCCCACAGATTTTGGAATCCAGACAAAAATAAAATTCTTATTAGTTCCTAACTCTCTATTTTGCAACACCTTTGACATCATCTGTTCAGAGGAGTAACAGCCTTATAACAGCCTATCAATATCTGAAGGGAGCTACAGAAGAGCCAGAGAGGGACTGTTTACAAGGAAGTGTAGTGA
>JAOQGH010000062.1:7422241-7444570 GCA_025769975.1 Gallinago jamesoni | reverse complement strand
AAGGCCAGGCTGGATGGGGCTTTGAGCAACCTTCTCTAGTGGGAGGTGTCCCTGCCCATGGCAGGGGGGTTGGAACTCAATGAGCTTTAAGGTCCCTTCCAACTCAAATGATTCTATGATTCTGTGAATTCTGGTGATGTTCAGTTTGAATATAGAATTTGTATGAAATGTTCCTGCCCTCACACAGATGCTGTGTGCTGGAGTTCACAGTTTATTTCACTCCCTTTCCCGAAGAAGTGCAGACATTCAGGAACATAACACACACACACAAAGCTGTCTGACACTCACAACCTTACTTGTAGCACACAAAACAAAATCAGAACAGTAACATAAATGAAGGGAGTGGGGGTGGCGGCGAGGAAGATGACTATCAGAGATTTGACATAGAGGTGACCCATTTGCTCCTCTGACTGCTGTGGAGCTAATTAAACACAGCATCTCTAGAAATAAAGTGCTGGAGAGAGAGAAAGTAGTCAGTTGCTCTCACTGCATATGTCACTTGGGATTATGATTATACCCATTGCTAAAAGGCAGTTGAATAAGCAAATGTTGTTTTGCAGGAAGTAGGAAAAAAATTCCATCTATCGTCCTGTACAGCCAGACACGAAATGTATAATTCTGGTAATGAGCACTGGAAGTATGAGCCATGTTTTAAGCCATTTGAGTTATATTTTAAGCCTCCCTTCCCCCACTCTATTTAAAGAGAAAGGAAAATGATTTTATGTAACAAATGCATTTTGTTGATACAAGAGGACATATCTCAGGCTTTATGCTGAAAACTGTCTCAGTGCTTTAACGCTTTGGGGCTTTCTTAATGTTGTGCTGCTGTTCCAAAACTCCTCCATCTCTGGCCACGCTGGCTCAGCTCCGCTCCCTGGCCAGGACAGATCGTCTGGCAGAGGATTCCTGTAGGAAACCTGGTGAAATCCTAGAAGATTTCGATTTATTTTTGATTTTCACGTTTCCGACACTCATTTTTTCCCAAGGATCTGCTGGGACTGCTGCAAACCACTAACCCTCAAAAACATGAGGCTGTAACAATAACGTGAGCGTGGGCCGACGGTGTCTCCCTTGGTCTCTGCGGTGACACCCTGTTCCTGCTCCTTCACCTTGGGGTGGCCCAAGGGCTGAGGGACACAGAAAGCACCAGGTATCGCTAGGGAGCTGCGGTGTTTCTTCTGCACCATAGTTTCAGCTCCTTTTCTACAGAGAAACCTTACAAAACGGAGACCGATGAGTACGGTGTAGGCCGTGCCGGACCCCACACTCCGCCGGGCAGCTCCCCTGGGCCCCAGCCCCACCGCCGCCATCGCCGGGGCCGCTAAATGCGCTTCTGAAGCGTTTGTTTCACCCCGGCGCAGAGCGCTGCCCCACCGCCCTTTGCTTTGCCTCATTCCAGCCACAGGAGGGGGTGCGAGGGGCTATAAAGGAGCGGGGTGCGCGCAGGTGGTTTCCCGCCCGGCCCGCTGGCCAGTGCCCCGGCGCGGGGCTGGGCTGCTCCAGCCGAAGGAGGGGACGGGGCCAGCGGCGGGTGTGGGGTTTGGCTTTCCCCCGGCTGGGTTGGGTTGGCAAAGGGCTGCCAGCCCCGGTGAGCGGGCAGGAGAGTGGAGAAGCGGTGAGCGCCTCATCTCCGTGCAGGTGGGTCAGGTGTACCCGCAGGTGGTCTCCGCGTTGTTTCTGTGAGGAAGCTGTGTGGAGCCAGCGCCGTGTCAGGGTTTCACTTCGCCTGGTTAACCTAACCCGCTACCATTGCCTGGGACTCCGTGCGAGCAGCCATCTTCCTAACTTCCTCCCTCAGCGGCTCCACAAGCGTGGCAGAGCCTCAGGCAGCCCCTGGCCTGTGCCTGGTGACAGTTCGTACAGTAAACACCCCGAGCTGGGGTCACTGCCTGCTGTGGTTCCCCTCTCCGGGTGGGGATGTCCCCTCCTACCCGTCCCTTGGGTGGCCCCGCCCCGATCCTCTCCTCAGGTGAGGCGAGTACAACTGAGGGGCTTCTGTAGCCTGTTTGTTCTCCACAATGACATCAGTTAGTCTTAAAAACTCAAACAAAAAAAAAAATAATAGTTGCAGTCTTTCCTTACTCCTTTATGTGGTACGTTATTTTTTCTGAGACTCTGAGCAGTGCCAGAGATGCAGAGGCGAGCTGCCTTGCTGCCCCGCGCCAAAGGCTAAACCATTTTCTTCTTTTATTTATTTATTTTTTTTTAAACAAAGCAATACAAAGATCACTTTCTCTATTTCCCCATATGCTTCCCTGCATGCCCAGGGGGCTCGGGTCCCTTGGCTCGCTGTGCCTGAGAGAGGGTGAGCAGAGCGACCTGACAGACCTTGCCATGTGTACGCCCGTGTCTCTGGCGCTGTGGGATGTGGCCCCGTGTGTCGGGGGAGGCTGTGACATGTGAAAAAGTAGCAAGAAATTGGCGCTTAGCTGTGGAGCTATTGCTTGGAGACCAGACTTGCCACGCTGTGTGAGGGAAGTGATGTTTTTGGTGTTTCCCCTGAGCTAGCTCATTGAGGTGAAATTGAAGCCTATTTCCCGCTTCTAAATGCTCTCTGATTCTGCAAGGATTTTCAGCACCCTCCCGGGTCCTCTTCAAATACGTACCTAAATCAAACAATACCTCACCTCTTTGTTGTTCTCTTCCTCTGGCAGCGTTTTCACTTCTCCCCCGCGACTCTCCCACACCAGCGTGTCTTCCTCGGATGCCCGTTATCACAGATGGGGACAGTTCAGAGATCATCAATGGAACTGCGGTGAGTGGGTAGAAGAAAAGCAGGAAAGCAGATCAAGGGGCTTGTGAGAGCTGCAGATCTGCTGGTTAACTGTATTTCACATATGAAGCACAAAGACCTGGATTTTCCTTTTGTCCCTTTTCTTCTATTGATTCATGAAATGGAATAGGGAAGAAAAGGCTGCTTCTTGCCATACCTTTGCAAGAGTTGGTGGCTTTTTCACTGTCCAGCTTACATAAGGATTAGAGTTGCTACTCAAAAGGTTATCCAGAATACTCTGTTCTCCTGCCATAGGCACCTTCTGCAGTGGATGTTTAGTCAAGCCCATGCCAGACAAACTCCATATGCTGACATGTTTTTCCAAAGGCTATTTTAGTAGTGCATGCTTTCTTTAGCTGCTGTAGTGCAATAAAGATGTACTGTGCCTGAAGTATGAGGTCAGCAGTGCCACCTCTTCTTGCTTCTGTCAGTGGAGGAGCTGATACATGCACTGCAATTGGAAGGGAATATATTTTTTTGCGTTTCTTATAAAGGAGGAGAAACGTAGTTTATGCCACTCATCTAACCACACAGCTTAGTTTTGGGGTGTTTTTTTTTTTTTTTTTGCATACATGCTAAAAATCAAACAAGAAACCTGGGAATTAGGAGAACTTGTAACTGCTACCTTTTAGATTTTTTTAAGATGTAAGATAATCCTGTAAGAATTGAGGAGCTAGGGTGTACTTGGCCTTTTCTGCCACATGTACAGCAGATTTCTTTACTCTTAGTGCATGATATCTAACAAATTGTCTCATATGATGGAAGCAGAAGTTTTAGTACTTAACTTAATGAAAGGTCAAGTTTTATATGGAGAAACTACTGGCTGCATTATAGAAAGAGATGAGGGATTGTCCACAGATCCTCTCCTGTGTAGGTTTTCTGCGCTAAACTCTCTTGCTGTTAGTGGAATAGCTCATCCAGCTGTGTGGTGGTTGAAATTCCGAGTGCCATTACTTAGGTTGCTCAGAACAATGGTTTAGTTGCTTTGAGTTCTGCCTATCCAGGCTCTTTCAATACAACTACTTTTTGATATACTTTCCTACACTCTGTGCTTTCTGAATGTTAACAGATGTGGTGTTGCTCCTGTTGTGTGTGTAAATACTAAATCAAGTGGGGAAGGGGAAAAGAACAGGGTTTCTTTTGTCTGATATGTTATCTTAAATTTCTGCAGGAGTGTTCCTGGACTACTTTTTCACAGGCTGTTCTGTTAAATTTTTCTTCTTTTTACCAGATTACATTAACAGTAGTACGAATTCATTAATACTTCTGTGTTATATGTAGGAACTCAAAAGGTGCTTAATTGCTACTGAAGATATTCATATGCAAATATTCCATATTTTTGAAGTGGTTGAAGTTCTGCTGAGGAGGTAGATCATTATACCACACAACAGATTTCTTTTACATTTAATTTTTTATTCTGAGAAGAGAGCAATACTTTGTTCTCTACTGAGCAAATGTACAAGCTGAAAATTGGTTAAATACCAAAATGCAATGCTAGCATTGGATTGTCAAAATTAGACATTTTCAAATAAGGAATTAATAGCTCACAGTTTTTGTCTTGTTGGCATTGCTGTGCAGCCAGAGGTGCTGTCAGGCCTGTGGCTGCAGTCTCTGCTGTTTGCCTCTGCCTTGTTACGTGCCTGGACCTGCTCTTCCCTTGTAGCTCAGTGAGGGGGTGTGCTTCTGTCATCTGTTTCAATGTGTGAAGCTGTCTCTGCATCGTGTGGCTCAATGCTGCAGGCCCTGTGGCAATGGAGAGGTCTGTTTAAGAGAGTAATACGCCAGCTATAAGAAGAGGAAAAAGAAACTTTGGCACTTCTAAATAACACTCTGTGGAGGAGTTTGTATTCTGTTTTTATTAAACTAGTGTAAACTATGGAAGGGGACTTTTTGTCTTTTTGATGTTTACAGAATAAATATAATGCAGCAGGAGGCATTGACTTTAAAAGGTACAACTTCTGGGCTGTTGCAAGACTGGAAATACAATTTGAGTTTTATTTCCTTCATTGAGCCATTCTTTTCTGGTGGCAGACTTGCTTTGTTGAGTCCGAGTAGCACTGGGCTGGCCTGTGAGCTATGGTAGCAGAATCTGCATGGTTTAACTCAGTTTATAATCTTTCAGGATCTTTTGTTTTCCATCTATGTGTTTGTTTTGAGATATGTAGTATTTTGTTGTCAGTTGTTTGCATACATAGGATTGCTTTGCTTTGAAACTGAGTAATTTTGGGAGGAAGGGAAGAGGAAAGGAATATTCCAAAGATGGCAAAGAGTTAATATTTCTGTAAGAAGAGAAAACTCTGAAAGTGTCTTTATATCATAAATGAATGGGCAGACATTCATTAATGCGGGCTGAAAGCCTCCATCTGATGCGTAGCAAAAAAACCTCATTATGGGTCAGTTTTACAAGCTACTGAAAGTCTGTGAAAATCGGAATGATTGCAAGTAAAGCTATCAATGTAAGTAGATGTGTCAGCTCTTGTAGGGGATGTGATTGCAGATGTTCATAGGAAGAATGCTAAATTCTTGTCCTGACATGAATTTTTATAAACCTTTCTGTAAAGAAGATGAAACAAATAAGGTAATACACTTGTTTCAGTATTCATCACATAAAAATAGCTCAGCTAAAAATAGTGCTTAAGATAGTATTATAATGCATCAGAGCATTAGATCATATGTGTGGGGAACTAATTTTCCCATCCTATGGAATATGAGCTCTGAAAAATTTTCCAGTTTGGCAACAGAAGGAAACTGGAACCTTTCAAAGTCGGAGTGTATTTTCTTTGGGTTTTTGTTTATTTCAAAATGCACTATTGATGGGGAGACCAGAATCAGCAGTTGGGGCTCATGGAGTTGGGATGTTCAGCATTCAGATTCCAAGTTCCCACTCTGAATCGTGCACAGCATGGGATTTGGAGTATGTCTGATATTCAGAATGGCTGGCTGACTGCTACATTGTAAAGGCTGGCTTCAAAGTGTGATTGTTTAATTATATATTTTTTTTAAAGTCCTCATGGTCTCTCTGGATACCGCTGTTTGTGAGACCATCAGACCATGTTGGTGGGTTATGTGCTGCTTTAAGCACTGCATATGTTTATCCATAAGGAATGCCTGCAATTGGATGGTGCGTAAAGCTCAGCCTGTTGTCTTGCTGTAACTCTCCAGTGGCCCAAGTCATGCCCAGCAAGACTTGGGAAGCTTTGCAGCAGTGGTCTGAAAAAGGAGGGCTGAGAACAGCAGTGGTATGGGTTTAACTTCTAAGCAGCTCCTGAGTGTGAGTCCCAGAGGTTGTCAAAAAATGTCCTTCTGTTTTGGAGAGTCTGATCAAATGTGAAAAAATTATAAACTTACTGGGAGGAAAAAAACATATAGACAAGGGGAGGGGAGATTTGTTTAC
The DNA here is from genome assembly GCA_025769975.1 of Gallinago jamesoni. Taxonomy (NCBI): domain Eukaryota; kingdom Metazoa; phylum Chordata; class Aves; order Charadriiformes; family Scolopacidae; genus Gallinago; species Gallinago jamesoni. The sequence goes on along the minus strand of JAOQGH010000062.1, from coordinate 7,438,403 downwards.
AACCTGAATAAACACAAACAATCAGAAAATGGAACATTTTATTGGAAATACTGTGATGGTTCCACATGCAAATAATTCTTTATTCTCTTTGCATCAGATTCTATGGTAAGAATATGCTTACCATGATGCCTTGTGCCTTCCCAGTTTAGCTGTGAATTACAGTCTGTACAGGGATACTAGAACTTACGTTACACTAATAACTGTTGTCCTTGCTCTACTTTAGGAAGGCCTAGTTAATCAGATTGGATCTTTTGGATGACAATGACATTCTGTTTTGTTGCCATGAAAGACTAGACCCGGTTGTTGCTGCCATTAGTTTTTAAAGCCTGGGAACAAAGATTACATACTGCTGTAGGAGCAGTCTGAGAACAGGATGTAGAGGCAGGAAAGAACACTACTGCAGCAGTAATGAAGAAGAAAACCAGCATGCAGGAGAAGTGCTTGTGTTTATAGCAAAGGGATTATAACAAGTAAGGCATATGTGCTGCATGTCTGAAGATCAATATGAATTCCATCTCCTTACAGGCATATTGATCTTGAAGATGTACATCACTCATAATCTCCCTGCTGTAACTGGCAAAAGAAAGCATAAAAAAGTAGGATGACAGGACTGTGAGTTAGGAGATTAAAGAAGAAAAATTTTAAGGAGTGCACACTTTTGATCCTTGGGATGTGAAAAGGACAAGATTGTCTGCTATTGTGACCAGGTTGACTATAAAAACTAAGTGACTCATTGATTTCATGCACCTACCCTGTAAAATATTTTGGTTTATGTCATATAATCTTCCTTTCAGTTATTCAATACTGAATGACTTTATAAGCAGCTTGAGTTTAGTAGATCAGTCAAAGACTGATTGTGCCTAGAAACTAAATTGTGTGGAATACTAAGCTAGTTTTGGGAGGACCCAATTTACAACTTTTTAAGAGTTGAGGAGAAAGTAAGAAAAGTACTGTAGGCATTTCTGTGGATTGGTAAACAGCTTTTTCTGGGTGTTGTAGTGGTGGTGTTTTTGAAAGTGACATTTGGTAAAAAAAAAAAAAAGGTATGACATTCTTTTTAGTACTAGTCTTTCAACTTCAAAGAAATTAGTTTCAGCAGTAGAAAGCATTGGCCTTGTATATATCAGTGTCATTCCATGACTAAAACCAAATGAAATAATTGAGATAATTGTGCAGTTCACATGGGTGGACATAAGCAGGCGACTACTTGTGCAAATGCAGATACTTCATCTTTTGTAGAAAATAAGGAGATTTATTATAGAATTGATGACCTTTTCTTTCCCTGACCAAGCAAACTTTGCCCCAAGAAATGGTTTTCCAAGACAAACTCCAGGAATGTTCACTGTTAACAGCATGTTGTTGGGTGAGGGGCCTAGTGCAGTATTCCAGTAGTATCCTTCATATCTATTGTCCCCATTTCACAGAAGGGAGTCAGATGATGGGGTTATGTCAGTGCAGTACTTAAAGAATGTGTTGGAAACATGTGCAGTGACTGACATGTGAATGGTGTTGGGAAGGGTCCACAGTTTACTTTGAATAAGAAGTTTAGTGGTATTACATATGGACATGGAGTCATGCATCCCATTTAGCAGCCTGAGCAGGGTCTAGCTGTGGTTCTCTCCTCCTCCCTCTGTATTTTCTTGGTGATATCTATACTGGTTTCTGGAGAGAGTGTGTTCCTGTTCTGTGTTGATACGTTGTCTTCTTGAATGTGAAGTATTCAATATGTGAACTTTACATTTGGGGAACTAGTCATACAAGGAGAAACAAACTCACTTAAATATTCACCAAACAAACATATTGAGTGCAAAGCCTAACAGTTCTAAAAATTTCAAAGCTTGTGACTTTACTGTGAACTAGCTGTTAATGTATGATGCTTGTGTAAACAGACATTGAAGATGAAATATGAGCATTGTTCAAAGATTTAAAACTTGAATTTATATCAGACCTGTACCAGAGTTACCCCACTTGTTGTGAAAACTTAAATATTTTAGTCAAAATGGGGATTGGGATGTCAACCCTTTTGGCACGGAAGGAGGAGGAAAGAGGGAAAGGAGAGGAGCTGGGTTTGGTGATGTTGCTGGCCTGAGTGGTGGGATGGATAGGCATGTGACAGTGTCCCCAGCTGCCTTGGGAACCAGCCTGGCTTCCTGCAGGCAGGGCACAGGTGAAAGAGGCTGTGGGAACAAGGCTTATCTGCTGCTCTGTGTAGTCTGCTGCCCTTGCCTACCTCTTGAGCTGTTCCTCTGTTTCGTGTAAATTGTCAAAGGGCCTTTATGATTAGAAGATATTTCCACTGACTGCCCTGCTGAACAGGCATTCTCGCCAGCTTTTCAGGACTTCTGCATGGACCATGGCTGTAGCTGCCCTGCTGAAGTCCTGAGTCTTGTACAAGGTGGTGTTTCACAAGCTTTCCTGAAAACTCTGTGTGAATGATTTACTGCAAAATGCTGTTTAGTGATTCTGCCAAGAGCCGAAGGGAAGTTGAGAAAACAGAGAAAAATGAGGGATGTCAGCAAGTATAACTCACCACACCTCTGCAATGTTTTTTTTTCTGGGTCTGTGGAGATGAAGATGTCTTTTGTTCATGTCTCAGCACTTCTTCCCAAATCAATGTCTAAGGAGATCACTGAAGTAACTCTTGAGCCTCAGTTTATCTGTAGTACTTGTGTACATTAATTCCCTTAATCTAGAGGGCACTGTTATTAGTGTTAGATACTTTTTATTTGTTTATGTTTGTAAAACAGCATTTAAACATCATTCACGAAGTACTTAGGTTAAGAAGCTTCTGACTTCTATTGCTGTTACACAGATCTCATTTTACTTTCATTACTCATATTGCAACATGACATTTTACTTGTAATGGGTGTTCAGCATTGAGATTCTGTTTTCTTTTGGGGACGGGGGAGAAAGACAATCAGTTTTATTAAGCACAGCTATTTCAGATTAAAATTTCCAAGTCTGACACAGTTGGTAAGTGACTATCAGTTTGCTTCACTGCAACTTCACTTTTCCAAGCTATGCTGAAATGAGTTTTTTAAATGAACTTTAAAAATGCATTGTAATCTGCTGTTTGGTGTGAGCCTTAGACTAGTATCTCATCAGCTGAAATTTTTCACTTTGTGAGTGGGGGGATTAGAACTATGACACTACCCTTGCTTTGATTTATCATGATTAAGGATATTGCTGAACTAATTCCCAGTGCTTTTCTGCATGTGTGGCTGAACAAAATACACAAAAGTTCAAACTGAGACTTCACCTCAGTATCAAGCCCTCTGCGTAATCTGTTGATTCAGTAATAATGTACTTGCTGCAAAAAAAAAATATATATCCAAAACATGATTAATTTTGCAGTGAAAGAGTTGCTTGAGGAATTAATTGGGGAGCATTTTTGTGAAACACATTTCATCTGCAAGAATAATTTCATTAGGGAAGGTCAGTTAGCTAAGCATTCTCATGACTTTTTGTGCTGAATTTCCTGTGGTCATCATGCTTCTGTTCTCTTTTTTTCTCTAGAGTAAATTAATGGGTTTTTGTACTTCCATACTATTAATTACAATGCACACTGGTCTCCAGAAGGGCTGCGTTAATATACTCTTCACCAGTGCCCTCCCTCTCTTCTTTCAAGCTTTGTCTTCTATTAAAAGGTCACTAAAAGAAAAGCAATGGAGTGTACTATGAATACCCTGATAGAGTTCCTTGTTATTACTTGGGGAAATAGGCAGATAAGCTGGTCTGAGAAAAGCTGGATGTGAATTGATGACGGGTCACCTTCTTGTAGTGCGTGCTGATTGTATGCGTGCTCTCTCTGTGGCAGGTAGGTGGTAGCTTGCCTTCAAGGAACTGTCATATCTGAAAGAGCTGCTTCCAAAGTGCCTTGGCTATGATACAACTGCTCCTGGCCAGAGCAGTACTTCCTAAATTGTTTGAAGATGTTAGGCAGGCACACTCATAGAGAACTAAAATGTGAAGCAAATACCCACCTGTGAATCAAGATGTCTGAGAGAGCAGTGTATATCTTTTAATAGTTAGCAATTCTTCATGCAGAGGCCATCGCAGCAGGAGGGATGATTGACTTGAATATACATATTTTTGGAAGAAGCTTTTTATTCCTTGTTGGCAGCCCTGTAGTCAGGATGGTGCCACTTATGTGAAAGTGAGAAGCAGCAGGCGTTTCCTAATTGGCTCATAGGTAACTGGAGTAGAAAACAATTAAACATGGACAGGTATAATAACAGCCATCTATCAAACCTAATGGTTCTGTAAGCTTGAGAGCTCTGGGTGTCCTGTTAGTCCTCTACTTGAATTTAAACAAGGGCCGTTGAAAAACTCTCTCAAGGTAGAGACTACACTTTAAATATCTCTTAGTAAAATGGCAATGAACTGCTCGTAATGCATATCACCCAGTCAGCCTTGACTTTTAATTTTTAGTGGTCAAAATCAGTCTGTGTGCACCATGGTTATGAACTGTGATGAGGATTGCTAACCTGCTGCTGGGAGACTACATGGACTGCGATAGAGCTGGAGGAAGTAATGGGTCATAGTGACCCCCAAGAGCAGCATGGGGCAACACAGTGCTGCAGTGCACAGGAAAGTATGGGCTATCATGGAGGCAGAGGAGATAGGACTGATAGAACAGATGGAGGATTGAGGAAGGGACAGAGGAGGGAGCCTGGGGTGTAGATGGACCTACCTGCCTTGGAGCAGAGGACTCCAAGCAGAGCAAATTCTACCTCTGGAGCAAATCTGACTCCTGTGTGCCATTTACATGGTCAGGACAAGGACAGGAACCCTGCTATGTTTGCTAGCTGACCAAACAATTCCTAGTTCTTGAAGTACGTGCTTCCCGCAGGGAAGTTAATTTATTAGAATGCAGCAAAATAAGGTCAATTTTTAAAATCTGAGCAAGGAGACTTGCTTGCTGGTTTGCTTTCATATTTGCCAGTAAGATTAAAACATCTTTCAGAACCAGACAGAATCAAAGTATATTAACTTAATTGGCATGTTATGTAGATTAATAAAGTGTAATGCTTGGAGATTGTAAGTAAATTTAGAGTTTATTATGACTGTTAATCAGAATTAAAAAGTTATGAAGGAATTAAAAAGCTCTGAAGAAATTTCAATGCTATAAGGACTCCTATTCGTGCAGCCCTTTGGTATAAACTTAATGCTGATATATCAACTTGTCATACAAATGTAAATGAGAACTGTATTGGTATGTATAGGATGTTGCTAGAAGGCTCTCATTTGGACAGTGACTAAGCCACTGATAAGCTGCCTTCATAGTTATCTGAGGTTGCTTCGGAGATCCTGAACTCATTCCAGTGTGTCCCAGAGCACAGAGAACAGTGATCAAAAGACCCTTGGGTTTGTTGCTTTGTTTTATTTTGTTTCTTAATTCACAGCATATTCTTTTAAGATTCAGACAGACTGTGACTGTTTTGAATTTTACACAGGGACAAGTTATGGCCTGATGATTAAAACTGGAGTTCACTTATGGGCTGAGAAAAGCTCAGATACAGGGCTATAGGGGAACACGTGTTTGTTTTTCAAATCTGCTACTGGAATATGGGTTTTTATTATGTTGAGAGGCTCTGTTCATATCTTAATCTTCAGGACGAAGGGAATATTTTACTCTGCTCCTTGAGTAGGCTGTTAGAAACTCATGTTGAGGGCACAGGAGTCAAAAGCAGTTTTAAAAGTTTGATCATTAATATTTCAAAATTTTCAACTTTTTTCAGTTCCTCCTTTGATCTCCTAGCATATAAATTGCAAAATCAACTTGATTTGTGACTAATTCCACAAACTTTGGTGGCGTTCCACTCAAGGATAAATTATCTCTAGATGTTTAATTACATAATTTCTAAACAAGCTCTCTTAGCAAGCCTATAAAATGTGTTAAAAGCAATGCAGAGGTAAGTGGTGCTCGTTGTTTTGTGCTGAAATTGCAAAAGTAGTCTCTTGAGTTCCTCATCCCTTGCCAGTTTTTCTCCCACTGTGTGTACAGTAAATTTCATAAAATATTAACCTACAGTAAATATTTAATATATAATTTATTTGCATTATATAAGTTCACTCTCCAGTATATGAAGTGCTTGAATAGATAGTTATATAAATATTTTAAAATGACAAATACATAAATATTTAAATGGCCAACATAAATATTTTAAATGTAGGTACAAGGGCCATATTCTCTCTCTTTTTCCTCAGAGTTGAGTAAGTATAATTGCTGACAGCAGTTTATGCTCTGGTTTTGACGTAACAGCCTCAGTCAAATTAATGTATGTTTTCACTCATTTCAGTAAACTTTAGGTTGGTAAATAAGGTTTCAGTATTGAATAACAATAGAAATTATATTATGTTTTATATTATGCTTTGGCAGGGCAGTTGGACTAGGTGATCTCTGGAAGGTCCCTTCCAACTCAAACAATTCTGTGGTTCCGTGATATTTAATAAAATGTCGTGAAAATTAGGAAGAGACAGCGCAAGTATTAGCTTAAATTTAAAACATGGTTCATTGAATTGTAGGGCCATACAAATGAAAAGACTTGGGTGAGGGAATGAGTTTATTTCCACTAAATGGAAGTGGGAGGAAAGTACTTTTAAATTTGGTAGAAATAATACTTGAGGGTTACTTCCCGCACCGCAGTCAGCTCAGCTTAGATAGGAACATGGAATGAGTTTGTGTAATGCAGCTTGGCATCTCCAACTACTCCTGCTGCAGAGTGGGGGAAATCCAGTTGATTGTCTTAGTTTGGGCTGAATGCGAATGTTTTCAAAGGGCTGTTCTCCAGGTGAGTGTAGGATACACTTCACCTGCAGGCATGCAGAAGCATGGTGAATTTTATCCCATTAAAGATGTTAATTATACATTAGAGTACCCCTGTGAAAGAAAAAAAGGAAAAGTTTTGCTATTGGAAATATGGCCAGATCTATATTCCAGTGTGTATTTTTCTGTGCAATTAACCCTGCAAGCTATTGGTGTGGGTGAGTGCCATTATGAATAGTAAAAATTAAAAGGCCATATTAAATGCTGAATTTTATAAACTAGGTTAACAAATATTATGTGTCAATATTTGACTTCAAAAGAAATAGAACACGCTTCTTTTGGCCCACCAAAATATTGGTTGATATTTTATCTGCCTACACGACACTTTTCAAAACAAGCAGAAGTCCAGTAGAAATTCTTGGATGCTTAACAGTTTAGCAACTTTAGCAGTTGCACCCAAAATAGGCATATTAATTAAAGAAGAGGAAAAGATCAATGCATTTTTAAATGAGACAGGATGGCTGGTCCATCATTTCCTAGGGAAAACAGCAAGTGCGGTTTGGAGAATTTGAGAAGATGAGAAACTTGCACAACAATATAGTGATTTATAATCCCCATTGTTGATGGTGTTGAGTTATTTTTCTTTCCTTCTTTTCCCATTTTAATGAAAGTTTCTTTTTCAAAAAATGTGGTATAGAAAGAATCAAGTCATTATTAATCTGGGGGTAATTTGAGCCAAAATTCTATAAGCTGTCAAACAGTTGAAAATTGGGAAGTTTCTGCTTGACTTCTTTAAAGATACCCCTTATTAACGAGTCTAACTTCTTGTTCACTGTCCAAGAGCAAAACTGATCAGTTCTGAATAACTTACATTATAATTTCTAATCTTAAATCTGGTTCATTCAGCTCTTAAAAAAAAAAAAAATTAAGTTAGCTCCTAAAATGTAATATGGTTGGGTCAAGCTGAATCAAGCTTACTGCACAAATTTACATTCTTCTGTTTGCAAGTTGCATGCAAATCATGTTGCATATGTTTGAATGTGAATCAGTGGAAATGACCTGCTGACTGCACTAGTAAATAACAATTGTTCATAGCTGTTCATTGCAGGTATTCAGAAATTGAAGATTTCATCATTTTGGTGGAGATCCACATCATTTGGTGAAGATGTTTATTCCCCATATGAGTAAGCAAAAGTGCAGGGTCCTAGTTTCAATTCTCATCTGCATAAGACCCCTTGAATAAATTATTTGCTTGATGTTTGCTTCCATGTGCTTAGAACTTATTTTTGTAGCTTTTTTGACCACAAAATGAATGGACTGGAAAATTCAGAGCTGGTGAAAACTAAAGCAACAGTAAATATATTTAGGTTGTTTCAGGTTTTGGGCACAAATACTTGTTTTCCTAGTCCCTGAGCCATAACAAAGTGTTTTGGAGGTAGAAAAAGTTTAATACAGTACAGTTCATAAGATTTCCTTCCTGTGAATTAGATGTGTGAACTTTTAAAGTGGTTTGTTCCATCTATCACTCATATTCTTAATGATCCCAGTCCTAGCAGCATGTCAGCTTCTCTTGCAAATAGTAGATTGGGATATGGGGGAGTTGATTTTTAGTCTACATATTGTCCTTCGCTTCTTTAGGCTTCAGTCAAGTATAGTTAAAGTTTAATATATAATCTGTCTTGCTTAGTTAAAAAGATGCAGTTTAGAGCATGCTTTTGGGATGAAGAACTGAAAAAATAAAGGTACTTGTATGTTTACTGGCTTTTAAGTGTAGAATGCTCTCTGCTCTCTGTACCCTGTTTAAAAGGTTTGGGTTTTTTTTTCTTTTTCTTTGTTTCAGTAAGGAAGCAAGAACCATATTTTATATATGGGCTCTCCCACATGCCTTAGTTTTCTCTATTATTTGTAAAAAGGAATCTGAATAATATGACAGTAACAATTGCAGGTCCTCCTCTTGGAGACACAAATTTATAATGGATAGGAATTTGGATGACGTTCGCATATGAACAGTGCATTATGCAATGTTGGCCTGAATTCACTGACTTTATTATGTTTGAACTCCTTCCAATCCAAAGTGTAATAGAAATATCTTTTTCTTCCTACTTTTAGCTGGATACTGTTTGTTTCCACAAATGTTAATTCTATGGTGAACACAACTAGGCTGCCCCAGGTTACTAATCTATTATGCTAGAGAGTGAAGAATATAATCTATTTTGTGAGGAGGACGAAGGGAAGCAAGACAAGAAAGGGAATAGATGTCAATGTAATTCATCTGATCTGGAGAGATGCTTTTTAATTAAAACTTGCTTGATTGGAGTTTGTCAAAGCTGATTACATTTTTCCTCATGAGTATTAGAATTCTTTTTATTTGTAAGTGAAATGGACTGCACCTTATCATTTTGAACCTGCCTCAATGGTAGCAGATCCCACAAAGGAAAAGTAATAGGACTCAAATTAGTGAGATGGTGCCAAGTACATGTTGTACAGTAGTGTCCACAGGGATTATCCAGATACTTAAACACATGCCTCAGTATCAAATTGAGCCCACTTAGAACTAGGCTTAATTTAACCTGACAATGTGTCAGTGGCAAAAACCTGTTTTCTTCAGTCAGGGAAGTACTAAAGTTCAAACAGATGCAGTTTCAGAAGAGTTTACAAGCATTTATTGGATTACTGTTAAAACTACCAAACTTTGTGCTGTGAGCGGAGGTGCAGTTTTTAAATCCAGATTCCACACAGATTTCATTCCATGGTTTAATCCCATACTGTAATTGCAAATTGAGTACTCACAGGCATGTATTGGAACAACTCATTTGTATTTGGGAATGTTTGAGACCTTGTTTCTTTTGATGTAACATGTATGTTAGGTGAATCTGTTTAGATATCTACACAGTAAACAAATCCACTTTCTCTTTGTACTCTAGTGAAAGACCAGATAGTTGAGTAGCATGAAATATAAATGAAATCTGTACCTTCAGTGCATACTTAGAAATACTTGAAATGGAAAAAGAGTAAGTAAAAAAAAAAATGAGGGAGTCCCTTTACTGCAGTGGAGTTCCATGTTTTTAGCCAGTGGAAAATATCTGTCAAATAACACAGTCCAGTCAAATCACTCTCATTGTTAGATTGCTGCTCTAAAGAGGTTTATGTTCAGAAGTTTGAGTTGTGGTAATCATTTAAAAAGAAAAAAGTTTCAGAAGTCTGATTTGTTGCCAAGTGCCTCAGGATCCTTTGGGGAAAGGTCTCTGTTGAACCACTTACCCAAAGTACTGTATGTACGTGCTTTAGGGAGGGATGTTGTAATACTGGTAGTACGGCAATGAAAACCGAGGCAGTCAAGGCACAGAAAAATTAAGCTGTCTTGGAAACAGCTAGATGAGATAACTTCAGTTTTCTCTTTAGCCCCTTCCTGTACAAACTGGTTGTTGTTCCACTTCAGAGAAAGCTATAAATACTTTTTTGCAGCAAAATAAAAGGACGAAGAAAAAACACTGCCTGTAGCTGGAGTTGCCAGTATGAATCTTCAGGAGAGCAAAGCAGTGCATGAGGTAAGTGCTACTGCCCCAATGCTGCAAAGATGTCTGTAGACTTCTCACAGAATTTGAAGCCTTGTCAGCATCTTTGAGGTGGAAACAATTAGTAAACACAGTGTAACAGGAAGAACCACAAGCCTTTGTTTATAAATTTATATAGAATTTTTTTTAATTTATATGTTTTGTTCTGTAGTTAATTTAAAGGCAGTAAAATTGCTTTTCTCAAAATATTTCTTTAACCGGAAAATAAGAAAGAGAAGCTATTTAAGTAAGGCTTGCCTGTTGAAGTTCCTTCTTGATCATGTGTTACTGTCAGGGTGGCTGTGTAGGGACTGATTCCTGAAAGCTCCTGGGAATACCAAGGCTATCATGGCAAAGGATGGGTTCTCCCACACTAAAACTTGTCCTCAGCAAAAGGAGTGCTGGTGAGCCACACAGTTGAAGAATCTCTTTGCTCTCTCCCTCCTCACGCTTTCAAGGAGGAGCATGCAGCACTAAATAACTCTATGGGAAATTTGGATTAATTTTCAAAGTGAGTGTCTCTTGATGGTTTTGGAGAAGGGAAGGAACTGGGAGAATATGTCCAATCCATGTATACATGCAGTGATGAAGTAGATGAAGCAGTATCATAGGTGAGCAGTCCCGGTACTTCCATCATGCCTATGTTCTTTTCTTTCTGGTTCATCGTTCTCTCCTGTTAACTATGTCCTGCTTTTTCAGCTATGGACTGCAGGACTCTGGTACTATTTTATTTGGATTTTGCTTTTTTTCTGTGAGTTACAAAGCTATGATATTTGGATCCCACTGTATACTGCAAGACAGAATTCTGAGCAAATTTTTTGTTGTATAAGTTACGATGTGCCATGTATGCCTAACATTTAGCTCTTCTTAGGAACTTCTCTTGCATTCTGATCTCCACGAACTCCAAGAGCCTTCGAGGTGTTGATTAAACTGTAGTTTCTTTTGTTCCCACCATAATAACATGCCCCCTTGCTTTATCTAATGCCTGATAGCGTCTTTGAATGTCTGATAGTAACCCATGAGAAACTTGAAGAAAATTTACTGGAACAGGTAAGGAGGGAATGAAGGTGCCAACTGAGGCCAGACACTCTGTGGCTCCTTTGGCCACTGTCTGCATGTCCCAGACTGTCTTAGTTTTTTGCAGATTCTGCTTTCAGCTGAACGGAAAGTCAACATCATGTGCCATTGTTCAAGGCAAATAAGAAATGCATACTTTTTTGGTAGCTTCATGAGATTGGACCTGATTGCATTCCAAAAAGAAAAGTAGGGAGAAGACACATCAGCTTAACAGAGCATCCTTAGCAGTAGCATGATGTATTTGTCAGTTGAATAAACAGTTCTGTTCTGCTCGCTGATCCTCAAGGGATTTTTTTCACTCTTGTGCTACATAAGGACTGAGAAACCAGGGTGCAATATTGTCTAGTATAATGTAAGAGGAATAGAGCTGTACTTGGTTAGTCTGACATGCATCTATAGCAATGTGAACATAGTGCTAATTACTGGTCCCTTTAGCGTCATATTAGTCCTAGAATTGCAACTGCTTCTATTAATATTTAATTTAGTTAACTCCTTTTTAGGGATAGGCGTGGAAAGGAAGCATTGTAATATCAGTAGCAAAAGATAAAACAGTTTTATTGATCACAGGACAGGCCAAATCATCTCTGTTGAAATTGTGAAATCTTCAAGTGGAAAAGATGCTCTGAATATCAATCGCACCTGGGGGCCCTTCCTCTCTAAAATAAGAGGTCTGGATCTAGGAGGAAATGATTGATTTACCACCGAGTGCAGTCCTATTAGAATGAAATATAACAAACAAAACCATAAACCCGTATAAAGACTAGATAATGAAAGCTGACTCTCTTGGTGTATCTATGTGTAGATAAAGAAACTTCTGTTTTAACGTGTAGGTATCCTTTTCTGCTATACAAGCAGGTGTATGGGAGCGGTGTTGCTAGTAGAAGCATTCTGGTAGTGCTGGCACAACCACCTCGTAGTGTAGAGGCACAGGATATTGGCAGAAAGACTTAGTTTCTGTTTAGGAGTTTCATCTCCTCTTCAGAAGGTAAATGTGAAGTCAAAGGCTTTTGACAAAGCTGTATCTATATTCATCAGGGCTTTCCCTTTATGGCTACCAGTAGCCATGGGATTGTCTACCTGCATGCCTTGGTTTCTCCTTCCTGCCCTAAGCTCATCTTCAAAAAAATAAGCATGTTGGCAGAGATTTGTAGTGTAGGTTGCTTGTAACTGGTCTTTAACTTCCTACTGTTGTTATTTCTATGACAGGCAGAAATTTGTAAGGAGAAACAGCACAGGAACAGCAATAGATAGCTGTCTGCTGCCACTGATACGCAATAGTTCTAAGTGATAACTTCCTTGTAAGAAGAATTTATTACATGGATTATTTATCTTTTTTGAAAAATTGTTAATTTTATATGGTGGGGACTGGACTGCTAGTTGTATAGATACATTACATGCACTTTACCTTTTTGGTTGGGTGAAGCTTTTCCAACAGGTTACAGAGAAACCCTTCACCCTAAATCTAAGTAGGCATCTACAGTGGTTAAGATGAAATAATATACAAGCTTTTGATATAGCTGGTCTGCAATTAACAGTAAGTGACTTGAGGGAGGAGGGGGATTAGTCCACCTCATCTGTGTCTTTCGCCAGTGCGTGTTTCTGAGTTCAGTTGTGAGGGCTTTCTGGGATTGTATTCAACTGCGGTGGGAGAGCCTGAAGGGTCAAATTTAGTTACAGGGAAGAACCATGACAAGAAAATTCTTGGGTAAAAATGTGCTTTCCATGCACTTGCAGAAGGACCCCAAAGTGGGACAGGTCACTGTTTTCCCTGACGCCCCTCCCACACTCAGAGACCAAGTGTCTATAAAAGTTTGGTTCTTAGTGGACTGAACTGTGACACTTTTACTGTCTTTGTGATCCCTGTGTTACCTTTCACTATTCGTTTGCACTCCTTTGCTTTTAGTCCTGCGCTGCTTTGAAGCCATAACAGTTATCAATTCTGGTGCCTTAAATTCCTCAGAGAATCATCAGATAGACTAAAAATAAACTATTTGTGGTAGAGCTTGTCTTGTTGATGTACTTAATCAGTTGCTATACAGTAGGAATTTAAAATCAGTGGGGCTAAGTGCTTTGTGGAATGGGAGTAGATTTAAAAAACATTTAAGAAGAAGAAAATATTTGTCAGTATATCCTAGTTTAAGTTCTCAAGAATCATGATGCTTTAAAGCTGGTGCTTATTTCTTTTTGCATTTCTGAAGTGTTTAGGATGATATTTCTGAGATTTAAAATTTAGTAGGAATTAGGATATTCAGAGAATTTTTATAGTATTTAAAATAGTAATGCATAGCAAAAGCTGGCAATGTTTTTAAGTTCTGTTGAATCAGGGTTTTAGGACCTATACCTTGGCGTCTTGTTTTAACAGTTGATCGGCAGCTTTGGACCCAGAATGAAGTGAACACAGTTGACCTTTGCCACAGCTTCTTTAGATCTCAGTATAGTAACAGCTTTGATTTCCCTCTCCCTTAAAGAGGAAACCTGTGAAGTGCAATTCTAATCCATTGCTCTTAGACTGAAGGATTTAAAGGATAGGGATACTATTGGCAGAGGGCTGAATGAGTGGGTAACTCTGAATTTGGTGCCTTTTAGGTAATAACTTTGGATAGCTGCGTAGAAAAGCAAAATGAAATTGTGAAAGATTTTAACTTCTAACTTTAGCTGAACAGAATTTTTTTTTTGTCTGCAGCAAATATTTATTTGCACTGAAAAGCTGAAATATTTACATTGCACTTTCATTTGAAAATGAAGCATTTTTGATTTCTAAATGACTGTCATCTTTTTTATGCCCTTGTCTTTGATTACGGTCTGACTAGGCTCTATCTTCTAGCAAGATTTCTTCTGCTGAGCAATCTTGGTGAAGAACAGGAGTCTGCTTTTCTTGTCATTGCTGTGGTTTGGAAGCCAGGCTATTGCAAATTATAACTCCAGGTGCTCACGTTTAGGCTGCTGCATTAGTGCTTCCAAGTATAAGTGCTTTGATCTTGCTGTTCTGATTTTAATCAAATGCTGACTTTCCCCGTGGATGCAGCTTTTTTTTTTTTTTTTTTTTTTGGTGGGGAGAGAAGGGTGTGGAGAGAAGGGTGTGGGGAGAGAAGTAATTTTAGGTGCAATAATTTTTGTTTTGGAAAAAAATGTTCATTTTAAAGTGTTGCTTTTCTTTAGCTTGAATTTTAATTAGTGTTTGTTTAGTACTTTCAACAAACATTCTACATGCTTTCATGTACCATGCCATGATGTGATATTTTCCTTCTTTCGTTCTTCTGAATTACTCTTCTAGCACTGTATTCAAGAGGGGAATATGAAAGACTTTTGGGGGTTACTTACATACAGAAGACACAACTTTTACTCTGAAAAGAATGCTTTTGCCCAGTGAATATTTTTGGGTTTCCTTTTAGCGGGAACAGCTTGTACTTGTATTCTGGTTTTGAAATGTATAATATAGCAGCAACAAATAGCTTTTAAAATAGATTTAAAAAGTTATGTCAGTGGAAGTGCTGATGGAGTATCTTTTTCTTGGGACTTGACCTATACACCGAGTGTTACTAAAGATGCATGTCCAATAGCAGATTTTTGATTGCATAAATTTCATGTTCTTATCAAATTAGTGTAAAAAAAAAAAGTCTGACTACAATTGTTTTTTGGACTGTAGTAAGTGTTTGCTATCTAAAATATGAGCTGTTACTGAAATGTGACTTACAGGTTTCATAGATAGGTAAATCAGATTTGGATTGCAAATATTTCTGTTTGAGTAAAAATATGTACTTAGAATATTCTGCAGTTACTGATTTCTCCCAAATTTCTGGTATTCGAGAGTACTTCTTTTTTCGGTGTGTGTAAACTACAATAATGACAATTGACAAACACCAGTAGGCTGCAAATAAGCCTGTATGGTTGGTCTGGGGCAGAAGGGTTATGAAGTGACTTTCCAGTAGGAGCAGGAAGAACAATTCCTCTTAAGATGGAGTTTATTGCTTCAGAGAATTAATTATGCAGCATGACTGATATCCCCTCTGTAGGAAGGGGCCACTTCCTAATTTTCACATTATGTGATCTAGCCCAGCATCTCTACAATATGTTGGTTGAGCTAGTTCATATGAGATCTTAGGAGGTCAGAGAAATGATTGTGTATCAGCCAAGTTTTGGGGTTTTTTTAGGTCTTTGCTATGTTTTCTGTAGAGCTTTGTAGTCATGGCTTGTATTTGAAATCAAATACAAAACTGCTCTGAAAGGGATCTTTATTTGACAGCAGCTGCACAAATTCAAAAGTATAAACTACAGAGATCATAACTTGTGCTTGAATTTTACTTAACAAGATCCACTTTTTCAGCAACTGACATGAGACCTGATGAGAAATGAGCTATCTTCACAGCCAAGTTTCCCACCAGCTCGCATGCCAAATCCTTCATAAAACTACAAGTTGTATTCAGTGACTATCATTGACTCACTGTCATTTTGATTTTACTACTTCATCTGATGTTCTATTATAGTACTTTTAAAAGAGAAAATGCACTATAAAATATGTGGGAACTGGGCAATGATTTTCATTTGAGCCTCTTCACACACTTAGGCTGTGCTGTGAATCATTTCCAGTCCTCTTCAATATATTCATCAATGACCTGGACGAAGGGATGGAATGTACCCTCAGCAAGTCTGCTGATGACACAAAGCTAGGAGGGGTGACTGACACTCCAGAAGGCTGTGCCACCATCCAGAGAGACCTGGACAGTCTGGAGAGTTGGGGCGGGAGAAACCTAATGAAATTTAA
>JAOQGH010000062.1:7350745-7422141 GCA_025769975.1 Gallinago jamesoni | reverse complement strand
GCCCAGAGAGGTGGTGGAGTCTCCTTCTCTGGAGACATTCAAAACCTGCCTGGACAAGTTCCTGTGCAACGTGCTCTGGGTAGACCCACTCTGGCAGGGGGGTTGGACTAGGTGATCTGCAGAGGTCCCTTCCACCCCCATATGATTCTGTGATTATCAATATTGTTTTATAGTTCCCTTCAACAAGCAGGTTTTTATTTGCTATAGTTAAGGCTATATGCCTTAACTAACTGTGCTAGAGGTCTGCCTCAAGCTGAGTTGTTATAGAAAATTTCTGACCATAGCTCAGGTGTTTCTGAAACTTCTAAGAAAAAATTATTAGCTTATTAAACAGTGAAAAACCGTTTGACATACTACAGCACACTTTTACTTTCCAAGGGAAAGAAAGTAGTTGATGAAGGTTTGGATATACATCTCCCTCATATTCTCTGAAATTTGGACTTTCAAGCCAAAAGAAACTAACTGAAGGGAAGATTCTTCTAAGGCAGGCAGATTCTGTAATTACAGTGTCTCATAGTGGGTGCCACTCCATATGGCATTATAACAACAATCTTCATAGAATGAAGGGGGTTATTATATGTATAAGGAAAATAAAAAGAAGATGTATAGTTTTTATACAAATTGCACAGTTTGCAGTTAAAAAGCTGGTCTAAAAGCCTGAAGATATTTTTTTTCTGCTTAGGAAAGCTGACAATCAAAACATTACCCATAAAGTGGAATTATTGACTTCTCTTCTGTTTGTCACTTTCCATCTTTTTGTGGTAAGAATGAAAAAGAAATTAAGAATGGCAGAGAAAGAAGATGTAAAAACATAAAAATAGGAGAAGGCTGGCATTTGAAAAAAGTAAGTTTGCCTGCTTTGAAAATCTTTGATTCTTTAATTCTTTACAGTTTGTCTGAATATTATCTGCTGCTCTCAGTCAACTGAATTTTTTGATTATTTTTCACATGGAATTTTCAAATTGGAGAGCAGTGTGTTTTCACACAATTGGGCTCTTAGACTCTGTTTTCTGAGTTATTTTGGGTTTCAACATGCAACAGCTGCTCACAATAGCTTGTGTTATGCACTGGTTTTGGGAAAGACTTTCAAAAGGAAAGTCTTTCTTGAACAGTAGGTAGTTGCCACGATAACTTTCCATGTCCTGGGCTGCTCGTAGCATTTTAAGAGCAGTCGTGTTTTACTCCATTACAGTGCTGTAGATCAGCGTGGTGAAAATTCCAGGAGACAGGGAAGTGGTTGCTTCCTTAAAAAGCAATTGCTTGCTGACAGTTACTGTTTCTTTAATTATCCATGACGATCTGGGTGGGCTAGTCAGCATGAACCAGGAGTGTATATACTTAAGGAAAGATGCACCAGGAATTTATGTACTTAAGGAAAGACATAGATGAAGTAGTGAAAGATTCTTTCAGTATTTAGAACTTATATTTGAAATCCTGTTGATTTCAGGGTAGCCTGATATAGAAATAAACATGATAAATCTTACTGGCCCCTTTTGTCTAACTGTTTCAGAACCCTCCTTTAGGAAGCTGGTTTACTGGTTTCCTGATGTTCATTTATTTTGATGTTGGAAAGGATTTTTTCAGTGCCTGAACTTATTCCTTTCGAAAACAGAGCTTGCATAGACTTCAGTGATGCACAGCCAAGGCCTTCTGCTTTATAGTTATTTATTAAGTGACACTTTAAATGCTCCTCATGAGACAGCCTATTGATGAATTGTATAAATGTGCTTGCTATTCTACATTAACACTGAAGCACCTGCATTGCACCTGGCCTCTGTTACCCATGGTACGTCAGTCAGAGCCTGGCAAATAACTCACCCCATCGTGCATGGTTGGAGGTTCAAGTTCATTTGAGAAAGTTGGTTTAAGTGGAAGGTGAGCAGGTGCAAAGGGATGCAGATGCATTCTCAGAATGTGGGGCTTTTTTGACATAGTATTTGCTATTCCCAATTCAGGTAATGTTTTGGGGGTTTTTTTTTGTGATTATTGTCAAGGAACATAATGGAACTTTTGTCTCTTAATTGGCTGATTACTGCTGAAAAATGAGTTAATTGTTACTCATGATTAGCAAGTATGCCTCAGAAATCATTACTTTTTTTTACTATACTTCATTGTACGGAAACTAGCTGCAACTGTCTTAGGTGCTAGACTTTGCAGTACCTCCTAAAGAATATGTAGTAAAATCATTTTGCAAGCTAATAATTGATTTTTAAAAAAAATTATTTATTTCTCCTTGAATACCTCCTTTGTTTCCTTACTGTTAGTGTACACATGTACAATAGTTGTTTGTGTGGATTCTGAAGTTTCTGTGGACTGTTCAAGCAAATGTAGTAAAGTTGCAAGCTTTTATCTGTCCCCCCTTAAAGGGTTGTTATCAAAGGGAAGAGCATAAATGGTGCCGTGTTAGTTGGGTGACCTTCCACAAAACACAAAGAAAACAACAGAAGTAGGTGCCGAAATCTGCTTACATAACATGTCTGCACAATTTGAAATAACAAAAACTAACTGCCAGTGTTTGCTGAATTATCCATGAACAAAAAACCTGCAGTAGTCTGCTAAATTATTCTACACAAAAGTTTGAAAGGCTTTACTTGACAACACCATGCTAGAGAAGGGAGGCAATAATACTTTTTTTTTTTTGTAATGGCAGTGTCAGTATGGATGTTGGGATTGATCAGTGTTGGCTTCAAATCGTAGATATCTAAGGGACTGTGAGGGTACATGAATACAAAGAGTCAACTTCTGTCAGTCAGAAGCCCCGTATGTCTGGGTAACTGAGGTCAAAGTTGGGGGTGCCACCCTTATAGATGCCTTGTATTTGTATATGCATTTTACGGTGGAGCTGCCTGTGACGTGCTTTGAAATAACTGCAAAAGCAATGCAAAAGCAATATTGGTTTGTTTATACTAATCTTCAGTGGATGCTGTAAAAGATTTAATGAATCATTATCTTGTGTACACTTTAAAAAGTTCTTTTACTGAAACTTGTTTTCTTAAACATCTGTGATACTCTCAAAAAACTGTGGTCCCTGAATCCGCAATTGTCCATCTGAACAGCCTTACAAGTAAACAAAATTATTTGGTCTAGTGCTGTAGTCTGTCTTCAAACAATGTGTGGTGGAATTGAGCTGAAGACAGAAATTGTGACAATGGTAAGTATTTTCTATTTGAACTCGGACAAAAATCTTTAAAGTGAAACAGATTCTCTTAGACTCTTAGTGCTCAGCCCTTGGTACCTGACACATTGAAGTGGAACAGTTGTGGGCGTAGTTATTTGCTATTTAGCAGTGATACATTGTTCACTTTTTTAGGCTTTTTGTAAAATGCCACTTAGAAATAAGAGGTTGTTTTAAAAAATAGTGCAGAAATGAGGAAATAGGTCTTTCACATAAAACATAGCAGTTACAATATATTATGATGACAGGAATAAAGCTGTAACTTTAGCATCATTTTCCTAAGCATCAGGATCTTCCTCTGAATCAAGCTGATTTTTCATGTGACGTATGAATCCACTGTTGGACAAATTGATTTAATAATAGATTCTAGAAGTCTTAGTTTATGGAGGAGATGTGGCTGATTCACATGTGTTCTGCCTATCTTGAAGAGCCTCTCTGTGTTGCCTTAGTTTTGGCCTTTAAGTCCTTTAAGCTAGGAGGGCCAAGAGGTTTTAACAGGATAGCTGCTTTTAATGTCCTAATATTGTAGACATATATGAAAAATATGAAATCATGCAGCCAGATTGCCTGATGAGTCCAGTAAGAGAGATATTTATAATTAATCAATTTGACTTTCATAGGAAAAAGTGAATATGGCAGCTGTGAGTAGCTGCTAATTACCTCCAGCAGATGGAAATATTGCTACAACTGTCCTGATTTCAGTATCTTGAAGTTTCTGTTTCAGGGAAGCTCATGATTCTTTCCTTTCTCATAAATTAACTTGTTGACAACCATGTCATCTAAGCTAGTATGTTAAATACAAAATACAAATCTAATGCTTTTTTAGGCTCTCATTTGTTATTCACATTTATTGAATTTGCATAAATGTCTTAAGCAACATGAAAGCAGGCATTTCTAATTATTTTTATAATATATTAATCTACCTGTAACTGTGCTGGTCATCTGATAAACTAAGACAGAAAGAAGGTCAAACAAAATTTCATTTGGTTTCTAGTTTTAATTTTGATTTATGCTTCAAATTATTTGGGAAGGAAGGGGAGATTGCAGTATAAATTAGGGAATATCAAAGATTTCTGTTTATATTATGTGCTGTAGACCAAAACTAAGTATGTTACTGTTAAGTGAAGAAATTGAGGTGTATTAGAATTATTTAAGGTTTTGTGTTTACTTCTAGTAAAGAAAACTAAATAAAGGATGTACCGTGTATATATCTATATATATTTACACACACACACACATATATATAATAGAAGTAGAAGAAAAATAGAAAAAAAAATGGAAAGGATGGAGAGGTATGATAATATATAGTAGAAAAACACGTATAAAGATATGTATACACTATATGTCTAATACGTGCTAGTGTTTATATATACCCATATATACATATAAGTAAATAAAAAGGTAAACTAGAATAATATGATTCAGTCCTAGAAAACAGGACTGTATGTTATCTTAGTTGGTTTGCCCCAAGGCAAAACAACTTGAATGCATTCATGACAAAGCTTTGTCTAAACTGTTTTTGAAAATATCCACATATTTTATATAGCCTACTAGTTTCTCTGCTGCCTGCTCCAGAGTAGTCTTGACTATTAGGTAATTATCTTGGTTCACAACTTTCTTGTTTATTTTTTTAAAATTTATTTTATCAGATCTCTCAATTGCACAGTTTAAAATTCTGAATTCTCCTGGTTTATTTCGTCCTTCCTGCTTAAATTGATGTGTTAGGCTGATGGTTGGATTTGATGGTCTTAAAGTTCCTTTCCAACCTAGATGATTCTATGATTCTACTTCCAGATTGGGAATGAAGGTGATTTTATGCTATTTATGATCAGCCTTGCTATGTGTTACAATAAATACATTTGCAGTAAGCAGTTTGCAGACCATTGGGGATGGTGCAAAGGGAGGCCTGGGGGACTTATGGAGAAGATTAACTTGCTGATGAAATAGTCCATGAACAAAGTAAAGGATGAATCTGAATAAATTATGTGCTGCAGTGGTTTGGTTTCCAGCTGCACTGGCAACAACATGTTTTATCCCAATATCATTTATGAATTAATTTAGAAACACCTACAGTATTTAAAAAGCTGATGAGATCAGCCAGTGTAAGACTGCTTTGAAAAATGCAGCATGAAATTTTCACATAGAATGTCAGATTGCAAAGAAGAAGGAGAAAAAACATGCTTTTCAAATGCTAAGTTGTTGTGAACACTATTCTCATGTTAAATTGTTAATAACTTTTATGGAATTTTAGGTAGTTCGAACAGTATGCTAATACTTTTAATACTTAACTAGATACTAATAGATATTTTTATGTTTACCCTCTAAATCAAGAGATAGATAGAGTGTGAAGAGCTGTCTCTGAAGAAAAACCACAAGCAGGCTGAAAGCTTATGGGTACGAATCAGAGATCGAGGCCAAAAAGGCAACCTTCTGGTTGGTGTCTACTATAGGCTGTCCTATGAAGGAGAGTCTTCTTACTCCAGCTACAAGAGGCATTGCGCTTGCAGGCTCTTATCTGGCTGGGGGACTTCAACCACTATCTTTGCATGTAATACTTGAAGTAATGGATGTTTTGTCAAGGACTTTATTTTACTAGCATGTTAGATCCTGTAAAAATCTAAGCTTCTCCAGAGGGAAGGGAAGAAAATCTGGCTGTTTGTCCTCTAGGCCATTGTTACCAGAGGGGAGTAAAATAGCAAGCGATTGGACAAAACAGTGGAGCAACCTCAGGAGAAAAACATGCATTAAAAAAATAAAATAAATTATGCATGCTTCCTCTGTTGGCATAAACTGTTATCAAGAGGCATCTTAAACAAGGTGAAATTTGTCATTTCTGTTGGACTACAACCAAGGAGAACTAATTATCAGGAAAAGTTTTCCCCTGTGGACTGCAAAATCAGACTTTAGGTCAGAATAAATGATAATGAGGAAGTATGGTTATTAAGTCTAATGCTTGGTTTCTAGAGAATAAATATAAAAGGTCATTCAATAGGGTATTATCATACAGAAGCCTTCAAGCTTGCAAATCTTGATTTGGTTAATAAAAAGATGCTGGATATTTAACAAATTTGCATCATATATGCTTCCCTTACCTCTGTTGACTCATGAAATGAGAAAATGTAACTCCCAAGACACTTTAACATGAGGATAGAAGCGAACCTCTTCCAAAACCCCAATCTATGTCTGTGAAAAACAAAACAATAAGAACACTAAAAATCCTCAAAACCGAATTAAAATACTTCACTGATGGTGACCCCAGGTAAAGGATGTTGCATGAAGGAAGCTGGAGCCTAAGAGGCAACTGTGTCTAGAGAACAAGCTCAGGTTGATGCAGGCTCTGTAGTGGTTATATTTAGCTGGTTCCACATTAGAGAAAGCTGATGAGTTTTATTCTAGTGTCTCCTACTGATCTTGCATACCTTAAGTCAGTAAGGGCTTGCATAGTCTATCCTATTTAAAACATATGTACTTTGCCAGCTCAGCCAGCAAAAGTAATAGAAAAGAGTAGTTCTTGGGAAGTTGCATAGAGAAAGAAGAGCGATGTATGCAAGGAAAAGTCTTATCCACTCCCAGCAATTCAAGACTGACCACAGTACACTTTTGTTTTTAACGTGTTTGTTAAACCTTTGTCTAAACATATTTTTATTTTTTGAAACCTAGGGTGAGGCTCCTAAAGCTCCATAAGCAATCCATTGAATGGTTTTCTAGCATTATTTTTCAATGCCTAAATTTAAACCTCCTTGTTGCAGCATAAACGTATTAAATATGACCATGAAGAATAGTTTACCACAGAATTTCTTTGCATATTGGCAACATCACCCTTCAGGTCTTTTCTTACCTGCCAGCAGGTATTCCTTATCTAATGATTCTTCTTGTTGCCTTGTGGAGAGTTTTCTACATATTTTTGGAAGGGTCCTGCCCTTTGTTGAAGGGAATATCTTGAACTGAAATTAGTTTTCAAAGAGATTGAAGGCTTTTATTAAATTTCAGACGTATGCTCTTGAATGCCTTTGAAAACTTGAGTCTAAGGGGTGTACAGAATCCAAAACAGCTCATCCACCATGCTGTCTAGTAGTAGGTATTTTAGTGAGCTTCAGTATGTAGGTAGAATGGAAAACAAATTACCTACTGTGATTCATTAACACAATATTCTTATTGTTATTATTTATGGATTAATGCTTAATATATATAATTTTTTTTATTGTCTTGTTTCCCTTCCCCTCTACTCTTCCTTTGACCAGGGGCTATATTACAACTCTTTCTGACTTTACAGAGGCGTTGGGGAAAAACGCAAACCTTTCTCTTTACTGCAGTGAGTAATTACTTTCCTCTCGTCTTCCAACTCAAATATAGTATCAGAAGATACTCTGTAATGTTCGATCCATTTAATATTTTCATGAATTTTCCCTTTTTCAGTGTGGATTAGTTATATTTGTAAATAGTTCTAAATTGGGACTGAAATCTGAGTGCTTTATTGAACTTTAAAATATACATGTAGTGCCAAAATACCATTTTCAAATAAAAATATCAGTCTAGCTGCAATAGCTTTGTGTAGGATGCATACAAAATGAGCTCTTTACTTTTTTATGATCCAAATAGAAAAGCTTGTTTAAAAAAATTACCTAATTATATTTCACTGGCATTTTTTTTTTTTTTGCAAAAAATCACATAAGAAACAACCTGGGGAGGCAGCATAAATTTCAAGTAAAGGTTTTGAAATTTAGGAGAATCAGAGTTTTAATTCTTGGGCTTCCACAAGAGCTTTGGTGTGCTTTGAAGAGTTGGGCTTTATCCCTCTCTTTTCTGACTGTGAAAATGGCTGTATTTCCATAAACAAATTTCATTAAACAAGTTTCAGCTTGTTTTGGCATGAAATTTTGATTCAGGGGTGTGTGTTCTCAGAACAGCTCTTACAACAAGCTTTTTCTTGACAACTTGTTAACTGTGTTTGTCACAAAACATGTCTAAAGAACATAGCATTGGCTGGGATCCCCTGGATTGTGGCATGCAGGTGGATGACAATTAAATGGTAGCTTTTTATTATTTCTCAAATCACTCTGCTGGTGCACTGAAATGTATAAAAGGAGTGTGATTGATGTATACCTAGAGGTTTCTAGCTGGTTTGGGGTGGAAACTTTTAACTCTGACCACTTAAAAAAAAAAAAAAAAGGCAGAGGTGCAAGGTACATTTACACAGAAGAAATTAAGAGTACTGGAAAGAGTAGTCTCACCATTGTAGCACTCAAATCTTTTTTTTTTTAATCTTTTTTCACAACTCTCACTAAATACAGGGAGTACCGTATTTGAACAGAGGTTGTCCTTCCATATAACTTTTTTGTTTTAGTGAATGCAAGAATGTGAATGTATGTGAACGTTGTCTTTGAGCTGTTAAGGGGGGCCTCGACCAAAAATTCTGTAGCTGAAGAGTCCCTGTAAACAGTACAGGGAGAGCAGTCAAAGCTGTGCTACCTGACTAGCCGAAACTTTTACATAGTCTTGCATCTGCTACAACCTGTGTTGGAACAATAAAAATAATGGTAAAGTATTATGTATAGCATGCTGACTTCTTGCTTTAGGTCATACTAGATGAGAGTTCGTTCATGGTTCAGTTCTTGATCTAGTTGTCTTTTTGCTGGCAACCTTTAATATTTCCTCTTGAGGAAATTACCTTTGTTGGAAGCATCTTAGAGTGTAACTAGCTACCAAATAGAAAGATTAATTCCTGCAAACACAGCTATTAAAATTGAGGAAATTACTAGTCAAGCATCAGTTAAAGCAAAGCCAAAATCAATTTGCATTGCTTAGTACCCAGATGTCAAAACATTTGTACATTTACAAATAAAGACTTCCATATCAAACTGCTTTTTGATTTCATCCTACATCTATCCAAAACAAGTGCTACCTCTCCTCAGAATCTCACAAATCTCTGTCCTCATAAAATTAAGATTAATGAAAAGATGCAATTTCCTGACAAGTCAGAATTATGCCGAATTAGTTTAAAAACAAGATAAAAGTCCTGACAAAAAGGGCCTTGTAAATTGGAACTTTTAAGTAAACTGTGGAGTTTTTAGTGGATCATTTGCAGCATTCTTGAAGTGTTAAATCTGAAAGTTAATATGAGAAACTTAAAAATGTTTTTTGCTGGTGAAAACAAATTTTCTGTCAAATGGTGGAGATAATTCTGTGCATCAGAGCAAAGAGATTCACTTCTTTAGCATTTCAGTGCTTGCAAGTTGTTTGAAGCATTATTTGTCAGTTGCCTGAGATAGAAATGGAAACCAGTAGAGCAAATAAGCTCCTAATTAAAAGAAGGAAAATTGTGGTGGGTGGGTATTGAAAGAGGAGAAGCCTAGCATACAACTGGGATTTTTGTGTACAGCTGTATTGGATGTGCTAGAAAGAAACTCGTTATCAGCTTGCAAAGCTCTGAGAAAAAGGCTGCAAGTTTTAATTAACAAACCCAAATCAGTGTTATCTTTTTTCTCTTCTAAATATTAAAAAGATTGACCTCTTAAGTTCCAGAAAACTAATTATTTTGTATGGTTTGCTTTAAAAACAATGCTGAATTTGAAAATTTAAAAGAAGACATTATGGCATCTAGACAAACTTTCCATACCAAGTTGTTGAATTTAATGCAGTTTTATTCCAAGAAATAGTGAGTGTACAACTAGAAGGAATTGTGTGTCATTGAATCAGTGCTCTACATGAACTGATAATTGTGTAGCAAATAATTAGCTCAGAATTCAGTTCCTTTGCCTGTGTCTCAACCAGAAGACAATTTCTTTTGTCCTAGTCAAAAGTTGTAGTGGAAAAAATGAAAAGTCTGCTAAAAATCTTTAAAATAGTTTTGGAGATATGTTAATGTTCTTTAAGATAATAAAAAGGAATGAACATAAACATTTGAATTAAGTATTTGCTTTATTGAAATCTGTCTATCCTCATGTCAGAAAGATTTGATTTATTGTTAAATTGGGAAAAGAATTCACCTTATGACTTCCGATGATCGCGGGGTTTGCCACATTCTATCTCATCTTTTTTTCAGCTTTCATATGGGTAAAAGCTGATGTGCAGTATGAATTACTAGCGGTTACTTTACTCGGATTCTGCTTTGTGTCCTGTCACCGTGCACTGTCTTACAAGGTGGCTGTTATTTGTTTCAAAGTCATAGCAACACAGTGTTAATTTAAACTTAATGTTATTGTTGCAGTAGTTTTTTCATATGGGCAAATGATGAGAAGTATCAGAAACTGATGCATGTTAGATAGTAAAAACCGAATGTGTTACAATTCAAGGCATTTCATCAGCTTATTTTTGCCCACAAACAGGTATTTTTAGAAGTCAATTCTCACAGTTGGATTTAACCAGTTTAATGGTAATTCATGATGTTTTCTTCAGAGTCCATGCACTTGCTGTAATGAGCTCTAGCCTGGCAAATTCAGTTTGATCCAAGATCTGGCTGGCCTTGTTAAGGGATGTTGTCTGTTGTCTGTGCAGGTTTAGTGAGGCAGCTTTGAAAGAAACTGTCTTTCATGCAGCAAGTGTATGGGAATATTCCCACCACATAAGTAAGGAATTGTTGACCATCATTTGTTAAGCAGTATAGTGATAAAGAAAGCAGACTTACTATTTAAACTTTTATAGAAAATAAAGTAGGTATTTCTACTTCTACTGTTTCTCATTAGCAATTGTTTTTGAATCTAACTAAAAGGTGTTTTTTTCTTCTGTTGTTTGTTTTTCTCAATTTCTATTTTCTACTTCTGATTATATTTCATCAAACTGAAGTCTAAAAGATGCAGGAAAGTGTACATCGAAAGATTTTTGATAAAGTATTCATGTTGTTATATGACACTTTGTAGACCACAGAACACTTTGCTAAGGGAGGAAAGAGTGTCATAAAGGGAGAAATCCTTTTTAAAAATAAAATATATCCGTTTTAGTCACAGATAATGTGGGCATATATGATAATGATGGTCAAGTCTTGGGGTACGTGTGCAGTGGTTTTCATCATCTGCTAAACATTAAGCTCCCAAGGTGGTACTCTATCTGACTGGTAAAAGCAGTATCACAGTTCTATAGTCAGAACAAGTGAGTAATTGTAGGGTTTTTAATGTGTCCCACTGTAAAACAGTGTGTCATTACAGAGCTTTCTAAATATAACTCAGCATGCATTTATCTTTTCCTACTCTATTGATCAACTCATTCTCCTGAGACACATTTAAATGTTATTTTATCTTTCAGTTGCAGAAATGCTGGTAGCTTGTCCTGGAATGAAAATGACATTGAACAATATTTTGAAAATAAAAGGTAGAAGAGTTTCAAACCACTTTGTTTTGCTGATGCGTAGGCGAGTGGTTACTTC
Source organism: Gallinago jamesoni (assembly GCA_025769975.1). Lineage (NCBI taxonomy): Eukaryota > Metazoa > Chordata > Aves > Charadriiformes > Scolopacidae > Gallinago > Gallinago jamesoni. Next base: position 7,410,607 of record JAOQGH010000062.1, on the reverse strand, counting down.
TAGTATTACCTGTAGTTGAATTCTAGTATTATCTGTAGTTGTTAGGTTAAAAAAAAAATTCACATTGGTGTCAGGGAATATTTAGAGAATATTGGCAGATCATCTTGTAAATTCATGTTTTAAATTGTCAAGGTAATGCATTGTTGCACTCCAAACAGTTGTTATGCCAGTTTTCCTTCTTTTAACTGCAAAAAATATTCAATATATTCAGGAAGGAAGAAGCTGAGCACACCATTATGCCTTAACAACAGATATATTCAATGACAGATGGCTATGCATGTTGAGTGTTGTTTTAAGCTATAATTGGATACTTATGTAAGTATGCTTAGTCAAATATGTGTAATTAAGCTATCTTGGTATGCGGGCTAACTTAATGGGTTGGTCCAGGGCTCAGAGACGTCAAAAGTAATGGTTATACTGGCCTTATCCTTGTTCTGTTTCAACACTTATCCAGCCAAAACCCAAATAGAAGCATCTGCTGTTTCCAGTTATTGCTGTTTACTGCAAAGCTTACGAAATCAGATGAATACATAAATTAAATGAAACAAAGTACCATTGGAAGTTTTTGTCTGTTTAAAAATAAAACTTTAAGCCATGATATGCTTCTGAATTCGAGAATGAAAATGAGCCACAAAACAGCATTAATTCTTAACACAATTGGTAGTTTCCTTATTGTAATGACGTATAATAGTAATGCAGAAATTTCTAGTTGAAACTGGTAAGTTGGTGAATACCAAATAGAGCCTGGAAAAATAGATATTGTTGTCTTATTTCTGCTCTTACTGAGGAATATCCTGAATTCACTGTTAAGTATAGAAAACAAAATAATCAGCGAGCACAGGCTGTTGCTTCTTGATAACAAGAAAACCCAAGCTGCACATATGAGCACAAGTTTGCTGTGCTCATATGCTTTTGCTGTGATGTGGAAGGATTGTTCTTCCTGTGAATTAAGAAAACTCTGGATCTCAGGCTGACTGGAGTGCTGGGACTTTATTTGGTCTCCTATGAGGTGGCCTGGCTTATGGCTTTTTATCCTAAGGGATTTCTTCTCTTAATTGTTCTGTTCAACTTGACACTGCTCCTACTCTTGTTGAGAGCAGAAAGCCTTCAAAAGCCTTCGTTTTTCATTCATACCGTAGCAAAACAGAAAGCCAGGAATGTTAGAAGAACTGCTTGCTCATGTCAAACCAAGTTTGATTAGTTCCTATACTAACATGAAATTTGTCTTACTTCTCTAAATTAGTCCTGAGTGTTGATCTGTTAAAAAATCATGGAAATGGTGTTATGTTCTTGTATTTCTACTATGATAACTTAAAAAAATGAGTTTGTAATTACCGTTATGTAACCTTTATGGACTTGTCCTGAAAATCGAGCCTTGATACACATAGGCCAGGATGTTTTCCATCATACAGTTAAGAATAAAGAACTCTTTTACCATCAAGGTGATATGAGGAGATGTATAAAATGAGGCCTATTTGTTTTTTGTTTGTTTTTTTTTTTAAATTCTTGCGTTTTTTCTGTGCACAAATCATACCAACTTTGAACAGGAGCTATCTGTTGGCATAGTGTTTTTAATAATACATGTATTTTATATTCTTTTCACATGCTCTTGTTCAGCAAGCTGGGTTTGCAGGAGGTATGATGATCACTACCTCTTTTTCTGCTGAGCACGATCATGTTCTCTAAACAAGTGTTTGCTGGCTGCCCTACCCATACTGGATTCTTTACTGTAGGTACCAAATGAACAGAAGCCTTTGTGTTTGGCTCTACTTAACACCCAGAGAAATGCAGGATTTTGTATAGTTCCTATATTTGCATCTCACTGCAAGGATTTGCTGGCTCTTTAGAGCAGCATTTCCTGGAGCCTTGTTTTCCCCAGGAACTCAATAAGGATGATAATGTATTTCTGAATTCTGTTCTGAGGATGAGGTGCTTCATAATTAAGTGCTTGAAGTTCAGGCTTTCCAAGTCTTTTGCTGCGTCTAGTCTGGAGCCTTGAGCAGTCACCTGGTGATGTCAAGTTGCTGGGCAACCAGGAGATGCAGTATTTTTGGAAAATATCAGTGTTTTTCCCTATAACTACTTTCCCATATCTTTATAAATTCTGACATATGGATTACTTTTTCATATTTTTTTTCAATGCTTCATCAGTAAGCTTAAAATGTCAATTTTTAAAAAAATGCATTTGGTTTCCCTCAAAATGAAAAGATTACACATGTACCAGTTTTATTGCTATCATATTTAAATTATGCCCTTGGTCAGAATATAAGTTGCAGCTTTAATCCTTGACCTTTGGCATTTCAGGTACCCTACCTTCTGTGGGTATCAATTTGCAAGGAATATTGTTTAATACAAATGATAAACTGTAACTAGTATTTTGCATCTCTATTTGTAAGGTGAGTTTTTCATGTTACTTGAACTTTGAGCTAGCTATGTAAAGGAAATAAGCCCTTCAGTGTTTCCTGCAACTGAGTGTTGACAAAATGAATTTATTCCAGACAGATTATTCTTTCATTTAGAATTTTATCAACATATGTTAAGCAAAAAGACCAGTGTTTTCCTATGTTGCTAACAATTGTTTTATAGGAAGACACTTGGATAGTGTGGTGCAAAAAAGAATTTTAAGACTGAAAGAGCAACATGGAAAACATTCTGTCGTTATTCAAGTTTTGCTGTAGAGTATTTGTATTGATCTAGAGTGCCATTTAATGAGACTCTTGAGGATCATGAAATGGTATTATGTTTATGTAGTTTACTATACCTCAAGTTGTCTTTTTTTGATAGGACATGTCTGAAAGTCCTTTTGAGGAATAAATCTGCTATGGCCTTTTTATAATGGTTATGATAACAGCTGAGTAATTTGTTTCCGTGATACCTATCTATAACTTCACTAAAGACCTTCTGAGTTAAACTCCTTTATGTACAACTGTTTCAGTATCTGATGGGAATGATGTAATCCAAATGTTCAGAATCAAATAGTGTTGGACAGAATGATATACTGTTTTTCTGGATTTCCAGGAGTTCCCTCCCCCATTAGGATGACTACTGCATAATTATTTTGTAACTAGGCTTTTTTCCTCATACTTTAGTGACAGAAATAAAAAGTTATTTGAACGACTGCAATGTAGCTGTGATGTTGCATATAATTATTCTTCCTCGTAATCAGAGACTATGCTTTACCATGAAAATAGCTTAGCACTTTTCTCATAATTTCAGGAGAAAGGAGTAATACCATGCAATTTGATTTAATTTTAAACATATGGAGGGTTGGTGAGTGTACTTAACCTTTGAATCTGTATGCAATGCTGTATACACCAGCACACAAGTGCAAGAAATGACAGTTCTTGGCTGGGTTGGGTAAAGTGATGGAGCAGAAAGGCTTGGTTATGTGTGAAACAACATCACTAGAGCAGAACTTGTCTATTGGGTCAAATTTCTTTCTTGCTGTGTAGCTCTTCACGGGAAGCATCAGTATCGAATGTTTTCTTAGCATCTTTTCATTAAATCATGCTTGAACCTGTTGCTTAAAAAATAAGCTTGTATCAAATTGCAACATGTAAGATCTAAGGTAAGTGTTATCAGTTGAAGGCAAAATACCACAAAACGTCTTGCATATACCTGCTCCGAGGAAAAACTGTAAAGTATAAACAGGTTTTTGTGTATGTGTCTGTTCTAAACAAAAGTAAAAGGAACACATAGTAATAAACACATAGTAATTTAAAATATGAAAAGGAAAAACTTGTAATAAGACAGGCTTTCAGCTGAATTTTGAGATGTTTTTGACAGCCATCTTGCAAGTCAGTGATGATCTTGTGGTGTTGCACCAGAGTGTATAATGTATTGTAAGAGGGTAAAAAACCCTACTTTTACTGACTGCAGTATTGATAAAAAACCCCAAAAGAGTGGAAATTGTCTTCCCTCTGTTTCAAAAACTTATGTGGAGATGTGTGCAAACTAACTGTTGAAAAATTTGAAGATCTGGATTTTAAAGGCTTGTACTCGTTTAGCCTTTTTTTTTTTTTTTTTTTTTTTTAGAAGAGCTTTACATATAAAAAAGGTGTTTTCATACTGAAACGAGGCATCTGGTACCATTTCCATGAAATGGGATTCCTTCATTTATTCTCAAATAAACTGTATTTTTCCTAGCATAGATGCCTATTTCTCTTCTATTTTAAGCAGCGTTTTTTCTGTGTGGTGTGTAACTAGTTGATAGCATTCTGTCCATAAAAGTAGCGACAGTTGAGTTGTCTTTAAAACAAGTGCTATAAATCACATTTACTTCACTGCTAACAACATACACATCTGCAATATGATATTTTCTCTTATTTTATTTTCAAGAGATGCTGTCTGAAAGCTTGGAGGGTGCTTTTCTTTTACCTGTTCCAGAAGACTATAGGAATAGATTGTGTATAGTAATGATGGGTGTTGTGCAAGTTGCCTGTTAGAAACAAGCAGCTTCTCTCTGTCTTCTGATAAATGCTGTCACAAGGCTTCTGCTTTCTCCGTGGTGATGTCTGAGAAGCAAATGAACAGAAGGTTCTTTACTTCATTGCGTTGTTTCAACACTTGAATGGTTTTAAATATTATGCAATAGGTGACTGTAGTTTAGATCTGTGTTTCTGTTCACACACAGAAAAGGAAAAAAAGTTAACTTTGACGTCAGACATCCTTCATTGTGGATTAGGGACAGCAAGGCTGCTAGAAGCTTGTACATGGCTACAGAGCCAGTCTCCCAATTCAGCTGCTTGTGTTTTTTTCTGTCCCTTTCCTCCCGAGGATGAGAAAAATCCCAGGTCTCCCATTCTTATTCATGTTAAAGAAATTTGAGATCACATTCACCAGACCTCCTGCGTAATACTTGCACTTCTGAGAATGAGATGAGAATAAGAGACTTGGTCCCAAGCCAGACTATTTATTTTTTTTCTGAATTGCAGAATGTGTTACTCTGTCTGCAGTGACTTCCCTGGAGTCTAACTCATAGATACCTAGCATGTGAATGGCAGATAATACATTAACTACTTATTTGGGCCTGAACAGTGTGCAAACAGGCTTAACCCAGTGAGAGTAGCAAGCAAAAACAGAGTCCATTGTGTCTGAATGTTAGACTTATTTTTTTCTGTGAAGCATCTGTTCAATGGCTTACTTGCTTTCTTATGTATAGTGCTTATGTACAGTGCCTTTGGAGCTGTTACTTTTTCAAATGAGAAAGCTTCCATTGTGCAGACCCTCTGGTTATTTTTCCCCAGAAGATGAAGCCACAATGTCAACTATGGGCAGTAGTGACTGTGGCCTTAACATAAATTGGCTGGCTGGGTTTCCCTAGTAATAAAACATCTTGCTGTTGATCTGGTTTTGTTGCTTTGGGTTTTTTTTCCCGACCTTCCAGTTTGAAAGGGAAAATGAGGACTGAGATTTAGCTCTGGTGATTTTGATGATTAGCTTTCATTGAGTACAGTATTAAGCATTGACTGTATAAAACAAACAAACAAAAGGCAGTTTCTCCTCAGAGCTTAAATATGGAAGCAAAGTTTAGGGTCAGCTTAATCCCACCGAGTTCCTTTCATGATCACACAAGTGGTTGCTGACAACTATTTCTATTTATACTTAGTGACAGATAAGATCTGAAGCAAAACCTTAGCTTCACTAAGGTGTAAGGTCCTGGACCCTCAGTCTCTGCTGTCCCCCCGGTGTGAACAATATTTTTTTTTTTTTGAAGGATATATGGTTGTTTCTTTTCTCAGTGTTCGTTTTATCAATTACATATGTTCTTGGGTATGAACTTTTCATCCTTGGCAAGAGGGTATTGAAAGAAAACAAACGCTACTCCTGTTTTGCTTCTACCTTCCTAAATAGAAGAGGCACTAAACTTTTTGGGAATGCATTCCTTATATCTTCAGACAGTCTTTTGTTCTGTTGTTCTCTATAGTTTTCAAACAGTTAGAAATGTCTGCACTAGTTTTGACATGGTCAAAGCTCTTTTTTTTTTCTCCTTCCTTTCAGTAAATAACAAAGAAAACCTTATGATTTTGAAGTTGCTTTCTGGTTGCTATGAATGTGAGGGAGAAAAACATACTGTTTGTATTTCCTGGTGCAGTTCATCTCTATTTAAAAAGAAAAAACAGAAGTACCAAAAACCAGAACAAATACATGTCCTGAACAAATGAAATATTCTTTCAGGTGCCATGCTAAATGCAAACCCCCCAACTGTTAAAACCATATTTTAGTATTTAAGAATTTACTTTGTTCTAGGTAAGTGTTACCCAAACCTTCTGTTTAGATAAACAAACACCTTTGCTGGCACAGTCTTTGGTTTTGATCTTTCAGGCTGTATGCTGTGTTGCAGCTTGTGGAGTTTTAAGTTAAAGCAAGAATATAATCTGTGCAGCCCAGAGAGGACTTTTTATTTAATAAAATCATAGATTTTTGAAAAAAATCTGTATTCTTTTTCACAAATTCCCCAGTGTTCCTTATCCCAGTACATGGTTATGGAAACCCTTGTGACTTGCTCGATACATTTCTTGTCATTTCTTTATTCTTCTTAATGTATGCTTTTAAAAGAGGAACTCATCCGTTTCCTCTCTAATTCATCATAGGGATGCACTCATTTTTCACATAAAAGCCTACTTGTAGATATTTTTGGAAATGTATGAAGGGATCCTTTAATCTTTTTTTTCTTTGAATACCTTTCTGTTATTTTGAAAGCCTTAATTATGTGATGATGACTTCACAGTTTCCTGTTTCTTTAATTGCTTATCTGACTGCATTCTTATCAATGCTGTGTTTTTTAAGCATAGCTACACAAAGCCAAAGTAAAATTAGCTCTAAATATTACTGCTGCTACCAGTCCAGCAGAATGAAGTATTTTTTTTTCTCTCCAAACATAAATTAGTGCTTCATAAAATGTTGCTTTAGCATATTCAGTCCAGACATCATATTTGGGTTTATGCTTAACTGACTTGGGAAGCAGGTGCGACTCTAGAAATAAGAACGTATGAATATATATCTGTTTTTGGTAAATAAATGTACATATTTTATGCTTTCAAGTTAGCTGAGGATGAAAATTATGGCCATGTAGATATTTTTCTTTAACATTAGATGAAAACATTTACATTACAGATTAATTTTTGTGCAAAGTTTAACAGTATGATGGAGTTAATACTAACTTTTTGAACAAAGACTTACCAAAACTTGCTGCTAGTTCTGTGTATGGGATGCATAATGCATATAATTGTGCACCTTTATAATAAGATCTGCACTTTGATGAAGCTGCAAAATATAATCAAATTAAAAAGAAAATTTGTCACAATTTGGCATACCATGACAGCCACGGTTTGAGTCAGACTTTTCAGAGCTTGTTTAGCTCGCACGCCTTTGTGGTCATTAGTTGATGAATTTATTAAGGTAGAGTTCTAATTCTTCATAAACTCTAAAGCCATTTTTCACAAGTCTTACATTTTTAGTGAGGGAAAGAGTCTCCATATGTGCATTGGATTTTAGAAACTCAAATAGTCTGCAATCTGATTGAATCCTTGTGAAGGATGCTGTGTTACAGGAGGGTTGAGGATAGGCATCCATTGCTCTTCCATGTTTCCATGTGACTCAGGCAGAGCCTGAATACAGAAAAATCCTTACATGGAGAAATGATAGTTTGTCTTGTTTCTGCCCAATAGAGGTTGATGATTTATTTTGAAGGGGACTAGTGATTCAGTCCTGGTGAATTCCAGCATCTACAGAAGCTGAACATTGCTGCCACTGAGGGACACAAGGTAACTTCTGATTAATCTCTGGGCTTAGTTCCTCAAGATTAAGGGAACGTTCTCGTATGCTTATCCTGCAGTTGAAGAAAGAGGAACGCAAGTTGGCATGTTGCTTTTGAAAGTACCAGTCTCTGGCCTGGAATAATTTAGTATCATAGGAGCACAGTTCTTTGAGATATGGAGGAAAATCTTTTTTCTCCTCTCTGCTCCTGAAGGGAATTGACCAATTGTTGCCTGTACCATCTGCTGTCATGCTTGTCAAAGAACGTAAATAGAGGTACCTTGTTCTTCTAACCCATGTAATACTTTTTTTTGGATGTGAGATTAGTGGTCCTGTGTGGAATCATCATCCTTGGAAGCATCATAGGCTGATGGGTTCAGGCTGTGAATACCATGATCTAATTCATGTGAGCGCTGCTTTGAGCAGGGATTGGACCATGTAACCTTCTATAGTCTCTTCTGGCTTGAATTATTCTGTGATTCTATTAACTTAATTTTCTCATATTTTATATATGCCTGTGTTTTGTTTTTTCTTTCCCATTTTACTTTATATGGTGTTAGTCAAATTTCTTGTAAGGATTGTTAGCAGCAGGTTTTTCTTCTTTGTCAGTCTTATGGCCATGTCATGCTCTGTTTTCTCTGCTAACACCTTATTCTAGATCTTACATAAAGTTGCTGGAAAGATCAGCCACCTTCAAAGAAAAGTCAAATAGGTAGTCTTTTTGAGAATCTACTAAATTAACACTGGGTTGACTCTTATGCTGTTCTGTGCCTTTGGCATTTGCAGCAATTATACCTATGAAAAAAAATCTGACTGAAAATACAATTAAATGAGATTGGAAAGTTTACACTTGTCTTGCAAATAAATTAAGGCAGTACGTGCGGGGCAGTGGGGATTAAAATTCTTAACCTTTTACAATATTGAGAATAATTAATGTACAAGTCAAATTAACAAGTGAGATGGAAAACTGTTAAAGTGGTTCAAAATTCAAGTAGTATACGGTTTGGGAGTAATGAATAGTTCAAAATGGAAAGCTGTGGTGACTGATGCCTGGCATTAGAGGTCAAAGGAACAAGATTTCACACAATTATCATAAGAGAAAGTGGTTCCTTAGTAATAGTTGCAAATGGCATAGTGTTCAGTTGAATGTCATGCTGTAGGGTTTGGCTCAAAAACATTCGGTTCATAACTTCTAAAGGCACCACAGCAAGGTCCAGTTTATTTCATTTTAAATTATACTGGGCTGTTACTTTAGTAAGTGCTGTATAAGAACTCCAGCTCTAAACTCTAGGTACTGTTTACTCAGTTTACTGCTATGTTTCTGGAGAAGCATGCCAGCTGCTCATAACATAAGAATTACTTTAATGAATGGTCTATTTGGGAATGTGATGGTGTTAATTTGAAATTTAGATGTATTTACTTGCACCTAGTGTTTCCTGAATGTATGTGTTATAACAACTACTGGGAATTTGAAAGCTGCTAATCACAAATTTTGCAAATTATTTCTGCAAAGCATATTTCTAGTGGAAAAGACAATGTGACATTGCTGCTCTTTATTTGGCTGATAATTGTACCTTTAGTCTATATAAAGAAGGAAAAAGAGAATGCCATAATAGACCTAAGCCTTTTCGGACCTATGTTCAGCACAAGCCAATTTCATACATTGCACAATCCTGTGCAATTATAGCCTCAGAAAAGTCACTGATGTATGAAGCTTTTTCCCTCACATTTCATATCTACTGGAAAGCTGCAGCTACTATACTTCTAGAATGTAATGAAACATTGGATCTATTTAAAAAAAAATCTTGATTTTATCTCAATGTGTGAGTTACAATCAGATTTGTACTTACCTTTTCTATCTTGCATGTTTTTATCAAAATTAAACAGCAATTCTTAGCACATACAAATATCCAGTGGTTTCTTGAATCTTTTCTTTGCTCCTTAAAATCTTCCCTCTTTTTTGGTTTCTTAAAAATTAGGCTAAATTCTTCGAAATGTCTCTCGAAGCTTAAAAAGGTTTTCTGTTAACATGGAATGCTTAACAGCGATGTAAAATATTGTGAGAAACTTATGCTGTAATGTGGTCTGCAAATGACAGTGGTTGGATGGTGATGGATTAAACCCTCAGTGGAGAGCTGAAAACATTGTCAGAGAAAAATATCTTTATATTAACCATGCAGTAGTTGTTTTTGGAAGAGAGGGCCTTCTACAATCTGATTTCTTAAAACAAGGTAGGAATTTCTAGGAGCAGAGCAGTGCAGTGTGTGATAGAATTGAAGTAAACATGGGTTTGGAATCTTTCATTTTCTTTAGAAACTGTTTATCAAGCAAAAAGAGAATTTAAAAAGCATATCAATTGTACCTCAGGTGAAGTTATTTCCATGAAAAGTAAAAAAATTATCAAAAAAGTATAATACTCTCTTCTAGCATGGCAGCTATAAGTAATGACCTAATTTTCCCAAATTAAAATGAAAGAGTAAAAGAAATCATGTTCCATAGGCAGTGATCTATAGTTAGATCTCAGCCCTTTGGTAGTTTATTCTGTGGAAGGTATAGATTATGCTAATGGCCATATATCTTCAAAATATTAAATAAGAATATTGCATAGACATTTGTCTTATATTGGAAAATAAACTGAAAAGGGTTCTGGCAATTATTTTATGTCCTGAAAGTGTTGAGACAATTGCAGGGATAGAACATTTAACTCGTAAAGCAATATATGCATTTTAACTCCTAAACTCATTCATTTCGCAGTTGAAAAAAGTCAGACTGTTATATATTTATGAATTTTATTAAACATATTAATAAATAGCTCCGAGCTGTTTCATTTTGTTACAATAAAGCTTGTCTTCAGCACTGTATGTAAAGGTGATTTATAAAGGAATTGAATGTTGTTACACCAATTTGACAAATTGGGATGCTGACATATAGTGAAGTCAAGTGATTTAGCAAAGATTAGTCAGCAGACTAATGGAAAAGCAAGAAAATCTCTTCATTCTGGGTCACTCCAGAGCCATTATCATTGGGAAATATAATAAAATGTGAAGGATTATAGAAGTTTTATTATGTGATGCTGTTTCTGCTTTCCTGTGTTCTTAATGTGCGTCTGTGTAGTTTGACAGCTGATTGACACATATATATTTGCATTTGCTTATGTAACATTACATCTTATGTATCTTTTCAAAAGTAAAGAGGGGTTGGAAAGTCAGGATTACTTGGGAATTTAATGTTTTGTTTGGAGACAGCCTTCTGAAGGGAAGGTTGGTTTGGACTGTAGGGAGGGAGAAGTGTGTTGCAGGAGCTGAGCTTGGGTGACGCCGAGCATGTGCTGCCCAGCCCGAGGTACAGCTTTCCTGCAGCCCCTTCGCTGAGCAGCCAGCTCAAGTCGGTGCCACACACATGTGTTGCTCTGAAGATAAATAGCGTAACACTGCTGTTGTGAACAGTGAAGTGTGAGGGTTCCAGTGTGGATCTTACAGATCAACAAAATACATTTGTAGAGAAAAAGGGAAATAGCATTATAATTTCCAGTCACTTTGAAACTTAAATATTGCGACTGCCCAGACATTATTGTGTAAAATAAATAGCTGTAACTGAAATTGGAAAATTCTGGGTAGAATCCTGGATAGTAAATAATTATTTCTGTCTTGCTATTGCTTTGTGTATTCAGAACTCATAATATTCATGATGTTTTGTCTGACTTATTTTCTTCCAAAACCAGCCTTATCTCTGGAAGGGACAACATGGCTTCCCCTGTGCTTTATTTTTTTCAAATAGTAAGTGGCAATAAAATAAACCTTCCATCTATCTATGTGGAAGCAGTGACACAGCCACCACAGCTTGAGTTTTTCAGCTCCTGTTTTTCAAAGTCTTTGTCCTATGAATTTAGTCAAGTAAAATTGCTTTTAGTTGTATAGATTGAAAATGTAAAAGGAAAGGAGAAATGAACCTTCAAAAAGTAATCCTCCCAACCTCTGTGATATCTTAATTTTTTTGAGCAGCATGACAACTCGTCAAGAGGATTATGCTGTTTTATGGCATTTAAAATTAAATGTCCTGCCCTTATACTTCTTTCTGATTGTTGCAGTGTAAAATGGGAAAGTTGATTAAGAAATTTACAGGTTCTCATACAAGCTGTCAAAAAAGAAAAAAAAAAGAAAAAAAAGAAAGGAGATTTGCATCTCACATTTGTGGCCTTTGTTGGGCATTTAGCATCATTTTGAAAGACAAGCAGAGAAACTAAGATGAAAGAATGGTTCTCACGACTCCAGAAGTGAACATACCTTAACAGCAAGATTACACAAAGACTGTCAGCAGCACTACAAGAAAAAGTTAAAAACTAGTCCAGTTTTAACACCTGGAAAAGCAAAATGAATAATGACCAGCTGCCAGAAATAACTCTAATTTTTTTTCCCAGTTCAAGCAAAGTATTTCTGTTGCTTTGCACTAGTGTTACATCAGTATATGTTTAATCCCTCTTGTGCCACGAAGCTCACAGAAGTGCTTCAAAATATTGTGACAGAAAATTAGTAGTAGACGATGTGTTATCCTTTTGGTACAAAAGCCCAGTTGGTAATGATCTGCTGTTTCTTATCTCTAAGAGGGCATGTTTGATGTGAAATTCTGAAAATCTAAGGTGCAATTGAGATACAAAGTTGTGGTGATGCTATAAACAAAAATGTAAGTGCAGCTTCTGTTGCATCATTCATAGCCCTGTGTTGAACGGAATAGTTCATAGTTCTTAGGGGATTTGTGGGTTATGTGTGACTTCTCTCTATTTCTTCTGTGGATTAGAGTGTAATCACAGCACTGTATGTAGCACTGAAGCAGTATCTGTACCTAGGCTAAGCCTTTTTGTCATCCTTTTTTCTATTAGTATATGGCCTAATGTGCTTAGGTTTCAAATGAGGAGGCTTAGGATATTCTCCTTTGAGCTTTTGGTACCTGAAGTAACAAGGCAGCTGTTTGGATTGGAGGATGTTTTGAACAATGAATACCATTCAGTAGCAAATTGGACTCTAGATGTAGAAAATTCTTCTGTGAAAGTTTGACATATAAAATAAAAATAAAATTGATATTTTTTTTTTTTTTTACCAGCAAAATTTGTGCTCTGACACTTCTCATTTAATGTGCATCTTGAAGCAGTGGTAATCTTTCCTGAGATGAGTATGACATTGGATCACCTGGAGGAGAATGAAATTTGGTGTTGCTTTTCCAGAGTTACTACTTAATTCAAGAAAAAATAGTTGAAAAACTGTAATAGTTGGTAGTTCTTGCTAGCTTAGATTTCCAAAATGTCAGTTATTAAAAAAAAAAAAAAAGGCATACCATAGGAGGAAGACCATCAGTGAGGTAGCAGCAGTTGATCCTGCAGTGATGTTGTTTTTAGCTAAATGTAGCAGTGCTCACTAAATGATAACTTTTGGTGTTGAGCCACCGAAGTGGCAATGGAAAATTAAGCCGTTCTGAATAATAGGTTTTTGTTACATTGTACCAGTTTGGACCAGATTCTGATACATTTTCTGATTATTTCTAAATACTTTTCAGTGGTGGTGTTTCAAAACTGACCTTGGTTGTCTCTGCTTTTAACTTTTGTGTACATAAACCAAGGATGTTTAATACAAGCTGCTGAAACATCTGCTGTGGTCAGGTCCTCAGGTGTTGGACAGCACAACTGGTTATTATTCTGCAAAGTTATTTTAGACAGCACATAGTATTACTACCTAGTATTGCTACCTGTGTAATTCAGTAAGTTCTGCAAAAACTGGAGATGGTAGTAGAACAAGGTCTTTCTTGTGTTGATAATACTTTATATAAGTAAGGTGCTGGTTTGTATTTCTCAAGACTTTTCCATAACTAATGCAAACAGTTTCTGTGGCTGCAAAACTTCATTTATTTATCTCACTTCCATGATACAGAGATTCTGAGATTAAAACAATGTGAAGCAGTTCCCCTGAAATGCGCTCTATATTTGGAAATGTTTAGAAGTCATTAAGTCTTGGTCTGTAAACAACCAGTGTTCATGTCCTGTGGGGTAAGGAAGAAAAGCTCCTTCAGTCCAATATGAGTTCTATTTCAAAAGTTTAGATGAAAGATAAGCTTTTTCAATGACTCTTAGGCATACAGATGTTTTGCAGGTGTTTAAATTCAGATGAAGGAAGCTGATAATTCTGACTATAAAAACTATGCCTGTATCCAAAATGCTTAGAGTTCATACAGTGCATTTGGTGCTTACTGGCGATATTGGCTGTACTGAACATATTTATTAAAATAACTGGAGGAAGATTGGGAAGGCGGGATAACATCTGTGACAATACCATGCAATATCAGTTGACAAGTTCTGTTATAGAAAACTTTTTTTTACTCCTTATGAAAATATTCACCTGTTTCATTCTCCATGCAACCCCCTGCATTTTGACTTGCATGGTGGTAATCAAGAATTACTACTGAAATTAAACCCACTGTGACTGAGATCATACTGAAACTCCTTGGGTGAAAAGGGATCACTGAAATGAGCAGTTCATGTAATACTGCCAGCAGATGCTGCAGGGAATGTAACAATCTGATTTACCATCAGCATACTTTTTCAAGCATTGAAAGAGACACTAGACCTACCTGCTTGTAGCTTTTTTTTTTTTTTTCTTCTTAGCTGACATTGTGAATTTCAAGATAGAAAAACACAATATGTTTAGGAATATTGTGGAAACACTATAATGTCATGCATCCCAAGTTTTAGATAATTATCTAGATGGAAGCATTAGGTCTTCATAGTGTTCAAATAAAGAGGTATCTCTTAAGTTATCCAACTTTGTTTTAGAAATCTGCATTTTACAACTTCTGTGTATTTTCTGTTTTATTATTGGCCACTGAGCAATGAAGAAAGATTCCTTTTTCCTCACCCCAACCCCAGCAAATAGTCTCAAATGTACTAACTGAGCTTTTGCTAGCAGTGAGGTTGGAACCATGAGTCCCCCTTCTCCTCCAGCTGATGCTCTCGAAGCTCTGTCTCAGGACCAGACCAGTTGCAGTGCTGGAGACTTGTGTTTGGGGCCTCCATGTGCAGTGCCAGGCCCACCTGCCCAGCCTCCTAGGCAAGAAGTGGTTAAGCTGATGCCTGTTTTGGTAGCAGATGGCAGTGACAGATTTTTATCATCATAGCCTTCAAATGGGGGCTATTCCAACAGGAAGAAAGGACAGGAAAATCTTCAAGAGCACTCATAATTAAAAGGAAGGTGGATTGAGTGAACTAACAGAAGAGTATCTATGATTGTTTACTAGGTGAAATGTAAGTTGTAGGTATGCAACTCTTGCATCTGTGTGCTTTTTCAATGGCTTCTGTGAAAAAATCTTAGATGTTAACTTCATTCCTTGAAGAGGGAGAAGGAACAATTTTGCAATATGAGAACCATGTTAAATTAGGTGATAACATTGGGCATATAGTTTGTCTATAACAGATGTATTAAATAGTTAAGCTTGCATTTAATGTGAGTTGGTTTTGAAGCAGAAATGTGGAAATTCACAGGCTGTAAAATGATAAATATAGCAACATAAGATCAAAGAGAAATGAAAACAGAGGAAAAAGAAATGGGCATCTTAAAAATATTTTTTCCAAATCTGATAACACCCTAAAGATTTATCTCCAGCCTAGATAAATGGGAATTGTAGATATGTTTAAGAAAGTAAACAAGACTTTTAAGAAAGCAAACAAGAAGTTTGTGTTTATAAAGTTGTTGCAGTGAGTTACTAGCTTATTGTATACTCTTTAAAAAACCCCACAACCTCTAAATGATCATTTTTTAATAACAAAGTATTCAGCACAATAGAAATCTCACTTGGTAAATGAATGTCACTGAAAACGCTTCTGCTTGCCTGTCATCTCTGGTAGAGAGAATCAATATGAAGAAAAACTAGTATAGCTGGCATGTATTGTAAGTAAAGTTGTCTTGGAGAACTACAAAATATTTCATCAAAGTAGACTTATTAGTATTCAGTATCATCAATCATTTCACTTAACCTTGGTTTATATAGCACGTTAACATTTAACACAGTATGGAGGGTGAAAAAGGAACTTTAAAACATCTTTGATTTAAACTGCGAGCAACGTAGAAGATCTCAGAATGGAGGAAAATACGATGCATGCAATTCAGAGCAATGCACGTGAATAACTTTGTAGTTTTATTTATAGCTGTTGTACACTTTTATTTCGCTGTTTCATTTGACCAAATGAATTGTGGTTTTAATTTCCTTTCTGGTTTTTATTCAGTCTTTCAAGATGCTGGTGACATTTTAATTTGACTATGTGCTTAATATTTGAAAACTATAATTAGAGGGAAACCCAGACTAGTGATAAAGACTGGAGGCAATGTTACTTCAGAATAGCTGCTTGGACGTTCATGAACAGATGGTCTGACCCTCTAAGGGTAATTTTATTATGATCCTAATTAATCATAACAGGACTAACCTGTTACTGACTCAAAATAATTTCAGATAGAGATTCTTTGGTCAAACTTTGATTTTCTTTTTTTTTTTTCTTAGTATTTTGTTCTTGGGTCACATCTGGATATCCATATGCTCTGTATGCAGCAGGGCAGCTTCAAAAGATAAGAGTGTAATCACATGTTGACAAAGTTCACCCCAGTTATTGCCTTATGTAAGGTCACGGGACTTGCAGGTGACCCCTTGAACTGATGAGTCCAGCTCTTTCTCTTCTCAGCAAACACTTAACACTTATCCCATTTCTGTGTTGTATTACACTGCTCTTGTCAATGAGTTTTCTTTCCCAATGTATATTCAGTAAGTCAACTTTTTAGTAATTTATTAGTCTTTCTGTTTGTCAGCAGGAAATCTTTATCATTTTAGTGTAAGGTTTAGGTTAAATTAATTTAATCTCATTCGTAAGTCATAAATAATTTTGTTAATTCTGTTAAGAGTTTACTTGTCTGATTTGTCTGGGGCTTTCTTCTGTTTGATCCTTCTGAAGACTAGTTATACACTTGCTGTTAGGACTTTATTTCTCCGAATATTGATGCACAAATGCTGATTTTTTTTTTTTTTTTTTATTTTACTGCAATTTTTAATTACGTCTATTGGGAAATTTAACTTTTAGAACTCAAATGTCAAAATAGCGTGTAAATTACTACTTCCTGTTGGACAATGACAGTTTTCTGCTCTAAAAAATCTTAAGGTACAATGGTCAAAATATGAGCAGAGAGAACAAAAAGAAAGCAAATATTTAATGTGTATTTTCATTTAAACAACCCCCACTCTGTAGCTCTAAGATTTTTTTTAAAACCTTTGCTCTTCCTTTTCTTTGGTCATGTTGTTAAAGAGATCATATGGAGCAAACAGGATTGTGGCTCTGACTATGTATTTCCTTTATTGTTTATTGTATCTGTTTTAGTCTGAAACTCTGCAAAACTCTTAAATGGTGCAACATAATGGCTGCTCAGATTCAGCGCTCCAATTCTTTGCTCCAGTAACTACTTTTAGCTGTGAATGAGAGAAACTAGAAATGGAATACTGTAAATAATCAGGCCCCTTGAGGAGCTGAGACATTTTTGAAGATAAAAGAGCACTGGGTCATTATTTGTTTCGTGATCTTACTGTCATTTCTAAATATGCCAAATATAGTAGTTAAACAAAACAAAATGTGCTGAAGTATATTTTGCACATTTCAGGTGTTTTACAGAATGAGACTGAAAAGCACTCAGCTAAGCATATAATTACATTCTTAAACTAATAATAATAAAAATACTGAGGATAGCAGTAGCTTCCAAACAATGAGAGAAAAAAATAATTTCTGTATCTCTCCATTTTGTACACACATAACACAAATAATTTAATTTCTTTGATGTTTATTTAAATCTAGTTCTAATGCATATTCCTCTCTTCTATAGCTGCAAAATTCCACCTGCTGCTATTTCTTTTCACTTGTCTTATGGTAGTTAGGAACCAAACTTCTGATCTTTGAGTTTTAGATAAGAGGCCACATCAGCTGTTCCTGTTTGGTAGCTTTTATCTTTTAGAAGAGACTTGTTCACATTTCTTCCACAGCTTTTCAAAAATCTCTCTTAGGTTCAGTTTCCTAGCTGTTCCAGTGTAGTAGGAAATTTGATTTATTTTTTTTTATTGGATAGGTGAGATGAGAACAGAAGAAGAAAGTTATTTGCTTTTTGTTTCTATTCCCATTTTCTTTTACCTTTTTTTTTTGTTGTTTATTATAATTCAATACTTTCTGTTGCTCTTTGTTGGTTTTTTTTCAGACTCACAGCAAAATGCTCATACTTGAGAAAAAAAATGATAAAAAAAGGTTAACTTCTGTACATCGCAAAAAAAGGGACTAATTATCTACTTAAAACATGAGATCTTTGAAAATTAGATGGCAGTTTAAATGGCAGGCTATTTCTAAATGTGAAAAACTTAATTTTTGAGGAATGATGACTAGTAGCTGTAGTTGGGATATGTGAAACTTGGATCTTCGTGTTGTTATTTATGCAAATGTCCTATCTCAGCTTAAGAAGCTGTTAAATTCTTATATTTAAAACTTGGAAATGCCTATGTATAATTTGTTAAAATCAAACAAAGTTTCTTTAATATGCATAGCGTTTTTTTTGGTCTTCTTTAGTGTTTTAAAATACCCTCTATTTTACTGAAGAGCTCAGTTAAGGCTATGGATTGATTTGAATAGCTTTCATCTCTCTTTAATTTCCCTTGCTTTTGTATTTCCCTGGAACTGAAGTAAAGCTTTGATTTGAAGTGCTGTAAGTATTTAAGGATGCACAAACTCTGAATTTAATGCAATGTGAGTGCACCTTAACCACATGGATTGTAATGGGTGGAATGTGCCTTTGCAGGATCACATTGTTTGGCCACCTGCCCGTTACTTATTTGCTACTTATTTTTGCAGTGGAAGATCATTGCATCACTGACAATGTCATATCACGTTCTCCGTTCTCCTTTCATACTCTCTGTCAAGGCAATAACATTAATTTGTGTCCATTTGAATACTTGTTGTCACATGGAAAGAGATCTTGTGACAGGCATGGGCTTTGTTTAGCAAAAATGCTTTTAAGAAATGGCAATTTTGAGAGACTTCATTTCACAGGAAAGAATCAGAGCGGCCAAACAATTCAAACCCATTTATCTTTTGAAATATCTTTTATTTCATCTTGACCATTTGCTGATGCATTAGGAATATGATAAATCTAATTAACTTTCAATGGTGCAATCTAAATGCTCCACAAACGCAATGCTCAAACTTTCTCTCAAATTCTGATTGCTGCCTTTTTGTTTATTGAGTGATTCCAAGCTCTTTGACGCATCTTTGTGCTTACTGTGGGAGCGTTGTACATGCCTGTTATTTTGGCTTTGTGCTCTGATGTTTCACGCAGAGGAATGAGCTTTTCCAGGCGCAGCCACCACCATTGTTAAATGCACCCTGCAGCAGGGCTGGGGCTGTTCTAGTTGCTCACAGTCTTGAAGGGTCCCTTCTGGCAGTTGCTGAGCCACCTGGGACCAGCCCAGGGCAGGCTGTGTCCTCTCCTATACAAGGCACCCTGTAGCTCCTGCCACCAACATCCTGCTGGTTACACCTAATACAGTGACCTAACACTAAAGAGATTCCAGCTGTAAAGATGTCACTGCAAGAGAGCATGTCAAATTGATAAAGAAGGTGCAAAGAGGAGGTAACGTGGTTAGACTGTGACCAAGGCTACTGCTGGGGCTTCCCAGGCTGGAATTGCTGGTGTAATACAGGTCAAAGATCTTCCTTTTAATTAAGCAAAAGATTGGAACACTCTGCAGGCAAAATTGGATAATTCTAAGAACTATCAACCCCCCCCCCCCCCCAAAGCACCCCCTTTCCCAACAGTCTCCCAAAACCGCAGCAACCCCAGACAAAAATGCCTGCACTTAAAAACATTAAAATCTGCATTAAGCTGAGATGATCAAACAGGAATAAAATGATCTTTGTAAATTATTCAAGGTCAGCAGGTTGTCTATCCATGAAAATGCAAATGCAGCCCCAGCAAGTATCAGCCCTGTGTTTGTTCTTGGTTTTTTCTACATAAGTGTGAATGATGTAAGCCCATTTTCTCAGCATCGTTTTTAACGAAAAATGAGCACGAAATATAATTGAAATAGAGATGAATAAGGACCATAACCAATTTCATCATATGGGGACACCAATAATTTGTCTATCTAATATAGAAAACACAAAGCATTGAGAGTGGATTTGATTAGGTTTTAGAGGTAGCTGTGTTTAAGTACCACATAAAAAAAACCTGTTTGTTTAAAGTAGAAATCAACTTTGGTACCAGTTTTTCATATATGAGGGAGCATACTCAAGAGGTAGAACTAACAAAACCCCTGCTAAAGCAGGGTTTATAGATAGGAGGTCCATATTGCTTGCTGGCAGTCTCTATATTGTATTCATTTTGAAGTGACACTGTGGCCAAACAGCCAAATATTAGCACATTATCAGAAATTATTACAGTGAGTTATTCTCATACCTAATTACTAAGGGACAGCAAGCAGGAAGAAACTGCGTAGCCTTAAGCTCCTTCCTTTTAGATATAAAAGAATTAGTAATTGGGAAGATAAAGTGCTTAACATATAGACTAAGGGACATTCTATATTTCCTAAGTATAGGAAAATATTTCTTGTGATCTACACTGGAAGCCCCTGAGGAGAATTAGTCACTGCTGAATAAACCATTCTGCAAAGTTTGATGGAAATGTTTTAATCGAGTCTATGATGCTTCAGCTTGTCTTTTCAATAGACAATACTAGCTTAGAAGTTGTCCTAGCACTTTTGTCATCTTTTTCTGTCAAGATTTTGTAAATACCAGCTACTCCAAACTGTACAAGAAAATCTGTATATTCATTGTTGTTTTCACTTTTCTTATCAAAAAGTGCTTTAAAACCATCTACATCAGGCCAACCTACTTCCAGACATCTCTGTTGCACCTCTGATAAATGGACAATGATAAAAAATAAATACAAAAGCCTAAGATGGTCTGTCTTTCTCTGCTCTTTTCCAGAGTGTTAAAGGAGAAATCTCATTAGGAAAGCCTAGCAGGAGCTCTGCTGTACTTATCTGATGATCCTTCACATAATCTCACTCTTCTGGGCCATTCGGAAGGTCAGGAGCAAAGGGTGAAAAACATGAGTTTTCAATATACATAAGCATAGCTGGAATCTGGCACAATTTTGCTAGTGGAAGCATAATCTAAATTCTGTGTAGATATAATTATGTTACTTTTACTTCTATTGCACCTGTACAGCTTTTCTTATCCCCTCCTTCAAGATTTTATTACATGTAAGGACCTGCAGAAAACAATTCTCCAAGTCAGCTGTCTTTAAAGGAGTGAAACGGGATTTATGTGCTTGTATTTATGAGGGGTGGTTTTTTGGCCTTTGAGTCTTAAGTAGTTCACCATTGCTGCTTTTTTTCTTTTGGTTCATTTTTCTACTTCTTATGATTACAGATCAGTTCTAGTGCTTGAGAACTCCATCGTAGTAGCTCTGAATTTATTCCTGGGGAACACACAAATGTTTTAGGAGTAGTCAAACCATTTCAGCCGTCTGACTGTCACTTGATAACTTAAGCTTTAACCTCTGTTCATCCAGAGCTGTTTTGCATTAAGGAACAGGACGCCTTAAGTTCAAATCCTGATTCAAATGAGGAAGAGTTACACAGGGAGGGACATTGAGAATGTGGGGAGGACAAGAGCTGTGTCCAAGTGTCAGCTGCCTTAGTTCACCTCATATCATGAAGTTTCCACACCTCTTCTAGCTGTCTGCTAGAAAGGGAGACAGGTGCTATACCCTAATGCATGCTTGTTACTTGTCCATCTTGTGCTTAACGGGTCTTTCTTGCCCAGTGTTGTGTGTGGCCTGCCAAGAACGAATGTAGGTGTGCCTTTAATGTAGGCTTAGGTGGTGCTGCTGAGCTTTTGTTGATGCATAACTGTTTTTCTTACCAGTAGATAACTGGCATCGGTCCATAGCTTTCTGCTTTTATGCTGTTGAGGACAGTCAATCTCAGTAAAGGCATTTGCAAAGAGTGTTTTATCCTTAAATATATGGTGTGCATCTAATCAAAACATTTTTAGTGTTACTCTTTATGCAGATAGAAAGCACATTTTGTACAATAGCATAAAATCTAGCTTGTAGTTAGCTTTTGCTCATAAAAGTGCACATCAGAGGAAGGAATATTTGTAAAGCTTTTTATTTTGGGTGAAAATGTCATTACAGAAAGACAAAATAAAGTAACTGCTTAAAGTCTTTGTACTTTTTTCTAAATAGCCTCTTTTTCCTAGTATGAAACTTTTTAGAGCAAATATTTTTAAAGCAACAGTAAGGTGGTGGAATCCTGCGGCCAATAGCCAATTGCTCAAATTGTGTTTTCTCACTAAGTTGAACATATTTTGCTGTCATTATATTTGCTTGTATTATAATGTGAAAAACAAGAAAAATGCAAAATTGTTGTTTATCAGCAATAGCTTTTGTCTTAATGTGTGTGTTTTAAAGTTTGTGGTTTTACAATTCAGTGCCTTTTTTCCATGGTGTCTTTAATACTTGCTGAATTCCCTAGAGAATTAAGCTGAGGAAAAGGGATGACTGAGACAAGGGTTTAAGTGAGTAAATGTTTCAGAAGGGATGATAGAAAATGTTTCTGTCTGTACTGGGAGACAAAATGAAAACTCAGGGAGAAGGTACTGGAATACACCCATAAATGAACCCGAGAGGAGTCAAATGAGTGGATCCTGCACTGAATAGTGCCAGTCTTTCTTTGGTTCAAAATCTAGCAGTTCTACTAGAAAATGTGTAAATTTAATAGTGGACAAAAAAATAAGTCAAAGCTGGCAACAAGAAGCCCATGAAGGAAAGGAGAGATGAGGAGGAGAAGTATGGTCAGTCATTGAGCTTTGTGATGCTTCTGAGAAAATGTGGGAAAGTTATCTAAATGCCCTATTTTTTTTTTTTATATTTATAAGCAGGCTCAAAACTAAAGAAAAGGGTCTAGCTAGACTGCTTAAAGAGATGGATTAATAGATTAATAGTAGGCTAATAACATGAGAGCTAAGAAAGGTGTCAAGAAAAGGATCCAAACGTAGAGTCTGCAAAGTAAAGAATCCAAGTGCTGTATTTGCTTGAACAGAATAAACAATAACTTGTTCTGCACAATTCCCACATCCCCCTATAATTTCAATCTAACGTGCAAAATCAAGGGAAATACTTTTTTTTCAAAGTTTGGAAATCAGATGTACTTAGTGGAGGGGAAGTGTTCATCAGGTCAGATCATAGAAAAATTTTGGCAAAACTCTCATGGCATTGTTTCTGTTTCTTACAAAAGAAAATTTTGAAGGTATTTTCAGTTTTGTATGGGGTGAGGTGAGCTTTTAAAGGCTGAAGTAGTTCACTTTTTCCTTGGTTGTTATATCTGTCCTTCCTCTAGAAGTTTGAGCTCTTCACTTTGAGGAGCTTCCTTTTTTTATAGAAACTATCAGAAAGGCTTTCATAGAATTTTGAACTATCGCTGCCTGTGTTATATGTCTCTTTTTTGTGGTGGTTTCTTTTTGTTGTTTAGGTCTGCTGGAGACTTATTACTGTCTTATAAAGGGATAAGGATAATGTGTCTTTCCTGTAAAATCAATTTTATTATTTCTTACCTCTGTGTGTAGTAAGCTTAATTGTCAGACTGAGTTGTGATTTTTCAGCTGATGTTTTCTCTGATAGTGTCTATATTGAGAATTTTGTATTGACAATCAGAAGGTGAAAAACATATAAACTCAAATTCAGGGTATTTGAAAGAAATAGGCTATATATATTAATTAATTGGTGATGTCAGAAAACATTGATAAAGATTTTCTTAATTAAAGACTCTTTGATTTATCTAAATCTGAATAGAAATTTGTATCAAACCAGAGGTAATTATAGAGCAGCAATAATTCAGCGTATGTTGATAGCAACTCATTTGGTGTTAAATCATTATCAAGATTTCTCTGAATCTTTAAAGCTGTAAAGCATTCACTAATAAACAGCAGTTGTCGAAACCAATTGCTATTTCTATTAGTTATATTGGCTTTATTTGATGTTATTATATCTGCAGTAAGGCAAACTTACTGTAGTATAAACTTGTAGGAATTGCCCTACTGAAGAGGAGCTAAAATGTGATACATTTCTTCTCTTTCATTCAGAGGAAAGTGGGTCTAGGGGCCAAATTATGTCCTGTTTTATCGAGTGTGAAAGAAATATTTATTTGGACACTGAGTATTGACTTGGCATTCTAGTTGCGTTTGTGGATCAATTACATACTTCTGAGCTGCTGTGGCAAGTCATTTGAGTGATAGTTTCCTACAGTTTCTTCTGTGAATATAATGGTTTGCTGAGGCATTGTGAAGATGAAATCCACTACTAATTTTTAAGTGGCATTGATTCTGCAGCGAGGGCTGTATTATCACATAAATGAATTGTCAGAAATCTAATTATATAAAATTATATAAATGTAATTATATATCATCTAATTATATTTTCCTGAAGAACTTCACAAAGACAAACCCTTAGTTTCAGAAATGAAACATGCATGCCAGCTAAAGGATAGTGGGGAATTGAGCTGAGGTAGAACCAGTTTGTGTATTCCTTGGAGAAATGTAGGTTTCTTTCAGAAGAAAATGTTTTTTTCGTAGTGTGCATGTGTCATATGTAGATGTTTATTTTAGAATATATGCTTTTATTTAAAAGTGGGATGTCTAATATATGCCTCAATGAAGGATGCCTTAGGATATTTCTAGGCTTTTATTTTCTCAAGCAGGAGTATTGATGACTCATTATTCTCCAGCATCAAAGTCTCCCTTAGTTATGTCACTTTGTATCCAGAAAAGGTGGAGACAGCAGCCACATTTTCCATAATGAAGTTTTTTGAAGACTGAATATTTTTTCTGGTTCAGAGCTCTGTAGTTAAAAGTTTAACCAAACTCTAAATCAAATTGTGATTTGTATATTGATAAGAATCACTGGTAGCTTTAAGTTGCAAAGAAAATGGTTCTAAGCTTGTAAGTTTTATATGTGAAGAAATAATATCCAAATTACTTACTAAAATGTTACACAACAGTTTGCTTATTACCTATTCATGGAATGGTTTGCGTTGGATTGCTGAGGTATCCCAAACTACTTTCAGTTCCGTTGTTACATTCTTTTTCCAATTATTGCAATTGTGAATTCAGCTATAAGATACATACCTGTGTGCTATAAATGTTTAAAATAATACTTAGTTCATCTAGGGACTCATTTAAAGAGCATGGTTAGTTCTCTTAATGCTTAAGAGTGGACTTAAACTTGAGAATTAACCATTAGATGCAATATTGTTTCATTGCAAATAACAGCATTGGATTGACATCTTTGAGCCTTAAAAAAATCTTTTGGTTCTGGGGCCCACAGAAATAGGTCCCGTGTACGGTATATCCACTGCTTGGAAGCATTTTTATAAAAGGAGAATTTTTTTTTTTAACTTAGAAAACATTATAGAATTACAGAGAACAGATTTTGAGGTCTGCTGTTCTGCTGCCATAAGGCAGAATAAATTATATCTTAGTCATTTCTGCCTTAGTAATTTCTGATACATTTGTCTAATGTATTCTTTCCTTCTTCCACTTCTTTTAGTAATTAGCAGTGTGGTAGTCACTTAAATATATTCCAGTAAATCACAGGTTCTGTCCCTTGCTAGCTGTTGAATGGATGAAGAATTAAACCCAAAAACTTTCTTTAGGCATTTGCAGCCCAAATGTCAAAAATAGTTTTGGAAAAGTAGCAAAAAAAAAAGGATCATTTAAGAAGGATCAGTACCAAGTAAAGGTGCTGATCTCTGTGCACATCTGAAATTTCTGGTAACTTTTTTTATGGCCATTTTTCGGTGTTTCATTACAGGGTGTGTGGATGAGATAAGTCTAAATACATGTTAGGCATAGAATCTGTATTTCTTATTTATAACTGAGAATTTGGCTTTAAGGAAAATATCAGCTTCAGTGGCAAAGCAGGATAAAGGCAATTGACAGGTGGCCTAAAGATTGCTAGAACTCTTTCTCCCTATCAGTGCTGGAAGAACTGAATTATAACTTTTTAAGCTGTGTCCTTGCAGTCCACAGCTGGACTTAATTCTCAGTGTGGGAAAATGCAGGATGGAAAAAGACAACTCTTTGGTTTTTAAATCACCCAAACCATTTGCTAACTTAACATTTTTATGGAAAATATGGATGTAGCTCAGTATTTGGTGCCTAAATAGTGCTGGCTTCAGTGAAGTAGGTAGCATGGAGTCTTTAGGAGACAGAACTGTCAAAATATTTAATCCATGGTTTAAACATCTCTGCTTTCATCTTGAGCTGAGACTGACATCTGTCAGATTGTGTGGTGTGGGGGAAATGCAATTTAAAGGCTACAAGAGCAGATAGGGTTCCAGGATTTTAGATGAAATTTAATGGAATGAATTAGATGAAAATTAATGGAAAGGTCCTTAAACCAGTAAATTCATTAGTTTTTCATTCCATTGTTAAGCATGTTGAGTGATATATAGGGAGATTAATTCTCAATGAAGAATAAATAAATGGAGAAATATAGATGTATAAAACGCAGCAGTAAAATGGTGATTAAACTGACTGATTCCAAGATGTGGATTCCTCTTTTCTACTGATGTTGTGTGTCTGCTTAGTACTTGGGAAACTTTATTCTAATTTGCTATCAATATTATGAAGCATGGTTTTATCAAGGAGTAGTTGTACCCGTATCTAGTAAGAACAGATCAAAATCCATATTGCAACTGAAATAATTTTCAGTGTCGTAATTGAAGCTTGCTAAAAAATATAGTATCAACTGGTATTGTTTTGTAAAAGAAATGTGAGGTTTGTAGTACTTAGCACCAAGCTCTTAATATCATGTAAATTATTGTTTTCCATAAAACATAGTGACAGGGTACTAAGATAGCAAATGTCTTTGGTTATGAGCTTAAATCAGCATTGTGGAAGTTGAAAACCTTTGTTATAATACTAAATTTACGAATAATAGTCAATTTTAGAAAAGCATATTGAAAGATTGAAAATTCATTTGAATTAACAATAGTGTGTCTCTAAAAAGGACTCTGGGTAATAGAGATCTGGTCCTAAATGTGCAGATTTGGTGAATGGGCAGGTTGTAGTTGCTACAGGTTTCAGGAATGATAGTTGCTACAGATTTCGGGAATGGTCTCTTTTTTTGTCCTTTCTTGCTGGTAGATGTAGTTCTTATGTACCTTCTGCAGATTTAGGATTGCTTGCATTCTTAAAGAAATTCTTAAAAAATAAAAATATATACTACTTGTACCTCTTATATTATGTGGAAAAGTTAGGAGAAGTTCATTGTTAGGCAAAGCCTTGTGGTTAAGTGAGCATTATATATGATTGTTCAAGAGTTCTGTTGCATTCAGCATTACAGGAGCTGTCTGCCTGGCTGACTTGCCAGTTACTATCAGCTGTCTTTGTCCTTTTTTTTTCCTGTATCTCTTTCTGTACGCTTGTTCTCCAAGTTATTTCTTAACTGACCAAAGAGACGTGGGATTAGGGACTTTAAGAAGGAAAAGAAGAGCTGTCTAACTATGGAGCATAAGGCCTATTTTTGAACTGTAGGAATTTCTCAAGCTGTTTCCCAAGCAGCATAAGAGTAAGCTTGTTTGATGACAAGCATTTGGGGTTTTTTTTTTTGTAAACTTGAAAAATGGTGTTTAATTTGGAAATATATAAAGAATGCCAAGTGAGGGGTAAATCAATATTCTGTAGTATGAGTTTTAATGAATTCATGCAGATTCAGCAGGATTTACCTTCCAAACAGAAGCTGCAATATAAGCTTTTAGTTTTCCTTTTGCAGAGGTAATTTTGTGGAATCTCATTTCTAACAAAACTTGCGTTGTTTACACCTACAGTTTTTGATCTTCTTCCATACACCAGCTGTCAGGAAAACACCAAGCCCACAAATTACTGATTAGATACACAGCACAAAGGATACAAGCTGCTAGCAACTGGAAACCTCAGCACTTTTTCCAAAGAATTTGCACCATATGAACTGTACAAGTTTTACTTTTGCTAATGATATATTGTATAGCCTGTTTGGCAGTGCAGAATTTATCATAACTATCTCTTTTGTTCAGCTCTGAAGTCAGGTTAACAAATGCAATTACAGTTACTTGTCATCAGAGGTCATGGTTTTTCAATATAGAAAGAGATGCAATGCCTTTTAAATAGTTTCTTGATGAAAATTTGTATCAGCTGCCCATAAGAAGCAACAGCGATCATGCTGTCTCACAAAAGCTTTTCATCGAAGGTTAGAAATAATCTTTGGCATTCAAGAGACAGTGATTTTTGCAAAGAAGCAGAGCAGGCCACATTATCTTTACAATCTGTGTGCCAGTTTGGGTGTTCTTGTTTTGTGGGGTGGTTTTGAGGTTTTTTTTTTATGTTTTTCTCTTTTCTTTCTATCTCCCCATTACTAGCTTCAGCTTTCAGGGAGCAGCATCTGTTTTCTAGAGGGAGGGAACAGAGCACTGTGTCAGGAAATCCTTTGTAAATATTGTGATACATGATGCATTTTTCATACTGTGCAAATGCAGTTTAGTCTCTGTCCAGCAAAACTTCAAAATGAGGAGCCTGTAGCTTGGCTCCCAAAACTATCATTTGGCTCCTGTATAAGAAAAGTATGTTTTTTGGAACTTTGAACACTCTACAATTACCAGTCTAGACATTTGATGGGGAAAATCTTCAAGAACCATTGTTTTCTAAAGAATATAATGTGTAATGTGATTTTTATTTATTATTTTTAATGAATTTATTTTTTATTTTTTAAGTCATTCTGTCATTCCAGCATGGTAGGTATGTTATTTAGATCCAGCTCCAAAACCCAGATGAGTTGGTGTCGGTACAAATCCACTTCAGAAGGTCACAAATCAAATGTGCATCAGGAAGCCAGACTCGGAATGCTGTACAGCTACACAAATAGGTCCTCACTCTGCAAAGCCTATGAACTGTCTGGTTTTGAGTAGCTCCATTTAGGGAAGATGTGTGACTAATCACTCAAATGAAGTCCCACATTTAACATGGCTTCATTGTGTCTGAATTCTGCAGAGAGAGTTCAGATGTTTTTTCGCTGTAATGTATTCCATTCTTCTGTGCAGACACAGCCTAACCTCAGTGGCAGTACTGAATGTGCAGAGTTCACATATTGTCAAAGCTGCCATGAGATTCTCTCAGAACCTCTGTTTATGGCTTCATGTAGTTCTGTTTCAACCTCCAAACCCACAGTCTTTAATCAGGACATTTTATTTCCAAATAAACCAAAAACTCCAATGGCATTTGACAGTAGCAACTTTTAGATAAATATAGGCAAGAGTTGTTTGTTTTATCATTTAAAGTCTTTGTCCTTTTTTGATTCGTTAAACTAGGCTTTTTGTTTTCTGAATCAGTGGATGTCAGAATTGAAACTAACTTTTTAAAATTAGTACAAATAATTTGGAATGATGTGCTTTGCGATCAGTGGAATTCCTTTTTATGAATTGCAGATAAATTCTGAATTATTCAATCAAGACTAAATAATTTATGATATGTTTTATGAACGCAAATCTGCAAACCTGTGATAGGGTGCATTGAGAAATGCAGTTCATGTAGATGATGTGATTAGGAAGGCTTTAAAGAAGAAATTTCTCACTCCTTGACAGAACATGCAAGTGGGTCAGACTAGGTACTTTCTGCTTGAACTGAAGAGGCAATACCTTCCAAACAGTTATATTGCAAGAGAACTATTTAAGAAATGAAATAGTTGTAGACAAGGACAAGGTAAGATAGCTCTGGTCCAACTGGACCTTTTTTTTTTTGAAAAGATACCTGAGAACATCATCTTTGTTATTCTTCCCACCTTGCTTTCCATGTGTCATTTCTTTTCTTCAGATAATGAAATATATCAATGAACTGTTTTTTATGGGAGACTTGAATTAAGCAAAGTAGGGATAGAGCAGAAAAGCAATTTTGGTGACCAACAAAGGTGTGGTCAGAAGGCTTAGTGGGACAAAACCAACAACAACAACCAACGAACAAAAACCAGCAAAAATAAGGAAGGTGATTTCTTCCAAAAGATGTTTTATGGTTTCTTTAAATATGCTCTGTTTTTAATGAACTTTTTACAAGACTTGTTCAGAGAATTTTTAGTTAAATACAAACAGGGCAGGGATTTGAACCTGTGTATTGCACATAGCCAGTCATCCCCAAAGTGCCAAGCTGCAAAGTAAAGCTGCCTTCTTTTGTAGCCTATAATTTAAACATTAGTTTGATCAAAACCTGGTACTCTTCTACCTTTTCTTGGGGTGGAAGAAAGTATGAAATGTTTGTTCAGGTTAGCGTTTGCAAGATTAGATCATGGTTAATTACACTTGTATGAATGACTGTTAGGTTTAATTGTTTTACAGATATGGTATAACCTGGGGAGGCAGGGAAAGGTAATGTGTTTGTGAAATCCTAAGTCTTTTCTTCATTTCTCTAAATAAAGTGAAAATAGAGAACAGAGAGCATTCAGATAGGTGAGTAACTAGTGATCTCCATGATACAGATACCTTTCCTTGTTATGAAATATGCTTAGTTTGAGAACTGGGCATTTTTAATAATTAATGTAGCAGTTTAATTATACAGGCAGAAATGTAGAGTCTTTAAGATAAATATTTTTCCTTAGTGTTAGTAAAATTAATTTTTTTTTTCTGATGGAATGAGAAATACTTTCCTGGATTGTATCTGACAGTAAAAATATATGTAATTTATTTGTATTTCAAATTTTGCCATGTGAGTTAAGCTTAATTTGAGCCTTCACAAAAAGATACGTTGTTTTGTCTAATTTGCAGTACTCCTAAAATTTAAAAGTCTATTCCGGCTCTTAAAAGTATTTATTACCATTGATAAAGCATTTAGTGGTAGCATTTTGATTAAGAGTTCTTGAGTTATGTTTGTCTGGGTATTCTTTTTTTAAACTGAGCAGTGAACACAGGTTTTAAAAAGAAATTATATGGATGTGTAGGGGTAGAAATTGAAAGGGAAAAATCTGCTGATCCTTTTTTTACCTCTATCTGCAGTGGCAGTATATGCCACTTGTATTGTACTTGTGTAGTATTCAGTGTTTTGACTCGTGGATCTTGATATTTATAAAGTATATGAGGTATATACATTATGCACTGCCTGTACTGATTCGAAATTCAATTCAGATTTTGATAATTTCCTTGATGACACTGCCTGTTTTTTTATCAAGATGATTGCATGAAAAACGAAACCACAAAAATGGTTGTGCTTCTCCCTCTTTCCCACTGTTACTGCTTTAACATAAAGAACAAGGAGTAGATGGTAATTGACTTTCCAATATGGAAATCCAACTTACTGCAAAGCACTTGTTAGAGAGCTTAAAGAGGAAAAATCAATAAGGAAATGAGAAAGTTGCCATTTCTAGTACTCCGTTAGCTGCTGTGTAATAAGTTCTGATCAAATTAATCTTATCAGCAGAACAAGTGCATTTAAAACCAGAAAATCTTGCAAATTGCGAGTTAAGTCTTCAGTTTCCCAGTATCAACTGTGTCAACAGTTTAACCGTAGCTGAATGAAACAGTCGATATGTTAAGGTCCAGTGCATGTGACTGGACAAATTGCTATTGATTTTGGTGGAGTTTAGGTCAGGTTTTAATAGCCAAAAAAGATCAGAATTGGTCAGCTAAAAATGAATGCTGGTGTAAGCCATATTTTCTCATTCCTTTTTTTTTTTTTGAGAGGGAAAGAAAGCAGAGAGGAATGATTCAAAAAAGGGGATGCAGTGAAGTTTGGAATTTCTGGTATGCTGCTTTAATTTGGTATGGCATTCAAGTAAGGATTGTATTAGTTAGGATAAATAGGAGGATTGTTTTGTTTTGTTTTGTTTTTTATTTCACTCATTAATAGCATCCGTGTTTATTAGAAGAATATAGGTAATATAGTAAAAGCATTAACAAAGGAGCTAAGGGAGGAGAAACACAAATCCATAACTTCTGTATTAGTTTTGTAGTGTTAAGCTTTATTGTAGGGATGGAGTTTAGCAAATTGTTACCACCTCAATTCCTGCTTCTTTTCCTTACATAGAGAATTGTATGCCAGTCAGCTGGAACAAATGATGGTTAAATTTTGTTAGTCTTTCCCAGATAGCTGTCATATTTTATCTTCCTTTTTCCCCCTCCTGGTGGTACAGAGGAATCCTTATTTTCTTGGCTGATATTTGCTTTAAATACCTGTCTAGAAAGCTCTATAACTGGTGTAAAATTACTTCCACCTTCAGATTGCATTCATATTGATCTCAGTGGTGTTATTCTATGAATGCATGTGGAATTGCTTTTGAATTTCTTAATTCAAATTGTTTCTCAGTGATCTTCTTTCTACATTGACAAATAATTTATTAGATGGTTAACCTAAATCACAGTCCTCGTGACCTGATATCTGCCATGTTACATCATTAATAAAATAATGGATGTTAAATAGAATACTCTTTTTCTATCAGACTGTTCTTGCTGGTTTTATGTGTTATTTGTTTCCTGTTGAGGTACTTTATAATTGTGTTTCTACTAATTTTCTATTAATGGCATTTTAATTATATGGGCTTCCCTCCTGGCATGCATTAATGTGCTAGCACCTACAAATCTAATAAAATATCTATTCTGATAACAAATTTTTATTCTGACACAAAGCTGCCAGAATAAAAATATTCTAGATCGGTAAGAATATCACTCAAATTTATATTTTCTTGGAGGTGATGGTATCAGGCTTTTAGATTTAGTGTGAAATCTATTGCAATTTAAGCTGGAGAAACATCCCCAGGAGTAGAAATGCTAATTTAAGACTCATTCCTCCCAGCTTTGTTCACATAGCATTCAGGCTGCCAGGGCTGCTGTTGCCTCCAGGGGGGAAGATGGACAACGTTTCCACCCAACTTCTGGTCAACAGATGGTTGGTACTGCTCTGAGTGGTAGGCAATGGAGGCTTGGAAAAGTGTCAGGTAGAGGCAGATGCTGCATGTAGGAATCTCAGTTTTTTGTTGTGATCAGTTGGCCCTTTCATGACCCGCTTCTGAGCATGCGGGGGCTAAGCCTTCATTTCTTCTGGTGACTGTGCAGAGTGTGAGTGTTTCTTCAGCTGCATGGGCTTAAACAAGTGCGTCCACACTGTCCCTGACTGCACGATGACACTCTGCTTCAGGGATTTCCTGGCTGCTGAGACCAGCTCGCTCATGCCAGGCGTGAAACCAGAGGATGTACAAGCACTTGGCAGCTGCGTGGTGCATGAACCCAATGTCAGCCCCAGCAGGTAGCCCATGGGTTTGCTTGGGCCTCTGGGTAATGCTTCCAGAGAGCATAGGTCTGCCCATCTGAAAGACTGAAGTTCTGAGCGAGGTGTGTGAACATGCAAATTTTCAAAGCACCTCACTTTTTGGTTATCTGGATCTGGTCATGTGCCTGTTGACTCTGAAATGTCTTTCTGTTCATCTGCCTGGCTGGGCAGAATTCACGTACTGCAGGTGCTTTCCAGGACTGCATGCAAGAACCCAGACCAAGCCTCTGCCTTCCCTTCCTAGTGCTGTGGGAATGAAATTATAAGTATTAGAGAACTTCTAGGACCCTAAGTCCTTTATTGGATCTGGCTATTGCATTCAGTGTAAGACAGTAAAGAAAAACAGGTACAAGAGAGAAAGGAGGAAAGGTGTTGGTGAGAGTGACAAGCCAGCAGCTGGGCATTTCTGCCATTAAGCACTGTCAAGAAGCCTGTTTAGTTTCTTGGTGGAGGTTGGCATAGTCAGTTTTTTTTTTCTATTGTATCAAGAGATTCCTTTTTGTATTTTTGGTACATAATCAAAAACTGACATTTTCTTTGAAGAAAGCATGTAGAGGAAAGTTGAATCTATAAATTTACTTTGACTCTTTCTTCATTCTGTCAGGGCATGACTTGACATTCAGCTGAATGTTTAATGTGTCTTTCTCTCATAGGCTTAATTTAACAGCTATTTCTAGATGACTGATGAAAAAGTCTTTCATCAGTCATCTAATCTTACTTGGATTTGATTTGGAAATGATGATGCTTATTTTCAAATGATATTGTTTGATTACTTTCATTCTCTTTGTTGAGAAGAGAATGGAAAATAATACTCTCATTCCATCTCATTGTGTATGTATGTACATATATTTTTATGTATGTGTGTGTGAATGTATATACACACACACAGAGTGAGAGAGACAGCTATTGTTAGCCACTGCTGGTCCAGTACTGTAGAAAAATGAGTCTTTTAGTCCTCTTCTTATGGTGGCTCTTATCCAGCACCACTATCTGGATATGTCCTTGAGGCTGAAGTCTTCCCTTTTGAATGTCATGTTTTCTTCTACCTTCAGAAATGTTCATGGAGATATGAATATAAGAAGACCGTATGTCAAAAGCTGTGTGAACAGTAACAGATTTATTTTGAATTTCAAAATTAATATGGTCCGAAGTAGGTTATAGTGTATTTTTTTAAACAATTTCATCCTCTAGAGTTATGAGGTGTACTTCCAACTTTAGATTCATTAAAACCATTTCTATATGTCAGGAATCAGTTATCTTAAATAAAACACAAGCAGTACGCCATGAGCTGAATGGGCTTGAAGTACATAAAATGTGATTATGCTTATTTTTCTAAATATTTTGACAGGTGTGAAAGTATCTATACCTACTTTAAAGTGAGCCTTATACTTGTGAGCTCTGGAGAGATTGTGGGTCTGAGTTCCTGAGTTCTTTGAGGTTATTGGTGACTTCATTTACATTGTCTACAACATGTATGACATGTCCATGTGTATAGACCTAAATGATGCTGATGAAGCTGTAGAAGGCTTTCTTCCCTCTTTTCTCAGTGACCAATTTCTTTTAGACCTTCCAGTTACTGGTACAATTTGTCAAGTGTTTGCATGTGTGATTAAAATTAACAGAAAATTAATGTAAATGAAAAATCAGGTTGGTACTCTAAGAAAAGTTGGAAATATTTTTCCTCTCTCTGTCAAACTAAAGTTATGTGGAATGTATTCTACCTTTACACTTCTGAGAATTTATTGTATTTGGGGAATACGGTTTACTGAGAAACAGAAGAATAAAGTTTTAATTTGTTTCTTCTTACAAGTAAAACGGCAGTTTGCTGTGCTAATTAGAGCAGCTGGATTACACAGCCTGCCTTGAATCCCAAGAGAAATCAGGAAAAGAGGTTGGATTTAAGTATTTCTTACTGTCTCCAAGGTTTTAAATTCAAACCTCTTTTGGTTAATGAGAAAAGCTGACAGATTCAGTTTTTATTTGGGAGGAGGAGTGACAGGGCATTCTTCCCTATTTGTATTTCACTCAGAGCATGGCCTTTTGATTTAGAAAAACTATCACAGTCTAATAAACTGTGGCCAACAGCACTTTTATATTTATTGGAGAAGTCTGAGGTCTCTGATAGATACCTGAACACAGAAGGGAATAGAGAAGCTGTAGGAGCAATAAAAGATGTGTTGGTTCTCTCTCTCGGGTCTTCTAAAAGATAGGTTTTTTACCCAAGGTAACTTATACATTAAAAGACTTTGAGAGGTGCATTTGAGTGTCCTGTTTGATGTGAGATGTACTAGGCTGGCTCTTTATCTACATTATTTTGCAGCTTCAGTTCAAATCAAAACTGCTCTGATTTATTTCTTCTTTTTAAGTCTTATTTAGATATTTGGTAGAGGTTTGCTGAGTCTCTGAGTTAGTAGGACCTTAGTTACACCCGACCTTGAAATCTGATTGTGTAAGTCTGGCTTGGTGATAAAAATTACACTGTTATTGCTTTTGAGTTTTTATTATGAATAGCTTGATTGCAATGTAAACGTCTGGATACTAATACTTGTCAACCTCAAACACTTGGAAAACCTTTAATGTGCTGACAAAAACATGGGCTGAAAACAGCCTTTGAAATATTGTGAAAAGAATTTACTTAACTAGTGAAGAGAAAAATGTCAGTTTGTCTTGAATCATGAAAAATGAAAATTAATGAGAGTTGCTACATATGTAAATGTATGGCTTCAGAGAATTGCGGCAGAGATCTGCTCTCTTGATCTGCAGTAAGGAGGAAAAACTAAAGAATTTGTTTTAGTGAATCATTAGGGAAGCATATCTAATAGCAATTAATGGATAGAATAGGAAGAATACTTTTATGTTAGGGTAAAATTTACCTTCATCAGCAGGGGTGTTCACGCTTGTCACCTCCTACTCCAAACTACAAGGCTTAACTATATGAGCAAAATAAACTTACCTAGCAGCAGTGGAATCTATAAGAAAATTAGACAGGTGCCTTAAGTAAGGAAGAGTGACTGGAGAACCTAAACCCCCATATTCCACTGTAGGCATTTGGATATCATTTTCCATTCCTAGTAAAGAGCATGGTAATAATGTGTGTGAATCTTGTATAAATCATATTTTTTTTAATCTGTCACCTGATTTCTAATTGCTTGTGATCTTTTGCTTATGATTATTGATGTTGTGATCACATTTCAGTTGCGACTAAATACCAAGGTACCAGAAAGTTTATATTTACCTTAAAAATAGCTACAGAGTTTTGAAAAATCAAAATGTGTGAATTGCTTTAGTCACCTTGGAAGGTGATTTTCTTGGAAGTAATGAAGGCTGAAGTCAGAAATCAATCCAAAGTGTAAGAGGCCAGAAACCACAGCAGGTGAGCTGCACCAAAATCATCCCATGATATTGTCACTTTGGGGTGCAATATTAAAACTCCCTATAGTAGTGGGTTGATCAAGTTACAGAAAACACACCTCCTGGTACTGAGCAGGGTTGCACAGAACATCAAAGCGAGGGTGGTGCTTCCTGAGTGTGCCCCTCCACCCTTCGGAAACAGGAGTTATTACCAGTGCTGCATTGTATATAGCTATATTGTTTCCACAGACAAGATGTACTTTGTTCTCTGCTGTAATGGGATTCCTATTTCTAGTCTACATCTCCACAGGGGAATTCTTCCAAAAACTAAAATAACTGATACCTGAGAAGTGGACTTGTAAGAGCTTTCAGATAGCTATGAAGGTTGTTGGTTTATTTGGGTGGAAGGAGAACCTCAGCCTTGTGCTGTCCCTACAGGTCTGACTGCAGGCTCTTTGCAAAACATGCCTCTGTCTGAAGTACTTGCCTTCTGTTTAAAGCTAGGAAGACACTGTACGCTTGGTTTTGACATGCCAGAAAAGCCAAAAGAGCAGAAGAATCCTTACATCCTCTCTGGGATCTCATTATGCATTGTACCTGGAAATACATATGGCAGCTTTACTTCTAATTATTTAAGTATTTGCAATATTTATAAAGGATGCTACGGGACATTTTAAAGATTGACACCTTACTATAACTGCTTACTGTAACTACTTATATTTAAATTAGTATGTGGTTTCATTTTCTGAAAATGGTTTTGTTTGGCCAAATAGACGATTATTGTCTGTATATGAATTATCATACACAAACACCATAAAACTGATACAGTGTAACCAATATCAATCCTTTCTATATGGCCAGAATGGTTTCCCAAAAATTGTTTCTTCAAACTATCTGTATTTTGTACTATATTAATACTTTCAGAAAGCAAGTTTAAGATTTGTTCCAGTCTCTCAGTGGAATATTGGTTTTGAAATCTGATTGTGGTGATTGGTTCTCCAGGATGGCCATTTTACTGCTAATGCCTCTATTTTGGGGTTGTGGACAAAGCTTTCATAGGTTTTTAACTGGGTTGCAGTCCTCTGAGAGTTGACCAAACAAGTGCAAGCACATTAGGATCCAGGTACCCTTTGTATCCTAGAATACAGGCTCCTAGAAATGGCTAAAATATGTTTGAAAAATGACCAGAACAAAAGGCTATTTACTATTAAATGTCCTTTGCACTATGTGTCCACTAATTGTGGCACTGTATTTAAGCTTAATTTTTAATTTTAAGTAGTTGCTACTTAATTTCTCTCCAGGACTTATGGTTCCCAAGTTAGTGTTTTGGAGACATTTTAGCAATTATATTTTAAAACATAATAAATTATGCCTATCATGTTACCATTATCTACTCCTCTAAAGCATACTTAATTCCACCATGTTTTTTTAGACATTTTGTCATAACTAGTACCTGCCCAAATATAGCTGAAGGGTTTTCTGCTCAAGATACATTTAGCTTCGCACATGTGCCTTGTATGTTCAGATACACAGTATCTGAGCTTAAAGTAACTTGCACAAAATGCACGAGAAGTCATTATTTCTTCAATATGTATTCTCTAATTAAAGCAATTGCTTCTTGTGTGCACCTGTTCTTACTGTGGCATTGAGTTCCCTCAGGTTACAAAGTTTTTTGTTAATTACTTTTAGTCTGGGTTTAAGCTTTAGCTTTTTTTTTTCCTACCCCCCCCTCCTTTCACAGGAAGAAATTTCCTAAAACTACATCTAATTCCTACGTATGAATATTAATGCCCTTTACTGGTTTGTCTTTTGGAAATAAGAAGAAATGAAATCTAGATCCAAAATATGTTGAATATTAGGAAAGCCTGAACATCTGGAGTTTAAATTTGAAGTGGGAATTCTTTGCCTTAAAAAAAAGTCACAATGATCAACAGTTATAAACTAATGAGTGGACAGAAAGACTTTTTTGCCCAGTGTGCAGAGAAAAGCATCTGAAATTAAAAACCACCATTCAGACCACTTCACAAGCAATCCAGTATGAAATGAAGCATATATTCACAATTTTACTGCAAAATTAAGTTTTGCAATTCACTGACACTCCAATATTTAAATGTTAACCATTCTTTAAGATTAAAAGGAGAGTATAGGTATATAAATAAAATAATATTGACAGTTATACTCGTGTGCATAGAGATAAATGAATTATTGAGCACTATGCGTCAAGCTATAATCTATAAGCCAGCTGAGGTCCATAAAAATTTTTCTCCATGCACAGAAACATGGTGATTTTTATAGCCTCATTATATTTGAAATATTCAGTATAATTCTGTGTTAATGATAGAATTGTAAGTAGATAAGACATTGGGATAATGTGCAATTAAAGTTCTTAATGTTTAGAAGATTCACACACGCGTAGAAAAGATAAAGGAAACACCAACTATGTTTTGTCACGTGTGTGAAAATAAGGAACTCTATTGCCCTGAACATGCAGAACTGTAGAGTTCAACAACCATTATGCCTAAATGTAAGCAAATATGTAACGTGCAGGCCAGCAATGAATCAAATTGAAATTGCATTTATGTCTTTTTCAGTTTCTGAAATGAGGCTAGTGTAAGGTTCTACATCATTGGTTTAAAGGACTGTAAGGAACCAAAGACAAAACTTTAAACAAATTAGCCCTAAGTTGGCCTGGCTTTGAAACTTTTTTCATGGTTTTGTTAGTCATAAAAGCAAACAGAATTTTACTAGGGCTTGTAAAGAAACCTTTTACTGGATTCCTGCCAGAGACAGGCTGGTGATGAAATATAGCAGCAGGTTTATGTTTCTGTCAAAGCTAAAAGATTTTTAAATCATTAGAAAGTGATTAAGAAAAGTTATGAAAGTAGTAGGTAAAAATAACTTCTGTTGCAGCCTCTGAAAATTTCTGAGGCCTCTGAAATTTGATAGGTCTTATTCCTGGAATATCATCCATAGAGTGAAAACACTCCTAGTAAGATAGGAGCTTCTGAACTGGAAGATACCATGGAAGTGCTTTGATTTATAATTAATCCAGTGCAAGTAGAGTAGCATACAAGGTCTTTCAGACTACTTTTACAGAGTTAGTGAACTACAGAAGATAATGAGTTTAATCTTGGAAAAGCCAAACAGTTTTCATTGGACTTGCAGATAGATGCAGATAATAGATGTAGATATGACATATTTTTCTTTTTTTCTTTTTTTTTTTTTTGCTTTGCCCTCTAATATAGAATTATGCTTATATCAGCTGATGGAAGGAATCTGGCGTTGACAAGCAGTTTCTTCTTTAGGTATAGAAAGTGTTGTTGTTTTATAGTTGCAGAAGGAAACGTACAGGAAATATCACTTAATTTTTTCCCAGGAGTGTTTCTGATTTTGAAGTATTTAGAATTTTTTGACAATAGACCTCCTTGTCTCTAAATTGGAGAGACATGAATTTGACAGATGGGCCACCCCGTGGATAAGGAACTGGCTGGTAGGTCATGCTTAAAGAATTGCAGTCAATGGCTTGATGTCCAAGACTTTGTCAGAACCATGGACAGTGGGATTGAGTGTGCCCTCAACAAGTTTGCCAATGACACCAAGATGTGTGGTGCAGTTGACACACTGGAGGGAAGAGGTGCCATCCTAAGGGACCTGGGCACGTTTGAGGGGTGTGGGCCCGTGTGACCCTCATGAAATTCCACAAGGCCAAGTGCAAGGTCCTACATGTGGGTCAATGCAATCCCAAGTACAAATACAGGCTGCATGGAGAATGGATTGAGAGCAGCCCTGAGGAGAAGGACTTGGCAGTGTTGCTTGATGAGAAGCTCAACGTGAGCCTGCAATGTATACTTGCAGCTCAGAAAGCCACCTGTGTCCCAAGCTGTATCTAAAGAAGCTGTGAGGGTGGCGAGACACTGGAACAGTGTGAGAAGCTGGCAGAAAAACAGGATGTCTCAAAGCTCACTTGCTGCAAGATGTCTGCCTCATGTGTCTAAATTGCACCCTCGGAATAATTGCAAACACCTCCCAGAATAACAATTGGACCGGGACCTGACAAACAGGTTGCCCAGAGAAGTTGTAGATGCCCCATCCTTGGAAATATTGCACATACCATGTATAACTGGATTTCTTTGCTTTGAACAATAACTTAATTCTGGTTAAACAATGAATAAAGTAGACCTGTTGGGTGTAATAGTAGAATTACTAGCATTGGAGTAAGTGTGAAACAGTACAGTGCTTGTCTTCCATGGATAAATAAGTCAGATACTGATTGAGGAGCAGGTATCTAATCATTATAACACTTTTGCACCTGAAACCGTGTGATGGATCACCTTCTAGACAATAAGAGATGAATAAAGTATACCCTGTTTCAGTCCCTAATCTTAGAGAAAGTTAGGGTTTGGAGGTGTCATTAGTACAATAAGTGGATGTTTAAAAGTTGTATGGAAAGGATGGAAGAGGTCCTCAGGTAGATAGCAAGGAGGTAGGGAAGAGTTTCATTAGTGCTGGTTGGCTGATCTGCATGAGCATTATTGATTAAGAATAACTTTGGAGTTAAGAAGTCCTAAGAATTTACAGCAGTACCACATCATCTAGTCTAGAAACACTCATGATATCAAATGCGAGAAGACAAGAAAGACTTGAATCAGGTGCTTCTAGAGAATTTTGGTCTTTTATTTTTGTTTGCCAAGTTGATTTTGAAAATACTTGTAATAGGGAGCAGACAATAGGGAGTGGTGCCTCTGCAACACTGGATTACCATAGTTGTTGATGCAGTCTTTCACACATCATCTTTTGTGCACAGAGGTAAAGCAGCTATGGAAAACTGTAGGCCTTTTTTTAGAGATTTAAAGTGTATATGTATTTCTAATGGGGATTGTTTTATAACATATTGAGCATAATAAAGGAGAATGTTTAATGTGAAAAACTGTATTATCATATGCAACCTCTGATTTATAACTGTTGTCAAGTTTTACCTCCAATGTTATTATTCTAGAATAACATGTTTATCAAGAAGAATATTCCAGTACTTTCCATGAAGGGAAATTAAATCACTTTGAAGTTGTTAAAGATGTTTCTGATGTGTAGCAAATATATTGCATTGTCTGAGCAGCCTCCTATACAATCTACCGAATTTGAATCTTTTTTCAATGACAGTTAATATTTTTTCTTTGGAGTATGTGAATGTTGCATGATGAAAGACTTGGGAGATGCAAGCAGAAGCAGAATAAATAATCTTTAGGTAACTGATCACACTCCATAACCCATTGATTTAAAAGCAGCTTACAAATTTTAAAAGCAAAATAATGTTTTGCTTGTAAAAATGTAAAAGTGCACATAACACCTTTTGTAGCAACAGCTGACTGTTATAAATACAATCAAGGAAAACAATAGAGTTGGAATAGTCTGATGATGATAAGAAATGTGTTAAATGATGTTAAATTATGTTTGAAATGGGCAAAGTACATGAGGTCCCTGGTTGCAGGCCGATAATAAGGAGGTTAAAGTTTGGGAAGAAAAATTAATTGCATTTAAATCCTTACAATGGTGCATTAGTAGGTCACTACAAATGAGTGAGAATGGCAGCTTAAGAAAGGAGTATTTTATGGGTCAGGTAGGCATATTTCCTCCAAATTTAATTAGTTATTTTGTATAATTATACTGGAAACACAGCAAACACAAGATACATCTTTAAGATGCAAAGACTATTTGCCTGATTCCGCTTGCTTTATGCAAGCGTGGAACAGGAATGAGCCACAGTGGTCAGATGGGAATTCTGACCCGGGAAATGTTCCTGCTCAGCTGTGCTGAACTGGTGTTATAATAAAGTGGTTTATTCTGAACTCCAGAGGAAAGGAGGCCGAATGC
This sequence comes from Gallinago jamesoni, assembly GCA_025769975.1. NCBI lineage: Eukaryota > Metazoa > Chordata > Aves > Charadriiformes > Scolopacidae > Gallinago > Gallinago jamesoni. Next base: position 7,368,234 of record JAOQGH010000062.1, on the reverse strand, counting down.
AGGAATATAACACTAAAGCTTCCAGTGTGAGAGAGGTTCCTCAGTAAAGAACACTTGTATTTATAAGACACTGAAGAAGGGCATGTTGTGTAGTTAGGCCTTGATACTGCCTTGCTCTTTTCCTGCCTGCCTCATCTGGCCTGCATCCCACGTCACAGGCAATGTTCTTAATGTACAAAAGTAATTATACAGAACAGTCAAAAGCCAAGTGCTTGACATTTTCTTTTATTTATTGCTGAGGTGGTTCAGCTTTTTGATTTGCTAATCAATTTTTTTATACAAGTAGAAGGATAAAATAAAGTGGAACCTTTCATGGAAACACATGATAGCTGGCCTCAAAGACTTTATTTGGACTTTTCGAGAGAAAGCTAATTTCTAAACTTTTTAATGGATCACAACAGCTTCTTTGAGTAGTGATTTTTTTCTTTTTTTTTTCAATTATGATACTTTGCTAAAAATAGATTATTTTTTAATGAGTCTTTTCATTCACACTTACTGTTATCAGCAATGTAAAATGGGTTGAAGGATGTTGGAGCTGGACTCTTTTCAATGGTTTCCAGCAATAGGACAAGGGGAAATGGACTCAAGCTGGAACATGGAAAGTTCCATTCAAATATGAGGAAAAACCTCTTTACAGTGAGGGTGACAGAGCACAGAACAGGCTGCCCAGGGAGGTCGTGGATTCCCTTTCTCTGGAGATCTTCAAGCCCCGCCTGGATGCAGTCCTGAGTGATGTGCTCTAGGTGTTCCTGCTTTAGCAGGGGAGTTGGACTAGATGATCTCTAGAGGTCCCTTCCAACTCTGACAATTCCATAATTCCATGATTCCATGACATCTCTGTGAGTTCTGAATGCATTTAGGTAACTCTATGCAATGTACTGAAGTTGCAAATGTGTGTTAAAGGTTTTCTGAGTAAATTAATTAGCTTTCATAGCTGTACTACAAGGTTTTGATTCTGGAATAGCCTACTGTGCTTTGATATATCTTATGTTGTGTTGCTTTTCATAGATGCATTTTAGAATCTTGCACTCCAGGACATTCTTTTTCATTTTTTTACAGCATGTCCCATTTTTATGTACTCATTCTCTTGCTGTGTATACTTGGTTTTCTTTTCCTTACACTATTGATTTACTCTAAGATGATCGAATACTCTTGATGCTGGTGCAAATTGGTGGTGACACCTTGGAAATCCATTGACTGCACCAAAGCAAAATTACTGAGAGTGAGTGGAGAATCAGAGTATGAGATTCCAGCATATTTAAATTGTTTCAATAGTGAAAATAGTTGAGATCAGCTAAAAGCACTCATAAAATAGCACTGTTGCCACCAAAAAAGAAATAATTAAACACTCAATGGGCTAGACACATTCACACATTAAGAGTGTTAGAACTGCTGTGTATGTCATTAAGCTAGCATATTCTGTGGCTTAGGCTTTGCTTTGAAATCTAAAGCACTGACTGATAACAACAATGATTATATTTTTCTCTTTGGCCAGCAATTCTTTGTGAATCTCTGTTCTTGGATTGTGTTACAGAGCATTGACACCTTCCCACCCTACTACTAAATTGGTGTAATTTTCAAAGAACGCAGATGGGAAGGTAAAAGTAATTAGCAACTTGCCTGCTTTGGCCTTGTGATCAAAATTTTCTGAGGTAATAAGAGAAAAAGTAACCACAACAAGAAAATGCTACCATAATCCATCCAATTAACATAGTTTTAATTATGGTGCAATTATCTGTAATCCCTTTTCCACATCTGTTATGCAGCTTGGTTCTATTCTTGTCTGATAATCAACACTGGAAAAATCTGGATAAGTAATGAATACCACTTATGGACCACTGAGAAAGTAACCTTAAACTATGCCATAGAAGACTTTAGACTCTTTTGTATTTGACAGATAACTCAGGTGTCCTTTCATACTGCTGTACTTAGTTTCTCTCCTTGCCGACATACATCTCTACCTTGTCTTAGTTCTATCAGTGTTTTGTGACAGTAGGAAGACCTTTTCACCTCAAAAAGCAAAATGATACTACTTATACTTCTAGCAACAGAATAGAAAAAACCTTGCAAAACAAACCATCTTTTATGTCCTTGAGATCTGAATCCCGTACTAGCTTGGAAATGCATATTTATGAGTTCTGAGAAATTCTGTGTGACTCAAGCTCTAAGGCAGCAATAATATAGAAAAAACAGATGTACTCAAATTATTACAGCATTTATTGAATATCAATAAAAATCTAATAGAATAACATGTAGCTTTTACAGAGAAAATGGAGAAAAATATAAATTACTGTAATAGTCTAAGAAAACAGCTAATTTTTAACAATGATATTGATCAATTTGAATAATGTCTAATTTTAATTTCATTTATTTTGATGCTTGTGCTTTTCTAGCTGCCAGGCATCAGTGAAAGCAGATCTACTCGTGTGACTTCTCCTTAAGGTGCTGTCAGTAGAGCTGTCTGTTGTGGAGCTATTAGATGTGTTGGGTAGTTTTTACCACACAAGTAATTTTATTGAAGTGAATTAGAATGTCAAATTATATTGTGAATTTCCTCATTAAAAGAGTAGCAAAGCTAAAGATCTCCATTGACTGGGTTTTATTTCAGATGCTTCAGATGCTTCAGATACTCATTGCTATCCAATGAGTACTTGGATAATAAATAATTTCTGAAAATTATGAAAATTCATGACTTTTAAAGAATTTAATGTTAATAACCTTTTGTGTGCATACAGACTTTGAGTGGTGTTACAAGTATATTAGGTGAAGCAAATTCATTGCAGACTTATCTATGATATTTGGAACTTTTTAATACTGGAACATTCAAAGAGATTAAATATGGGGAAAAAAAACAAAACCCAAAAGAAAATATTTTTCTATCCAACTATGCCAGAAAGTCACTCATCTCTTGAACAAGTATGTAGCATATTTTATTATCTTTTATAACAATTTTTGAAGAAAACCCTATGGTAATTTGTTTGGGTCACCCTTTTTTGAACAACCCATTTTGCAAATTATTCTGTCTTCCTGCCCCGACACTCCATTGTAAGCTCTAGGACGCTTACCTACTTGAAGATGAGGGTAAAAACTTGGAAAACTAGAGTAAAGGAAGGGAAGACATCTAATGTTACATATTCTGCTCCTGAAGGACTTTTCCTGCAGAGTCAGGAGAGAGGAGCAGATAAGATAAGAACTTACTGTAGCTGAGCTTTAGCACTGGTAAATGCATCAGCTGTACTGGGCTATGTATTTGTTTTTCCATGTAATCCTGAGTAGGTAATGGAGGCTTTTCTATCTTTTTTTTTTTTTAAAAAAAAAAAGTATATTTCCATGAAAAGTGCTCTCTGCCACAGTGGTGGTCTTGGAAATAGGCACCAAGTATGGTAAATATGCTGCATAATCAAAGTTTTATGCTAGCTAATGAATTTAAACCACAAGGGGATCTATATAATTGTTTTTATTGACAAAGTGTTCCAAATCCTTGGCTTGCTCAGGACATTTAGCTATTTACAACTTCCTTGCCGCTTTGGTAACTGTGTAATTTCACAGAATGGATGTTATTCTGGGATTTGGAGACCTGATTTCTATTCCTGTCTCTGTTATTGATCTTATGTGTGAACCTACTCAAGTTGGCTTATTTCTCCAGATATACTGGTAGATCTGTGTCACACATGCAGGATGAAACACCAGCTCTGAATCGAACAGTTTGAGGAACCAGAAGCTATAGAGCTATGTCAGTGCAACTCTATGCAAGGGTGAAGCCTTCTCCTAAGGATAAAGTAGACCAAGTGCCAAGCATGGGTGATATGTGAAAGCTTTTGGTGATCATAAAACAATGAGCATGATTAGATTATCTTGTTATTAGATAACTACTAGAAATGACAACTTTTTCAGTCCAGTAGTTATTTTCTGAAGCTGCACGTGAATACACATATCTTCTGTTTAGGCCTGTTGTCATGCTTTAGCCTCAGCTGATGACTTAACACCATACAGCCTCTTGGTCCCTACAGCAGGATGGGGGAGAGAATCAGAAGAGTAAAAGAGAAAACTTGTGGGTTGAGATAAAGGCAGTTTAACAGGTAAAGTGAAAGCCAGGCACACAAGCAAAGCAAAACAAGGAATTCATTCACCACTTCCCGCAGGCAGGCAGGTGTTCAGCTGTCCCCAGGACAGCAGGGCTCCATCAGGCTTAATGGTAACTCCAAACATCCCCCGCTTCCTTCTTATTCCTCCAGCTTTATATACTGAGCATGACATCACATGGTATGGAGCATCCCTTTGGTCAGTTGGGGTCAGCTGTCCCAGCTGTGTCCCCTCTCAACTGCTTGTGCACCCCCAGCGTGCTCACTGGTGGGTGGTGTGAGGAGGAGAAATGGCCCTGACTGTGTGTGAGCACTGCTCAGCAGTAACAAAAACATCCCTGTTTTATCAACACTGTTTTCAGGCTGAACCCAAACCATTGCCCCGTACTAACTACTGTGAAGAAAATTAACTCTATTGCAACCAAAACCAGCACATCTGTGCTCAATAAACAAAATGTTTGGTATATACTAACTAGGAGTTAAGTCTTAGAAGTGTTTTCCTCTCTCCTGCTGTGTGACACTGAGCAAGTTGCTTTACCTTTGTTTTTCCTCATGAGTCTGCTTGTCCTGTCTGTTTGGGTTGTAAATGTTTGGCATGGATTCTCTCACAGTACAAGATTTTGCAGAACCTGGAGCAATAAATTCCCGATCCTAAACATAAATTAATTTGTATAATTTATTTGTCTGTAGCTTCTGTTTTGCTGTTAACAGCCTATGTTATAGATATACCTGAGATTTTTCTCAGCAATTTTGGGTGGTGATACTTTCAAATACCAATAATAATAATAATGTCTCCTGATAAAAATTCTGCAAAAGTTTAAAACAATATCTTCAGTAATTTTTGTTACATTACACTCAGACAATCTTTTCTGTTGAGTAAGAAAGAATCGACTTCCCTTCTTTAAGAGGTAAGAATGTGGGTGAAATATCTTTGGAGATATTTTTTTTCCATATTTCTTATGTGACTTCAGGACAAAATGCTTTTGTATGGTCTTTCTAATTTCAGTACCGAAATGTCAGATTATACTACTCTTTCCATTTACATGCAGAGTAGAAAAGTCAATATTAGCCATAGCACATCTGTCCTCTTAAAAGGCAGTGGTTGTGTTTAACTACTTGGACTTACATGATCCTGCAATGAATAACCTTGTATTATTTTTAGCTATGTCCTTAAGCAGAGCCTGCTGAAGCCAAGCAGAATACTTTTTATGACTTTGGATCTATCAGTTATCTAAATACAGCCTTTTTATTGTTATAAATCAATAAATCTGTTGCTATGGCACGTTTTCAAATGTTACCCTTGAAATAGTTGCTTATTCACTGAACAGCCTGTTCATAGCAGATCAGAATGTTGCCAAATGCTTTGGGTTTACTTTTCATTGATGGGTCCTGATTTCATAAATATAATAGATCTTAAAAATTAAACATGACTCCTCAAACTATTCTCCCATATTTCCCAATACCTAACCTGAATCTCTGCAAAGATGGATGTCCTTTATAAATGTTACCTTGCTTTTGTATGCCATATGGTAGTATTTGCTTCAAAATAAGGTTCTATGTGGTAGCATTTCTGTTTCTGTAGTTTTGTAACACAGAAGTAAGCTTCTTGAAGTACCTCTTTTCATCTTTCTTGGACACCAGAAAAACTCAGAGCTGTTAAAATGAAGAAGACAATTACCTGCTCCTTCCTGCTTCAGCTCTCAAAAGTAATTGAAGAACAGTGGTACTTTTGAGTTGTTATTGAGCTTAGCAAATCATCTTGATTTGAATTTTTAATGCATCATGTACAATTATGATGGTTTAAACATCAATAAATAAAATCGCTATGTTTCCATTAGACAGCTTGTGAATTGTTCAGATAACTACCATTCTCTCTGCAGAGAAGCAGACAAAAGGACACAACTTTAATATGTTTTGTGAGGAGTGTTTGTTCTTGGTAGAAATAGTATCTTCCTAGCTATATTTAAATTAAATATTTAACAATGGATTTCTTTTTACTGAACTCAGGGAGCACATGAGCTTAACTGAAAAAAAAATGGTACCTCCACGAGCAAATAAGAAACTCGGTAGTGCTTGTGACTGTCTAGCTAGGGATTTCTACTTCCAGGAACTTGTCTCTGAGTATTTTTGGATTTTTATTAGTTTATAGCTGAATGGAAAGGTTTTTCCTGAAAAATGTTTAACACGTACACTGATGAGAACCCTTTATGTTTATGAACAATGTATTCAGTATTTAGCTCATGAAAGCAGATTTTCTGATATCCATATTAAATACAAAATTTCTGTACTGCGGTCATATTTGTGATAGTCTAAAGCTTTCATGATAGTATTGTATTCCAGAAATAAATTTTGGGTTTGGAGAAAAGTTTTCTGTTCAGACAGTGAATGTCTTTTCTGAAGTGTGAAAAGACAAACAGTGAAACCATCTATCTAGTGAAACTTTGCAACACAGACCAAAAATATGGACTTCAACAGAAAGAACCAATAAAATAGTATTTGGGATTTCAATTCTGTTGTATAAAATCTTGCAAGTCCAGCAGAAGTCTAGTCTAGGGCTAGATCTTCAGGCCAGTGCTGCTCAGGCAGTCTGTTTCTAAAGCAGTACCTCTTTGTAAATAAAAATTAAATGTGATTTTATTAATGATTATTCTCAAGCATGCTAGTTTACCTCTGGATGATTATGGATGTTGCACTTCATTCAGGGTTAGATAATCTGTTTTTTTTTTTGTTTTGTTTTTCTAATTGCACACCTCATTACAGTAAAAAAGGTGTTCTCGTGAAAACTGGGTCACAGTTGGACAAATGTGTGGAGCTCTACTCTTTCCATGTTTTTTGTGATTTGCCCTCAAATGTAAACATAACTAGGGGATGTCTAAGCAGAGGTGACCATCATGTGCCATACAGCATGGAACTACTGCTACTTACTTCTACCATCTTAGACACTGTCCATGATTTTATACTAAAAGCCCTTACATATTAAGCTCTATTCATAAAGCAATTTTACTTGTCTTTCATGCCAGACAGATTTATGGTATAAAAAAAGCATATTATGCTTACTTTTTTATATCCATGAAGCTGAGCAAATTCTACTTATTTTTTTATGTGAACCCCAAATGCAAGAAGTTCAGCTGAAGATGGGAATATTATATAAATTGCTCCTGCTTCTGTGTAATTAATCTATCTATGATTTTACAGAAATGGGAATGCTGCCCTGTGCTGCAAGCAAAATGCTACACATCAGGAGTTTAAAGTAAATGACAATTGCTGGCTGTTGTAGTGTAAAATTCAACTTCTGTTTTTGTGACTTCATCTAAACTGCCAATTTTTACTTTCAATACATAATGACAGAAATTAAATGAATGCCCATTCCCTCATTTGAAAATAGAGGTGACTTCATTTGGATGACTTACCTGGGAGAAGAACATAGTATTTCTAAACACTGATGGATGGGCTTATGAGCAGATTTAGCAGGATTATCTGAAGGTGTATTTTGGCATTTGTAGTTGCTGCAACGTTATAGTTCCTTGTCTCTAATAATTTCACTGAAGGTGAGAAGAAATATATGTGGGGTTAGAAAATTCAATTTTTTCCTTATTTTCTTTTTGATCAACTTTGTCACTCAAAAAGTGACAGAGGGTGTAGGGGATAGTTAGTAAATATTAATATAGATAAATATAGATAATGCTTTTATAGAATGATGAAATCATATCTGATATAACTGAGTGACTAGCTAATCTAGGGTTTGTCTCTATCATTTCAAGTTCATTGTTATTAATTATTGGGCTTACATAAACAAAGCCATAGTACAATGGGTTGTCATTAACATTGAACAGAGAAGCTCTTTGTTGATACTGTATTTGTTAAAGCTAATCCAACCTGACACCGCCTTGTGTCACGTTTAATTACTTTCGAGTTTAGCTGCAATTGGGAGCAAAGCCTCTAGGTTAAAATACAGAACAATTTAAATTATGTTGCAAGTAAATGCTGAGAGATCCTACAGAATTTCAGAATGAGTTTGGAATTGAGCAAAACATAAGATTGTGTACATAAATGTACTTAAATCTTGGTTATGCCTTTCATGTGGATGTGGTTTGGTGTGGAAGAAGTGGGGCTGCATCCAAAGCAGCAGTAGCTGGCAGCCTGCAGAATGACAGACCTGGGAGTCCTGCAGAACATTGATCCAATTTATTACTGTGTCACTGAAACATACTAAAGGGAAATGTTAGCTCCAAAGCACTTTTCCCCTATCTTTTTAACTGGGACTGGCAGGAGAGGAAGATTTTCTTTAAGTCAAGGTGGGCAGTCTAGAAAAGAATTTCATTGAGTATAACTTCAGTGGAAGTTTTAGTTGATAGACGTTTGCTAGCTTTGATTATGGTGATTTTAATAAAGGCAGAGATTAGGCTCTCTTTCCATGCCTGTTTCCCTTTAAAAAACTAACCTGAAAAGTGTGGCTATGCAAGTTTGGGCTATGCCAGACGTTAGTTTAGGGCAATGAAGAAATTTTACTTTCCATTACTTCAAAGTATTTAGTTCAGATTCTGACTTTTCAATATTTTTAGTTGTGAGAAGATAAGTGGTATATATGCAAACCCAGGCTCCTTCTTGGGTTACTGCTTCAATAGCGTATGCAGAGGCCAAAACTGCTCTTGCTTATTTAAAAAATGTGCTTTGACATCCATTGGGTAAGATAATGGAGAAGAAAAGCAGACAGCTGTTAGAGATGAAATTAAGATAGATCCAAATTAACTGCAGGTTTAGAAATTCAGGTGTGGTTGGGTTATTTATTTCTGTTTGTTTGTTTGTTTGGGGTTTTTGTTTGTTTGTTTTATGGGACATTTCTGTTTCTTGAGTGGAAAGAAAACTAAAGTCTTCTTTAGAAACTTGTTCAATGGGGAAAAATAGTTTTGAATTTCTCAAGACGTTATTCAGAAATATCCTACTAGATTCCTACTGATTCCTACTTCAATTTTTCAGTCACATTACTTCAGTTTTTATATTAGTGACAGGCTCTCTACAGAAATTACTAGCGTTAGTGACAGGATGTGAAGTTCCCAGCAACTAGCAAGATGCAACAGTGGTCTCTCAGAAGGCAGCCTAATTAGAGAGTGGCCCTTCTCCTCCTCAGCACAGGAACCCTCTTGTCTTCGCTCCCACCAAATTACATTTAGCTTCATTTTTTTACAGATCTCTTAAGGCATCTCAGCAGGTTGATTCAGCACCTTCCTCTAAGCTAATCCAGGGGAATGATTAGCCATCTCTCGTAAGAGAAAATGTGCGATTTAGAAAGCATCTCTTATTTGCTACACTCAATAATACAATCATTTATATACTATTGTCCAACAATGTCAGGTTTCTAGGCCTCTGCTACAGTTCAGTGTAATAATATTAGTATCTGTTTGGTTGTCAATACACAGAAGTAATTTTATTAACTTAAACTCACTTAAAATGTTTTATTCTGTATTTCATTCTACTTGTTTTTTTGGTTCAGTATTTTTCCTTGTAGTTTACCACAGAAGTAACTTTAAGTGGTAGAATGTCTGCAATCATACATACATGAGGGAAATCTTCAGTGAAGAAGTACAACAGAGAAAGGAGAATAATGAAAGTCACATCTGGACGTGAAAAGGAAAGAACAAGAGACACGTGTCTGGAATGTACTGTGAATAGTTCTTAAATCTTGCTTGTAATAGTGAGCAGTAAGATGTAGTCAACTTGCTATTGAGCAACTACTCATCATATCTTCCAGAAGTTGGAATGTGAAATATTCTGTGGAAAGATGTAAAGGAATAAGATGACAAAGGAGACGATATTTTAGAACAGTCTTGGAGTTGTGGAGTATGTGAGAGCTAGAAGTACCATGAAGTTAGAGCAAGATTCACATGTTCCTGATTATTTTGTATGGAAGGTCCTGTGGGTAGTTACATAAGAAGCTAGCCCTAGAAGACATTCCATTTTATTCTGAAGTCTCACACACACACATATACATATATATATATGTATTTAATCTCTGCTCAGTTTAAAACATAATAATCTAACCCAATTAAGATAAGATTTTGGCCTTTTTTCTTTCATTAACTTATTGGGAAAGTAACTAAAAATATCTTCTTCCTTGTAGGAAATCTTTATTCTTAAGAAAACCTGTTTCTGAAACACACTGAAGTATACACAACAAATAATTTTTCTAATAGGCTTTGATGTAATATTTTCCCTTAAGGAAAATAATGAAAAGACTAATGAATACATATTCATTGAAATTGTGAATATGTAGTTCCTCTGTGAATTGCCTGTGCTTTAAGATTATCTAAAGTTCACAGCTTTGCATCAGAAAAGCAGAGATTTCTCTCTGCCCTGACCCACACCTTTTCGTAAACTGCAGGTGAATATATCCCAAGATGTACTTTGCTGGGTTGATGTTCCTGTGGTAAACTGTATTTAATAAACGGTCAGCTCAAGGCTGACTGCTGATGTTGAACCAGGATTGTAGGGACAAACTCTTAGAACAAGTTGATGCTACACAGCAAGTAAATGGTTGCATTTTAGTTTCTTTTACACCTTTTGATTATCAGATGAAAATGAATGATTAAAGCACAAAGACAATTCAATTCACTGTTTTAGGTTTGTCTATGTTAGAATAGCCAGGATTTTATGCAAGGTTAGGCAGAAGTAAATGGTTATATAGTTTTGGCAAACTTTGAATAGCTTGATGTGTGCAGTTAGGAGATACCATAGTCACCATATTTCAACTAGACATGAAAGAAACATGTTTGAAATGTTTGGATTTTTGTATGTTTGGGTTTTGTTTTTTTTTGGTTTTTTGTTTTTTTTTTAAATTAGACCTCATCATAAAGAGAAAAAGCAGACAGGCAGCAGTAGTAATTCTGTATAGTTCATGACTTTAAAACTCTGGATTTCTATCACTTTTGTCCCATAGTTGTTTTTCTCAGTGGCGTAGTCTAAGACACATATACCCAGATTTTAATAGTAAGTGGTGGCTTATTTGGTCTGTGTTTCAGTTTCACTTCATAAAGCTGAGACAGTATTATTCCACTTCTTTACATTGATAATGTGAGATATATGTATTAAATCCTGCATTGTGCTTGGAACTTATGCTATTCTTAAGTGTCTAACATAGTCTAGTAAGTTAAATACTATAATGTTCTCATCTTGCAGAAATTACTTGGGTAAAACTTGCTATAAATTGAATTATCTTTGCAAGTAAGATAGGGTTTTAGATAGTTATGAAAATATCGATACCAGAGACTCTAGGTGACTTGAATTAACTGTGATTCAGGTCCATTAAAATTTGTCATGAAAATTTTCAACACAAAGGTTCTGCAAGTTAATTTTAGTTTTGGTTAAGTTTTTTCTTTTTATGAGTAATCTTTTTAGTTTAAGTAGGACTGTTCAGGTACTACAGAAGATCCACAACTTCTGAACTGAAATATTTGACTGTCATATTTATGCAGTTGTACTGACTGTGACCATTTCTATCCAGGTCAAAGGGGTTTTAGGTTCTGAGGCAGTAAATATTGCCAGTATTAAAGGCAGCACTCATTTCTTCACGAACTCTGGAATGGCACAATAGTTAACTTGCTATTACTTTTTGTATGCTGGCAGAGTCAATAAATGTTTATTCCTTCCAGTGCTGTTTTGTTAACTCCTCTTGCTGATTCCCTCTATCCATTGCACCTACCAAAGGAAAAAAAAAAAAAAACCACAAAACAAATCAAAAACCACCTGGTTAGGCAAAGTACAGTGATACTCCAGAATATCAGTGTGCTGTCTTGTACACTGTGTTCCTGGTCAAACTGGCATGAGTCTCTGCTTGCAAATGCTGTGCAGTTCCAATGGAACTTGATGGTTTTTGTCAGCACCAAATTTATCCCCTAGAGTTCTCCATTTTGTGGCTTGAGACACTTCCGATGGCACTACCAAGACTGTTATTGGCCATGTTACACAGACTGTATTTTGGAAATAGTGTTTGTGTGAGTGAAATGCTTTTGTTTAAAAGACTTGCAGAAATTGGAAAGAAATCTTGCAAAATTTTATTGGTCTGAGTCTTGAAATATACTTCAATAAATGCTGTGCGTGATGATTCAAAGGATCAGTACTGGGAATTTGTCATAAATTGTAAATTTCTGACCTTTATTTTGTAATTGAGTGTCCATGATGATTCCTATAACTCTGTGTAGCAATGCAATGAACGTAAATTAAGGCGGTATCTCACTTATGCAAAACTAAGAATCCCACCCCTCCAAATGAGTTAAATTTTTTTTTAACTATAGACACAGAAAAATGCATTCAATAGTTTCATTATTAGTTTTGCAACAACTACTAGATATAATTTCATTTCCAAACCAAATCTATGGAAATTAACAAAGCTCATAAAATGAAGAAATAGAATTCATTATATTTAAAGTGAATTTCTTTAACTGTTGTAAGGGCAAGCAAGATAAAATGAGTAACATTAATCTTATATTTATCAAGGCCAATAAAATTAGGATTCTTTATATCATAACGTTAATACAGCCAAAATTTAAATAGTTATATTAAACATTTATTTTGTCTGCAGTATCTTTTAGATAAAATTCAGTAATTTTAAGTGCCAAAAATGTAGTATAAGAAAGCGTGGACACCTCTCTAGGTAAGAAAAAGGTGATTCTAAATTTCTCTTAATCATGGACTTCTAATACATAGAGGAAAGTGCAAATTAAATTTTGATCTGAAAGAACAGTAATTATAACAATCTCCATTTTCATTCACCCATACCAGCTACAGAGTTTTAATTCTTGACACCTGAGGAAATAGAAAATTATCTGTAATTAAAGTAAACCCACTCTCATTTTAACAAAGTTATAAGAATTTACAGTTTATCCTGTTTATTGCATTCCATTGAAATTGCATTTATCCTGTGCTTAGTTTGTTTTGTTGTGATGTTCAGCAATACAGTCCATCAGTCCTCTTTCTCTACAAGTTCTTTTGGAAATGATGTATGTTTTCAATGGCAAACCTTGCCTTACTGAAAGGACTGGAATAAAACTGAATTTCCAGGTAGTCCAGAATTGCAAAATGCACCCTCCTTGGACACACCTTATGTGCTTTATTCCTTAACAGAATAGCTCACATCTGTAATAAATTCGGCTAGGAGGTCCTGTGTCAGGAATAGCATGGCCAGCAGGAATAGGGAAGTCATCGTGCCTCTGTGCTCATCACTGGTGAGGCCTCACCTTGAGTACTGTGTTCAAGTTTTGGGCCCCTCGCTACAGGAAGTGCTGGAGCGTGTCCAGAGGAGAGCCACCAAGCTGGTGAGAGGTCTAGAGAACATATCGTATGAGGGGAGGCTGAGGGAACTGGGCATGTTTAGTTTGGAGAAGAGGAGGCTGAGGGGGGACCTCATTACCCTCTACAACTACCTGAAAGGAGGTTGTAGAGAGTTGGGTGTTGGCCTCTTCTCCCAAGTGAATAATGACAGGACTAGAGGAAATGGTCTGAAGTTGGGGCAGGGGAGGTTTAGATTAGATATTAGGAAGAATTACTTTACTGAGAGAGTGGTCAGGCACTGGAACGGCCTGCCCAGGGAGTTGTTGGAGTCACCATCCCTGGAGGTATTTAAGAAACGTGTAGACATGGCTCTTCAGGGCATGCTCTAGTGCCCAAGATTATTGGTTTATGGGTGGCTGTGATGTGATGTGGTGTTGGTTTGTTTTTTTGGGGTTTTTTTATGTGTGGTTGGACTCGATGATCTCAGAGGTCCCTTTCAACCATGATGATTCTGTGATTGTGTGATAAGAGCTGTCCTGCCTTTTTATTTTGCTTGTGCACTCAGATGTGTTTTGTTCGCAGATCCAGAACCTGAAATAAGAATGTGCCTGAGCTTTAAAAACAATCTGGACATTAATATGCTACGTAGAGGCTCATGATCCTGTCTAACCAGCAGCCAATGCACAAGAAGGAAGAACACTATCTTTGCTTCACATCTGATGTGATCGTTTCCTATCACATTGTCTCCTCTTTTATTGGGTTTCTGATCATGCAAACACCAAGTGGCAAAGGTAGAATAGCATTGGAAGATTTCTTCCATAGCCTCACCACCTTCTTGCTGGTGGGTTTTAGTCCCAGGTTAAATCAGTGAAAAACTCATGTTTTTAAGCTGTCTTTTAAGCTTCTTACTTGGATTACTATCTCAAAGAGTTTATAAACTCTGTTCTGTTTTTAACTTAGCAAAGTTTCCTTTTTTAATGGCTGTGGCTCCTAAACAGAATGGCAATGAATATGCATCTTGTTAATGTTATTCTACCACTACCAATAAACATTACTTAGAGCTCTGATTTGCTTAGTATTCTTTTGGATTACTTAGGATAGTAAGAGCTATGCTGAATGGTAGCTGTTTGTACAATCCATCTTTTAATTCACTCTCCAAGGCAGAAGACTATTCAGAGGAAGGTTTGTAATAGATCCAGGGTGCATTTGATTTCTTAGCATCAAAAGTCATGTCTCATTTCATTAAACAAAAAGTCTTTTTTTCCCCAGAATGGATTTTTTTTTGTCCACACTTACTAAATGGAATTAGTACTTTTTAATTATGGTTAGTGGATGGCATGTATTTTTTTATTTGATGGCATCATCAATAGCAGTGTTTTATGTTTAGTATTTTTACATAATCTTTTGATGGAAATAGCATATTTGCTATGAAATATAATGGATGAGATAATAGGTAAATATAAATTCTGCTTTGCAAGTTATACTTTATGATTCTTTTTGACACTTTGCTACCTTCCAGTAGCGCCTTTTCTGTGTTTAATAAAAAGAGTGTAACATAATAACCTGACCCTTTCTAACCAATAATCTATTATTAATGTATTATCATTTGTGTTCATAGCATTCTCAGGTGTTGGATAGTTACCCTAGTAGACTGATAATTGGTCAAGTGTTTCTGGCCAAGTAGACCCTTGGAATTACATATTTTTAGCTTGTATTTTTAATGACCAATCAATACCAAAGAATTGAGGTCCCAAAGTCTCCACTGGGGAGCAGCATGTTGATGCTTCACTGAGGAAAGTGGCTGAGCTGCAAATGTGTGCTAGAATCGCTTACCTACTTGAATCAATCCTATGGGATCTAGAGGTTAAATTATTAGAGCATTGGGACAAGACACTCCTTATGATGCAGGTTTGTAAAATAAGCATTGAATAGGACTCATTGTAATGCAAATGAATTAGTTAATATTTTTTTTTAAGTGTAAGTCTAAATAACTGTAGAAATGAAGTCAGATGTTTTGTTTCTACACAACTCTTTTCCTCAGCGAAGAGCTTCCTCTGAAAAAGTAACACACTTTGATTTGTATTACTTAAAACTTTCCTTGCTAATTACACTTTTTTTAGCCTATTCCTTTTGACTTAAAACCCAGGTTATGCTACTATTGATTTGTAACCATATTAAATTTTTAAGTATATGGAAATGGTTTATCGAGGCATTTATCTGAACATTTTATCCGTTAAAGGACCCAAATTTGAAAGATACCAAAATGTGTGCTGAATTGGAAGATAGAGAAAATCAGATAAATTTTATGATTCATAGTCTAGGCAGACCCTAGAGTCTAAGCAATGAAATAATTATAACATTTTTATAAAGTGT
This sequence comes from Gallinago jamesoni, assembly GCA_025769975.1. Taxonomy (NCBI): domain Eukaryota; kingdom Metazoa; phylum Chordata; class Aves; order Charadriiformes; family Scolopacidae; genus Gallinago; species Gallinago jamesoni. The sequence continues at coordinate 7,352,515 of JAOQGH010000062.1, read as the reverse complement.
ACTGATTCTGATATTCAGCTATAAAAAAATTTGCTTTATGTTTGAAATACATTCCTCCTTCAGGTATTGCATACAAAGTACTCCTCTGCAGTTCCTTTATATGTTCTAAAACTTTCCTCTCTCATTTTTTCCCAGATCTTTTATAGTCCTGACTTCGCTGGTGTTAAAGCACTTCGGCACCTTGCTTTCCTAATAATGAAGAACTTGACATGGTGACAAGGTTTGATAAAGATAACTCATTTAGGAACATGTAGGTGTTGACTGTCAGTCAGTACAATGGTTTCTATATCTGGGGTTGAAGATACCGGCAGTACCACTTGTATTAGTATCACTCACTTGTACGTAGCTTGGCTGTTACTGTCACAGACCCTGGATTTATGGTATTGCTGAGAGAATTTAGCAGGAGGTGAAGGCCTTTTATTTACTCAGAACTTAGCAATGTTTAACAAAGGGGCCTAGTCAAAGTAGGAAGAAAATTAATATAAATTAATTTTCTAATACTGTTTTCCAGTTGCTATGTTACAGTATATCCTCTCTACAGTACATAGTACATTTTCAGTGGATTTCAGGAAAAAATAAATGAGGGGGCATTTTGCAGTTGTTAACCACCTGAGGACTCAGACTTTGGGGACCAGTGAGTGCAAAACCCTTAACCTTTTTTTTTAGTTGGTGTGACATACGCTGATTTGTAAGGGCTATTTTTTTATTTTGTCCACAATAACTGGTGACTGACCTGAGTCATCCAGGGAGAAGTACCAGTTCATCATTTTATGTCATTATTGTTATGAATGTTCTAGAACTCTGTTCCTTATTTCAGAAGAAAATAATTGTATGGAATTGAGGATCAAAATCCAAATCGTCACTGCAGATAATCTCAATACACATTTTCCTTCCTTGTTTTCAGCAGCTACTGCTGGTAAACTTCCTGAGCAATCTTAAGGAAAAGTTAATCTTTAGGAACCAGGAAGCCAGCTCAGAGTGCAGCCCCATGAGCAGAATAAAGAATTGGCAATCAGAGAAATCTGCAATTACTTTCAATAATAATTATTTTGTAGTTGTGTTCATTGTGTGAAATACTCAAACCAAAGTCGCTTTCAAATTGATGGCTTAATTTCTAAACTGAAGTTAAGTTTTTATTCATGAATCTCTAAGGTAATTGTAATCAAAACTGGAAGTTTGTAAGTTTGGAGTGATGGTAGTTCTCAGACTAAAACATTTTTTTTCCTCATGTTAAGTGGTGCATGTCCTTATTTAATGGAGACTTTTGTATTGAGTTTAAGGAGGATTTATAACGGATATTTAGCACATGCTGCTCTGCATATTTTAGTTGCAGTCTTTTAACGAACTTTTGAAAGAGAAAATATGTTCGGTTTTGGGAAAGGAAAAAAGATCAACTCCCTGCTGGTGTTCCAGAGCAAATGTTCCTATGGGCATGGCCAGTTTTGAAAGCCTCAAATTATAGGTTTTACTATTCGGCATCATATCTTTGTCTGTCCTGAAGCTGCAGCAAATGTCTGAACTGTGAGAGGGAAGGTGTAAATTGTGGTGATGACATCGGGGAAGAACAAAGGAGAAGAAAAGTCTTTAAAACATAAGCAATAGTGCCTAAAGATTTACAGTGAACTTGTACAAGTGCTTGTTTCCAAGACATTACTTTAATTGGTTCTGTTCAGGTGTAAATAAAACTGTGGCCTTCTGTGACGAAACGGGGAGAAAGGACTTCACTGCGAGGTTCAAATTAATTTATTTGGACTTCACTCACAGGTCCAA
>JAOQGH010000062.1:7306874-7341172 GCA_025769975.1 Gallinago jamesoni | reverse complement strand
ATTACATCTTTAGTTTGACAAGGAGTCCATTTAAGGAAGGGAAAAAAAGAAGAGAGATTGAGTCATCCTGTGGTGGGTTGGCCTTGGCTGGCTGCCAGGTGCCCACCAAGCTGCTCTATCACTCTCTCAATTGGACAGGGGACAGAAAATACCCCGAAAGGCTTGTGGGTTGAGATAAGGACAGAGAAAACACTCAGTAATTACCATCACAGGCAAAACAGACTTGACTTGGGAAAATTAATTTGATCTATTGCCAATCAACACCATGGTAGGATAAGAACAAATCTAAACCACCTTCCCCATACGTCTGCCTTCTTCCTGGGCTCCACTCCCAGTTTGTCTGTCTCCTCCCCACAGCGTCTCAGGGGGACAGGGAATCGGAGTTGCGGTCCATTCATCACATGTTGTCCCTGCTGCTCTTTCCTCCTCTTGCTCTTCCCCTGCTCCAGTGTGGGAGACAGTCCTTCAAGAACTTCTCCGATGTGGATCTTATGAAGAATAACAGAATTCATGGAGCTAATTTAGGACCTATTCTGCTTTTTCTAATTGTGTGTGTGTGTGATCTTCTTGAAATGATTGAGAGATTTTTAATATAAATTTGGTGCAGTTTGAAGCCTTATTTGTGCTAAAGCATTTGAGTCTTATGATCAGTTTATAGTGTTTGTCTACTTACTGCTAATGATGCTGCTGAACTGTAGACAATGACAAATGGGGTTATCAGGCAGAATGCATTAACATAAGCAATTTAATATCATGCTCTCTCCACCTCTTTAAATGGACTTAGTATTTAAATGCAACTTCAGCTCTTACAAGTAATATCGAAGTTTTATTGTGTTCTTTTAGCAAATTCCATTATTAGACTTCTTAATATGTATTTTGTTATGTTCAACCTTTGAAAAGGGAAGAGCCATAGTATTCATCAAAAGTTTTTGTGTAAAACTAAAAACTTAAAAGGCAAATAAAAATTTTTGACTCAGCTGACGTAACTAGAAAACTAGAACATCTTGTTTAAATGAATAGACATCTTTGATCCTGTTGGGAGAGAGGCAGTAATCAGTATGCCTCTTAAAATTTTTTTTGTGAAATATATAAGAGAAGGATCTGAGTTCCATTCCAGTTCACAGCAAATTATATTAAGATGGAAAATATTATTTTAGATTAGAAATTTGAATAAACAGTCTATCCTTGAGGTGTTTGATGTACAGAATAGGGATTTTGCCATTACAAATTTATTAGTAATATAAATGGATGTTCAGGTTGTCAAAAAAAAAAATAACCATTTGCACCTACTTTTGGATACAGAGTGAAAAGAAAACAATGTGGAAGAGTTGATTTTCCCACATTTTTTTAGTTTTCATGAAAACAGTACACAGAGAATTAACTTCAATATGTACAGATTCCTAAAGGTCCATTTGACATTCGGGTATTTCCATGACTTGGTATTCCATGTCAGATGGTGGCACAAACTGTGACCAATGATTTGCAATTTTTAATAAAGGTATCTGCATTCTTATGTCTGCCAAACAGTCAAGGAAATTCTGAATAACTTATATATATATGTGTGTGTGTGTGTGAATATATATATATATATATAGGGACAGACATGGATACAATTGAACAAGACACAGTTCTGGTGGTTTTGTGACATAAAAAACAGCAGAAAAGTTGACTATCAAGCAGGAAATGAGTATCCTCTTCTTTTTTTTTTTTTTCTGACTGTGTGTACATTTATGGGTTGGGAAGAAAGGGAGTATTTGCATCTCAATGAAGACCCCACTCTTCATTTTTGTATAGCAAATAAACCTTGCTTTGTGGATGAGAGGGACTTAGATGCAAATATTTGAGTGTTTGGAAGGGATATCTTCAGCTTCTAGTGTTTCTCCTCTCCCAGAGAATACCTTAATTTGCTTTGTGTAGTTTCCTTTCTTGTGTATTTGTCTTTCTGTGGTAATGGAAATGCATGCCATGGTAGTGACTGTATTACTGAGGTTTTGTTCCCCTTACTCGATCTTACAGTATATATCTTTTCTAAAGTTACTGAAGGCTTTTCTTCCTACAAATAAATTAACGGGACTGTCCATTAGAAAGAAAAATCTGTTCCCTGGCACCAGTCACAGTTCCTTGATAGCAGTAGAATGTTGATCTTTTTGAGTCATCAAATTGGCTTAACCTGCATAGTAGCTTTTAATTTTTAACATTTGCTTACAACTTTGAAATGCAGAGTTTTTGGGATATTTTGGCCACATGTGTCAAACCTTAACCAATAATGAGTAATTTTACTTGGTAGTGAAATTTTGTTTGTTTGTTAGTTTGGCTTTTCCTCTAGCAGTTCTGTCAAATTAACTACAGATGTAAGTCTTGACAAGTTTATTCTCACTCAACAGATCTGCAAAACTTGCTGCTTTTGCAGAGGTAAGAGCTACATTGTTGTAACCCACTAAACAGAATACATTCCAGGGTTATATAGTTAGATTCCAGGAATATAGTAGCCTGGAAAAAAAAGGACCTTTTTAGTTGGATCTTCTCCTGCTGTATAAGGTCTGTGAGGATGTCTTTGCTTTTTTTACAAGTTGTTCCAGATTTAATTCAAGTCACTTTATACCTCCTGAACTTAGGACAAGAGTAAATGCACAAGCTTACTTTTACAAATTATTACATGCTTCTGAAGATAAATTATGGCTTATATACTCTAAGCCATACTTATAATATGGACTGTTGGCTTACAAAGTGGTTATTCAGAAAGCAAAACACAAGTGTGGTGGCAAATTTGCAGATAAACCAGAATGCAGTAACCGTTCTGTGGACTATATGCTTCTCTATCTACCTCTCTGTTTAATACTTTGTAATAATTGGACTGTCTTAAGTAAGTTCTGGTGAAAAGTTTTCTTTTTAACATGTGAGGGAGGGTGCATATAAGGAAAGCTACCCATTAGGAGTTAGTTAACCAGAGCAGAATTAACACAGGAACACGTGGACAATTTTCAAGAGCTGAGCCCTTGTCCATAGAGAGATATAGAAAATCTAAACAGAGACAAAACATTAAAAACTGGGAACAGTGAATGGTCTTATGACTAGTTTTTGAAACAGATTTCTAGAGGCAAAAAATATTTATCTCTGAGATATGATTATGATTCTCTTCTTTTTTTTTTAACTCAATTTTTTTATCAGAGAAACGTTTCGCTACTTTTCTCTTTCTAGATTTTTAGTAATATAGGTCAGGTGATCAGATGTGGCTGTGGTAACATTTCTGAGTGGGTAGGGGGGACTAATCATATAAAAAACAACCTCCTAGGATCCAGTTTCCTGAACAACCGTGAATATCAGATATCCAGACCATAATTACATATTCAGAACTTCTCCTTAAGTATCCAGAAAGACATTTAATTGTCCTTCTAATTCCTACTTAAAACACTTCTGATGTAGGCAGACAAAGTGTTATAGAAGCAGAGAAGCAGAAAATGCAGTTAAACCAACTCTACTTGAAAAGTGTTGACAGGCCTAATTAATTACTAGGCATGTGATATGGGTGATTATACCAAGAAACACTTCCTGGTGATCAAGGGCTAAGAAGAAGAGATTAGAATATGAGAAAGGGCATCATAAACTGCTGGGAATCAGTGAAGTTGGAATCTGCACACACAAATGAAGCGTAGGGAAGAAGTAGGATAAGAAGTAAATAATCCCACAGGACACAGGTCAGCTTCTGTTGTGGACCATAAGGTGGAGAAGTGTACTGATGGAGAGAGGATCTCCCTACCCATGTCACTCAGATGTGATTTTCAGAAACCATAGGGTGGTGCTTACTTGAATAGTGCTGTCTGATTTTCTTCTCGGATACATTCTCATTTGTGAAGTGTTTTTTTTCTGTAATTTTTTCTGTAGAAAAAGCTGAAATATTTTAATGTCTCCTGAATTATTATTTCTTTGTCAGAAATTCTGTTGATTAATATTGGCCATAAAAGGGCAAGATCACAGGCACAGCTGTCTCTGAGAATCACTGAAGTTATAAAACTGTTAATTTCTCAGTAGTATCATTAAAACAAAAATATTTTATACAAATGTATTTAACTTTACAGATAATTATTCAGATTATAAGGGTTACATTAATGCCATTTAAAATATATTTCCTTCTTGATCATATTGGCCATGCCCATTTGACTCTTAGAATTAGTAGACACGTTCCATGCTAAGAAGATGTATCTAGCTTCCGATTTTAGTTCCCTGTCACAGAAGGTGACCAAATTTTAAACTGACATAAAGATAAAATGAGCATAATACTGGAAACTCCACTCATTCACAATTATATTCAGCTCAAAAAGCTGTTCTCAATTCAAATGAACATAGAAAATAGATAACAAAAATCAACATTGTAAGCAGGACTATTTTCTTTTGCTGTTCTCCCAAATAAGCAGTAAATAGTTTGAGGTTATCTTTTACCTTTTCATAGCTCAAAGACAGTAGAGTTCTGTGTGGTAACATTACAAACTCAGTGATATAACATTTCAAATTAGTGAACTGATTCACTACAAGCATGTTAACTGAATTTGGTGAAAACAGTAAAATTAACTGTGATTCTCTTGGATAGAGTGAACTGTGTTGTGAACCAGGTTTGGTTCAGTGTCTGGAAACAGAGCCTAGCACCCTATTGAATTAATGGGTACAGATTAAAGCTTTTAGAGGTTAAGAATATCTTCTTTTTGTTTTCTTCATTTTCAAAGCTCATTATACTGTTTTCTCTTCATGAAAATAATAAGAATATTCCTAGGGGAACACACACACTCACATAGCCTCAAATGTAATTTATTTTACCGATCTGTCTTTGTTGTTTTTTGTTAAACACGTTCTTAGTCATATATTTGACATAATTCATGTAAGTACAAAAAGGCATCTTTTCTGTTTCTTTCTTTTTGTCATTTGTGTCCTTTTCATCTCATAAGCATTAAAAGAGCCCTCTGGCTGGAATGTTAGGTGATCTTTATTCCTATTTCATTATATCAGTGAAAGAAAACAAACATTATTTTTAAAATGTAATTGAACTTAAAAAGATAAATAAATCCAATTGTAATAGGCAGTAAATGAGCATGGACCACTTAAATTTTGTTTTGAATGAGTTAAAATTTTTAATATAAGACTATTTCAGGTACAGTAGGCTACAAAATAGATGAAGTTTTGCAAAACATATTTTGTTATCTATTATAATAGCTTTCACTGTGTAGCAGGTCCAAATGAGTTCTGTAGTTTTAAATTAGTTTTTTGGATATTAACAGCTTAATGGCTGTGGAATTTCTATCAGGATCATGATCATTTTTTAAGCTTTAAGCAAGCTATAAAGAGAGTTTTAAGGCAATACAAAAAACTGCTTGAATTATTAAAAATTAGTTTTTTCCACTAGCAGAAAAGCAACAGAAGAATTCATGAGCTATCAGAAAAGCAGAACATTTGTACAAGGTACAAAATATTCCAGAAAGCAGGTTGTATTCATTATGTATTTTATCAGTAAGCACTGTTGGTACACTTCTGCATTTCGGCGCCAAGGGAAGTTCAATGCCAGTAGAAGGTCATTGGAAAATGAATGGATTCCAACACTACTATTACTTTATGAGCTATTGCTCATTTTACCGCTTCAACATTTGGATAGATAAATTTTATAATCCTGAAGTTATTTGGATTAGTTGCTTAGAACTTTTTTGTAAATTACGATACTCTAAAGCACCTAGTTTTTATGTTTTTGAGCTAAGAAGAACTTATCGAACAAAACCACTGCATACTGTACATGTGCCAAAGTAACTCATGGGAGGTTTGAATACCTCTGAGTGATGTGGTGCCAGCAACATCTTGAGCTGACTGTGCTCTCTTAAAGTAACAATCTAGAAATATTTTTTTAAGCTTAAAAAATTAAATCTTGATTATATAAAGCTCCTGCTATTTATAAGCAAAATAAAGAGAAGATATTTTAGTGCAGTGGGCCAATATGTATGAGATGATGAGATTGCCCTCTTAACTCTTTTCTGAGGAAACATAATCAAAGGGTCTTTCCTGGGTCTTGTTGCATCTTCTCTAGGTGACTTTGTTTTGAAATAGGAATAATAATCTTACCCAGTAGAGAAGGTGTGTGGGGATTGTTGGTTATGGGTTATTATGTAATTGGGAGTTACAGGAACAATTTATTTACTGAAAGTAAAATTAGTACTATTGTAACTATGTTATTTTGCATCCAGTATTTATAGGGTATCAATTAGACCCAGCGGCACTGTTAGTGAGTCAATAGATCCTAACAGTTATAAGTGCAGAATAAGCATTTATTAGCAAAGGAAGAAATAGTTTTTAAACTAGAAGCATTTAGGCCCCAAATGGAAAGTTATGGACCACAAAAAAATTTCTGAATAGTTTCTGTGGAAAATAAACCTTAAAAAGCTGAGGAACAGCAGTACATCTTCTTGAAACCTAAAGTTCTTTCCCTGATTGCAGCATGCCCTTTCGGCTAGTTTTGGAGATTTTCACTCAGTATTGTGCTTTTCATGAACCACTTCTTTTTGGTTTAAGGTGTCTCGTGGTTCAGGCATTTATAAGGCTCTTGGCTACCCCACTGTAAATACCAAGTGGCAGCACAATTCCTAAATACCTGCTACAATTTCTGAATCTAGCTTAAACGTCTTACTGTCACACCTCCCAGCATAAATATTGCATACTTTTCTTGGTCCATTTTGAGGAAAAAGCCCTCATTAATGTCAAATTAAAATGGGCTGCAGAGTTTTGCTCTTTATTATTTGTCAGATATTTCTTGACAGCCTGGAATTTGAACTAACCTCTGTTTGACCTTTCGCACTCCGACAACCTCAAACTGGAAGTTTGTAAAAGGTGCCAACCTATCTTGCATATTAAAATCTATGTTAACCTGACTTTTTAAAAGCATTTCAGTAACATTTGGCACAAAATAACTTTTTAATGTTGACAATTGTATGCTGTTATCATTGGAATTATTGTTGCTTATTATATCAATTGGCATATCATTTGGCAATGTTTTTTGAATTATGTTTGGAAAAAGCTATTGGTTCAATTATACCTGCACATTATATTTCAGGAATATTTAATTCTCAGAAGTAATCTTTTGTCGTATTCAGGTCACATACATTTTATGGGGCTATGGCTGAACACAAGAAAATGTGATGGACAGAATGGTACAATTTCTGTGATGCATATTTGAGTGTTGGAAAGGAAGCTTCTAGACTAGCACCTGTCTGCTGTGAACTGTCATGTATTACAATAGGAAAGAAATATTTCCTCTTTCTGTTTATGAACTACTTTGATCTTGGTCTGCACAAGTTGAGTACAAAGGGCTGCTGCTCTGTCTATTTCTTCTCTGGATTGTGGCTGTGGCAAATAATAGAGTGGAATTTGGGGGTACATGGACAGTACAGAAAAATAAATGCAAAGAGTACTTTTCTTTGAACTTTCTTTGAACTATCACCTACTTCAACCCTTAGAGCTGTATGTAGCAACAGCACCATCTTTGCACCATTCGTGATTTGGCAAATGCTCAGGCAGGGTTACAGTCTGTCTGGGGCTATATTATCATGCTTAGAATGGTAATAGTTTAACTGTAACAAATTTTAAAATTTAAGAATCACTTTAGATAAAATACCTCTATATCCATTGCTGCTGTTTTCTCTGGAGGCAGTCATCATAATTCTCATATTCTTGCAAAATTTGAACTTGCTGTCTTTTTCTCAGACAAATTAGCAGTGATTACAACTTAAGAAAGACTGCAAGCCATGACATGGTAATTATTCTGAGAGATAATTAAGAAGCACAACAGAAAAAATATTACTGAAGGATGAAGACAGCAAGCTACATTATAATTTAAAGCAAAAATGCTGAAACTCACATCCATATGTAGCTGTATTTCTGTCTGTTGTGTTATGCTATAGAGAATGTAGTCATCTACCCAAATATCCATCATCTAATTTTATCCCAGGAGATCACAGTCATAAGCATTTGAGCCAGGAGGGGTTCTGAGAGCTTGTCTTATTCCAACATCTTTTCCCGAATCAGAATTGACTGTATCTAGAGCATTCTCTCAAAAGTTCTCCAACCTGTTCTTGAAAACTTGCAGTGATGAGTATTGCATAGTGTTCCTACGTGATTTGTATCAGTATTCACTGTCCTAATTGTTAGAAAATGTGTCAAAAGCCAATATAAATTCCCCTTGCTGTACTGTAAACCCCCCTATGTCTACTTTGTACTTAATGGACACAGATAATATTTTATTGACTTTTTTTTTGCAGTAGCAAGTGTGGAAAATTATTCTTGTGTTTTCCTTCAGTCTTCTTCTTTATGAAGTTAGTCCTTAAAAGAAGTGACCAATCCAAAGAGAAGTTAATTCAAAATGATGGGGGATGTTCAGCCAGTTAACTTCAGGGCTTGATCTGATGCCGACTGAAGTGAATGGGAAAGTGATCTTGATTCACAGAAACTGCATTTTTATCACGTAAAGTGCCAATGCCCTCATTCCTGCTGCAGCCAGACATGCAGATTGCTGGGCAGCACAGAGCTGGCTGAGCTTCTCGAATACATTAACAGTGGTAGCTGTACCATGTCCCAGCCCACGGCCAGCTGGACAAAGGGGACAGAACATTCATGCCATCCACGATACCCAGATGGTGTTCTTTACTTTTTATTCCCATGCTTTTGCTTTCTGCTTATCTGCTCTCATGGTCGTGTTTGCCATCTATTTATTTGTGTATGTAAAATCAAATTTCCTTGTTTTCTCCTCCCCTTTTATTTCCTCTAGTTGTCTTACATGCTGGCATCTGCAGAATGATGCGACTTTAATTACATGTTGAACATGCAAATTGATGAGATAAGTTTGGGAGAAGGCAGCAAAAAGCCAAGAGAAACTTGTTAAAAATTCCTGCAGTTTACTTTGTGATTTGACAGTATGAGTTAGTATCTTAGTATTGTTTCACATTCTAAGAAAGCACATGTCTGTGCTCACATGTAAAAATAAGAAAACAATTTGAATATATAGGAAAACTTAAGCAAGTTAAAATTCATTCCCTCATTCATTCATGCAGAACATAATTCTATCTTGGAAACTTATTATTGTAATATTAAGAGTAATCATTCAAAGGAGAGAAGTTGAAGGTTTTTTTTAAATATTTAAGATTTACTTTTAATTTTTTAGTGAAAAGCTCATTTTTCAGTGTTTTATGTGTTGTCTAACATACTTTATCTGTGAAACAGCAGGAGTGGGTTTTTTGAAATGTCTGATCTGGTCTCATGATTTAATTCTGTCTGGATGGTTTAAAATGTAATGACAGATTCCATATGTGCTTGAAGCCTCTTGAGTTATACATATTACAGTTACTGAAATTATCACTTTTTTCAATTGTTTCAGAGCATTCTGGGGAGCTAATGGCAACATACTCCTTTCTGAACAAATTCACTTACGTCTCAGAAAGGGAAGATTCTGTGCCTCTTCAGCCCCGTGTTTAATCCTGGTAGGCTTTTACTGCTTTTTCTTCACAGTAAAACAGCAGCACCAGCTATATTTTATCAAGATTATTTTTGGGTATCAATTCATGTATATATTTTTGTGTGTGTATATAAGTATATTCACACACATGCATACACATTTATATTGCACCAGAGCTATATATATATTTATTTATGTATATTCTACTCGATAACTTAACCACATGACTTGAAGTGCTCCTGGATATAATAGCCTGTGGGAGTGGAGTGGCTACAGTGTATCTTATTGCTGATGCTTGAGTGCCATTTTAGTGCTGTATCCCACATTATGCTGTGTTAGGCACTCTGAACTTAGCTGAAGGACTGTTGACATCAGTGGGCTATTGGAGTGACTTTTTATCTCATTCCCTTTGTACTTTAATACGGTCGATTTCAGTACCTTATTTTAGCATTGCTTTGTCATAGTCTGCAAACTTCAGTGTTTAGTTTTATGTGCACCATAGGAAGCAGAAAGACAACATACTCAAAAGTTTTCAGAAAGAAATTGCATCCTGTAAATGAGTTTTGGGGTTGTTCTACTGCCCTTTTTCTACAGATAATCTTGGGTGTTCAGGAAACATGCATATCTATAAATACTCCTTTTCATTTATGATTTTCAGTTCTTTATATTTGAATTTGCAATTACTGGGCAACTTCAAATCTTCCATGCTGGCACAGCCTAGATTGAGTATGGTACCTCGATCCAACAGGAATAGAAACCCTCTACGTTGGCACACTGATAATGAATTGGTATGGCAGAAACATCACTTGCATAATTATGCTTCAATTTATGCTGAAGAAAAAGCAGGCATTTCCAGCTTAATTGCTGCCCTTGTCTCTGAGAGGTCTGTTTCCTCCAAATTCTTTTTCTCTTAAGAAATTCAGTTACAATGTAATTAGGAGCACAGGAAAACCAAGCCACAAAGATTTAAGTGTTGGAGGGTATGCAGCACCAAAAGATCAGAAAATGAAATTCAGAGTTTAAGGGAGCAACAGGCTTACAGATCACGAGTAACGCTTCCCAGACATGGATATTATCCACAGCATATTTCAGTATCAATAGAAAACTCTGCTTTTACTCATTTTTCAGTCATGAAAATTTGTCTAATCCTATGGCATTCAATAGAAAATCAAATCTATATAAGGCTAGAAATATAACACAGTAAATATGGTGTATTTTTTATTAAAACATTAATACATCATTTTAAAAGTACACTCCTTTATTCAGGCTGCTAGAGTCTTGTTGAAATCCTTAAAGCATTCAGATAGTGCAGTAATTGCACACATCTGATGCCAAGACTACAAAACTTTGATAAAAGCTGTAGCTTTGTTTTTGCTGTAGATATATCATGTTCATTGCTGCAGTGAAACAAAACAAAGACTTCTGTAATACCTTTCTATGTTATATTTAAATCTGGTGCTCAGCGTCCAATGAGTCATGTCAACAGCAGATAGTAAGTGATTTTCTAGTAGTATCTGGATAACCATCCCTTTAGGTTTATAAACGATTCTCCTTTGTAAGAGCTGCTAAGTATGCAGCAGTTGCCTGAGCTATATGGACTTCCTCATTAGACCGATGAACTTCAAAGCACTTGGGGTGCCTTCCAACTATGAAGGGAGGACGCAGAATGCATTTCAACTGAAGTTAAGGGTAAAAAGAACATTTTTTGGAGCATAGTGTTCCAAATCGTTAATTATTTTTTTTTTAACTAAAAGAATATGTTGTTGTTGTTTTATTTCTCTAGCAAGCCCCTCTTTTCTCTTGCCACTTCTGATCTGTAAAATCAAGTTATACTTGAGTGAAGACTTTTATTGACCTTGTGTGTACCAGAATTTCCTCTGTCAGGGTCAGAAAAGGTGCATACCCTATGAATGAATTCTGGATACGTTTTACTGCAGGGGGTATTTAGCAGCATTTCCTAAACTCTTTGATTTTCAGACATCTAAGTTCTGTTTTACTAGGTATAACCACAGTCTGCCCAATTCCTACTGGTTATGTTTAAGATGGACTGTATATATGTTTGGTGTCCATGAGAACTTGTAAAAGATGTTCCATAGAAAGCCTCTTATTTTCTGTTTTAATCAATCTCAGCCTGAAGACAGATTATTTTATTGATTTTAGTATTAAGCAAATAAACTGCAAATTCTTCTTGGAGTCTTGAGTCTGGGAATAAGGCTTAGTTCTTTGGCAAAAGGTGTACTGCACAGGCTGTAATGCATTTGTCCTAAAGTCATTTCAGGTTTGAATGGAAATACAATATAAGGCCTAGTACAGTATATTTTCACAGGGTAAAATTCTGCACTGTGGTGAAGACAGCAATATTTTTTGATGACTTTTAAGAAGCTACAAGGGTAAGATTTTAAGATAAGACTTGAAACTGATCACCTTCTGAAGTTTAGTGTTCTTTTTCTGATGTATTAGATTGTGGAAAATGTTGCATAACCAGAAGTGTACAGAACCACAGTACACTTGGGTGCAGTTGGAGAGGGAGTCTTATAGAAGGTTTGTAAAAGAATGGAGACGCCTAGTGTCTTTGTGTGTTTTTTCCTTCCATTTCTACACGTTTAACATGAAATTTATATAAATAAAGACTGAAGGAGTGGATACTAACTTGCTTTGTGGAGATGGTAGATGTATTCTGCCTTAAAAAAAGGAATACTTGCAGTGAAGCTAGATTGCTGGAGGTCAGCTCCACACAACTTGCTGCTGATGCTCTTGGCACTTGTCCATACCTGTAGGCTGGTCCCTGAGGATTCCTGTCCCTTATTGAAGGTATGGGACAACCTGCTCACCAGATCTCCCTTCTTATGCATTAACATGAGCTGTGACCTACGTATGAAGGGGTAAGAGGAGAAGGGCTGCAAATAAGTGTCACTGCATAGTGTTTGTTATGCATTATAAAGAAGACTATTTTCAGGTACTAATGGCATGCCTCTGATTTTATGAATCAGGCTGTTAAATTCAGAGTCTGGACTTCTAGAACTATGAAAGGAAGTACAGCTTTTGAAGTCAGTGGTATGATCTGACATTTACTCTGCATTTCTTGACTTTGGGTTACATACGTGCCATGTGATGCACTTGGACAGTACTTTACCCTGCGTGTTAGGGAATCCTGACTTCAAGTACTGAAAAGCTAACATGAATTGAAATTTGAAAAAGAAATTTTTGCAGGCTGTAGAAGCTGGCATTTTTTATTAACTTATTTTTTTACCCCCAAGAAGGGAGAAACAAGAAAAATGTATTTCATATGTGTGCATGACTGCTTACAATTCTGGCAGTGAAGTACAGAGCCTACTGTCCCTTGGGTAAAATAATTTGCTTTCTTTGTGCCTATGGACATATTAAAAATGTAGCATTTTGCAAAAAGACGGTGCAACACATTACAGATGATATGCATGTGGTTTGGCAACCACATATTTTTATGTGGTGTGACATGACTTTACAGAGCTTAATGAAGTGTCAGCACTGCATAATATTATGTCAGTGGCTTTAAGGTGAGGGAGGAGATCCCCTGTTCAAGAAAGACCAGGAACTACTGGAGAGAGTCCAGCAGAGGACTACGAAGGTGATTAAGGGATAAGAGTATCTTGTACCAGGAAAGGCTGAGGGACCTGGGTCTGTTTAGCCAGGAGAAGACAGAGAGGGGATCTCATCAATGCTTATCCATGTCTAAAGGTCAGGTGTCAAGAGGATGGGGTCAGATTCTTTTCAGTGGTGACCAGAGGCAGGTCAAGAGGCAACGGGCCCAAACTGAAACACAGGAAATTCTATAAGAAAAAACTTCTTTGCTTTGAGGGTGACAAAGAACTGGAACAGGCTGCCCAGAGAGGGTGTTGAATCTCCTTCTCTGGAGATACTCAAAACCTGCCTGGATACGTTCCTGTGCAGGTGTAGGTGAAGCTGTGTTGACAGGA
Source organism: Gallinago jamesoni (assembly GCA_025769975.1). Lineage (NCBI taxonomy): Eukaryota > Metazoa > Chordata > Aves > Charadriiformes > Scolopacidae > Gallinago > Gallinago jamesoni. The sequence continues at coordinate 7,327,744 of JAOQGH010000062.1, read as the reverse complement.
CAGTTGGACGAGACGATCTCTGAAGGTCTCATCCAACCCTTACTATTCTGTGATTAACTAAAAAGAAACACTAGGATTATCTTTGAAATCCCACAACCCTCCTAGTTCTGATAACAGGAAGTAAGATTTTTCAGAGAGGGTACAAAGCTGAGTGAATGGTATATGTGCTTCCTTTATGAATTTTTGCCAGTTTAAGTTGTAGGAAAACATGCACAAGTAAGCCCAAAAGGTCTGCGTTTAAAATCCTCATGTGAATATATTATCATTTTGAAAATTTTTCCCTTCCATCTACTCTGATTGTGCTATGCACGTTGAGTGTACCCGTAGATATCAGCAAGATGGCAGTAATACAAAACTGGTTAACAGGCTGAGATGGGGGAAATTGGAATTAAATACCTGGATTGGTAGAGTGTCCTATTTGATAAATGAAACAATACAGTCTAGAATCTTTTTACTTCCTTAGTTCTTTTAAGAGCTTATTTTAATTAACAAATTTAGCAATTATATAAACTGAAATGATGCATATAGAGAAGAGAACACCAATGTTCTCAGTTCGTGGGAGAGTCCTCTGTATTACTTGCAGAATTGGAGCTCATTATGTTGTTTGCCTCTGGAAATCATCCATTCTGTATTCCTTTTTCTCAAGCGGCAGCTTCTCTATGACTGCATTGCCTGAAGTATTAAGATATGAAAAGGTAATCCTGTAACAGTTGGGATTCTGTAGCTATTCAGAAAAAGGAGAAAAAAAAAAATCATACTCTGCTCAGAGAAAAGCCCAAATGCTATAATTAAAATAAGACTTTATTTGACAACTGAACAGGAGCCAGATCTTCAGTTATTTTGCAGCCGGTATGTTTCTATCAATTATTTTAAATCACTTCAGTTGCCAGATATTGTTGCTTTTTTGCGGTCTGGCAGGACACCAGTGATGCTGATATATGATCCAACCAAATAGGAAGAATAAATTAACAGTAACGTAACCAGTACATTTTCAATCCACCAGAAAACCACAAGTGCATGTCAGACCATCATGAGATCACGATTGTGTCTGCAGAGTAGAGCGTGTTAATTCATTCTTTACTGAATGAAAATGTGGAAGTGCTCCATGATGATAAGACTAAACTGATTGTTTCATGTATTTTAAGATAAATATTTTTAAAAGTTATAAAATCTATATTGTATTCATGACATAAGTGCAGTCCTTGAGTTTTCCAACTCAGAGAGCAAGGTCTTCTTCAACTTCTGACCAAAGTTCCAATTTGTGCTGCTGTTTATTGTTGAACATATGAGACCAGGTATATCACACTTGGAAAATTATTTTGAGTGGAAATATTGAAGATTTTTCTGCAGCTGAAATAGTATTCTTGTAACCTGGATATGTACATGACCATGTTGGTGGTTTTTAAGTAAGCATCTGTCCCAGGATATGAATTTTCCTGCAACAGCTTTTAGATTTAAATTTAAAAAAATCCTAACTCCCTACCTCGTAATAGCAAGGAAATCTCTTAGGAAATAAACCTGTGCTTGTCACCCAGGGTGGCACTGATGAGAGAAAAAGGAAGACTGAGAACCCTTCAGGTGCTTTAGTGAGATTCTGTTGAATATAAGAGACTTCCACTTCTAATGCTCTCATACTGTTTGGTTTTGTTGCTTGATACATAGTTTTGTTAGAAATTGTTTACTCAGATACATTTTTGAAATTGATGTGATAAAGCTTCATAAATATAATCAGTGTCAAATATTTTCTCTAATGGATTGCAAAGTGATATCACTGTCCATTGTGCTTCTTTCTTTGCTAGTAACTAATACGCCACACAAGCAGTGAGCTGGTCAACTGCTTTCCTTACTGTGGATCATAAATATGAAGTCTTTAACATAATCATATTTGTTCTAATTTATGAAGTTGTTTTCCAGAGAAAAATGAAGTGCATGTTTTTAGGCAACATAACAATAAAAGCAGATGGAAATCTTATTGTCTGCGGATTTGTAGAGGGAGTCCTATGTGGGAGCCTAATACAATTTCATGTAAAAGCACAATGTTTTGGGTTTTTATTTAAATGAAAGAGTTTGGTGTGCCCAGAAGAAAACATTTCATTATGGATTTGTCCTTTGCCATCAAGTAACTCGTCTCATCTAGGTTTTGTGTATTTAGATAATGTACTCTGATTTTTTTATTGATTGATTTTGGAGACATTGAGTCATTCTTTTGATGATAAATGTTCCTACAAAGAAAAACTGAACGTATCTTATTTTAAAACTTTATTTTTAAATATGTGAATCATAGTCTTCTTTTTGATGGATGCTGAGAAAGTTGAGGTTGGTGTTATTGTTAATAAATACACAGCAAATTGTGTATGGAAAGATTTCTTGCTTTAATGTATGGCTATGTTGTCCTTTCCTGCAACCTTTTTTTGGAGTGGTATTGCCTTTCAAGCTAGATAAGTAAAGTAGCACTCACTAGAAAAACAAGTTTTCACAGCTCTGCTTAGGGTACTGGAAGGTTTATTTATATGTTATATCTCAAAGTCTTGCATCTGAGAAATGCTTTCAGATGTTTAAATCTATTCTGCATATTTTCTACCATATGATAACTACTTCTATGACTTTTTAAAATTTTTTTAGTATTTTCAGTAAAACCTCTGTGGCTGCTGGTGAAAACATCCTAAGTTAATAAAACTGATGGAGAAAAAAGACCACTACCATGGTTTGACAGAAGTTATGCGTGGTTAGAAGATATGTGTAGTTACCCATCTTAGTCATGTAATTTTTGTGCTCAAATAAAATTTTAGTGTACAGGTATGGCAGTTAATTCCATGTATTTGCAAAACTAGATGTCCTGAGAAATCAAACGAAACATGGTTTATGATTTCCAACAGCGTTGGTATTTTTAGCATACATTCACTTTTTCTTGATTTCTTCCTCACAAATGATGGAAAGTGGCTGGTAGAAAACAATAAGGTAGAAATACTCTGATAGCTTAAAGAAAAACAAAAATCACCGGTGAGCTAAGGAACCTGTAGCATAGAATTATTAGTTTAAAAAGTTTTGCACACTGACATGTTTGAAATTAACTGCAGCATCATTTCAAACAGCTAGATAGTGGTATTGACAGAAAACTGTTAATTTAGGTGTTGGGAAAGGAGGAAAGGTTTTGAGCTTAAAATGATCTGTTTGTATTGGAACCAAAATTATTCACATCATCCAGATGGGAGGTAGATGGGGAAAGACTTTTTACTTTTGCATGAAGATTAATTTTTCAAATGAGAAAGGGCAAGCTTCATTAGAAATGATTTCCCCTTGTTTCTGAAGATGAGGTACAGGAGGGGGAATTTCTGGTTGACAGTCATTTGGGTTTGCTTTTCTTATACGTGCAGCAGTCATTTAAGCAGAGTTCTGGGAACGTGTATGGAAAATATATTAGTTTGTGACTCCCATGCATTGAATTACTGCATGACCTCTGCTTTACTTTTCCTGCTCTGCTGCAAAAGATATTGAACATCTGAGGATTTCTTTTTCCCCCAAAATTTACATGTCAATAAAACAGTATTATACACAGAGGAGCAACTAAGGAACACAGAAGTTAATTAATCTTAAGATTACACAGACTGAAATGTAATTTTAGAAACTGCTCTCAGTTTCCTGGGTAATTCTATTATCCTAGGAAGAACAAAGAAGTCCTAGTACTTTTCTGCTTGAACATTTAATATCAGTGAGGAATAAGTTGTTTTCTGTCTTTGAGCAGCTAATTCCCAGCCATACAGTCAAGTTGACTCTCAGCAAAGAGCAGTGCTGCTGCTATTCCATACTGCCTGCTCTTAGTGAAAAGGCACAGAGTAGCAGTATTACTATTTTCCTTCCTGTGATGATCAGGGCAGCAGCTGTGGCATCTCAGGTGTCTCCAATTTCTGTTCTGGGAAGCAGAAGTGAGGTTTATGTGCCATGGCATGTCTGCTCTCCCTCTGTCCCCTGCTGTGTTCCTGATGTACGATGGGGTATATGCTGTGTGTCCCTAAAGGCCAGGACCGTGACAAGACTTTAAACAACTCCTTATCGGCATTACAGACAGTAGCATCTTAATTCCTATGTGAACAAATAATGACAGTGATACCTGCTTAGACAAAGTGGACTCTGCCATTGGTGCATACAGAGAACCTTCTGAACAGGATCTTAATTTGTGGCTCCTGGTTGCCCAGAGGAGGATCTGGGCTGCTGAATATGGTTCCTTAGACTTGCATGGTAGAAAATAAAAAGTCGTGTAGTTCCTCCCTAAGAACACAACCTAAGAATTACCAAGTGCTTGCTCTAAGACCTATGATCCTACCAAGTCCATTGTGTTAGTTTAATTGGTAGTGAATTTCAGGTGTACAACTTCTGTAAAAGGAATGCAAAGGCACGGCATGCTTTTTTGAAAAAAAAGCTCTACTTTTTCTGTGTAGAATAAGTGATGCCCCCCATTAAAAATAGATGCCTGTGAAGTCTTCTATGGGTGATGGTGAAAGGGGACAAGAGATGAAGACTTTTTGCCAACTTGTTAGAAGCAAGAATGCTAATGACAAACTATGATAATTTTTTTTTTAAACACTTCTTTTTAAGGAAGAAATGTAACCAAAACCACAGGCTTGTCATGTGGGAGGAGGTGTTTTCTTTTAGCTGAGAAATCTTATTTCCAAGGCTGTACATCAAGGGAGTTTTCACTTCAAAGCTGTCTACACTGAGGAATAGTAACCTCTAATGAAACTGATAGTTAAAACCTCAACTATCACATCGTGAGTTGATATAATAGCGCCTGCAACTGTTGCACGTCCTCTTTGATTTATTTCACTTTTGATCTTTACCACCTGGTGGACCAGCATAGCTTTGTTCACCCTGTTTCTTGCTGAGATGTTTTTAAATTAACCAATATACCAAACAAAAATACATTAACAATCTATGCTTATCTTTACGTGACCATTAGTTGGGCTTGATAAAAATGGACATGGATAATAAGTGATCAGCTATACAGAAAACATGAGACTTGTACAGAAAAAAGAGATAAAGGCTACATTTTTAAATAAAACAAATTCCTGTCATTTAAAGATAGCAATTTATTATGTGGCATGCTGGCTGTGCTACAAATTTCCCTGTACTTTACTTAAAGACCTGACAATGTATGTTATTCTTATTTTAACACAGTTGCTGCTCTTGAGCAAATAGTATTTTGAAATGCTATTGTTTTCTAGGTTTGAAAATAGATTTTATAAGTATAAATTTGAAAGTGATTATATGTTTTGAGCTTTCTGAATATTGGGTTTGAACTTAAAAAATAGAGATAGCCTACATGTTGCTATCTGTATTTCTTCTTAGCCAAGTATTGTATCAGTTCAATTTATTGTATCAAATATTATATAGGAGTAGGCAGAAACCTATATGGGTTTCCTGGTAGAAATAAGAGAAAAAAAATACAAAGTTTTCCTGATGATATGGAGGATCTACAGGTTTATGTCACTAGTTATTGAGAAGATAAATATAGTTTTATGTCTTTGGAAAAGTGAGTGGTTGAATATTTACTGTTTTGTATGCCGCAAAATAATTTCTCTAACGAACTCTTACAGTATGTACTTCTAAATAATATTTTTATTCAATTTTCTTCCACTGGGAAGCAGAGGCACTCTGACAATAATTTTTACTCCTGTTGTGGTAAATCTGGAGGAATACCCTCTTCTACAGTGCACATGTGTGCACGTCTGTGTGTGAATGCTGAAGAGAAGACTTCTCTCCACAGGGATAAACTCCAAGATCTTTGCTCCCAACTAAGCTGGTTTTTGCCACAAGAAGATATTTGTCTTGAGGAAAATAAAGCTTAGATTGGATTATTGAATACTAACTTCCAAAGAGAGTAACATATATGCATTTGCAGTATTTGTAAGTTTAACATGTGTCACTTAATATTCTGTTAAAAAGAAGCAATGTGAGTCAGGAGTAGAACAGAAGCCAGAGAGTATTTTAATTGTAATTATTTTCACTAATCTTCCAAGCACTGAATTTATTGTATTCCCAGAGAGTTTGTGACACTTCTGTTTTCTTTCTTTCATTCTCATGTTCTTATCCCTAGTAAAAAGCATTTTAGTTTTCGTCAATTAAAAAAAAAAAAAGTAAAGAAAACCCCAAACCAACCAAACCCTTGAGAATGAAAGCTGTTTTTGCAGAGCTTTTAGAATTACACTGGTACTCTTTATGTAAATCACATATGTTATCCATTTACTGGATTAACATAACAATACAGAAAATCCTCCAGGGTACTAGTGTATTATGAACACATCTGCCATCTGAGAGAGTCAGTAGATACAGAAATGAGTTTGGCTTATGGAGTTGTACACTGAAGATTAGCAGAGTCCTACCAGTTGAACTCAATGAGACATGTTTCAGTCTGTTTGCCTTTGTAAATCTTCGTGTGATTATGGAAGAATTTTTCAGTCTTAAAATACCAACTTGTTCTATACTGGGCTGCCTGTTTAGGGAGGTAGCAATTTTAAGCAGCCAAATCTCAGTCCAGGTGGGGACTTAACCCTCCTGGGGCAAGAGTTCTATTTTCTTAGGATATTAAGTGAAGGGCTGCTAAGATGATTAAGGGACAGGAGCACCTCACATATGAGGAAGGGCTGAGAGAGCTGGAACTGTTTATCCTGGAGAAGAGAAAGCTCAAGTAAATCTCATGAATTTGTAGGAATATCTGAAGGGAGAGTATAAACAAAATGGAGCAGACTCTTTTCAGTGGTGTCCAGTGACAGGACAAGAGGGAGTGGGCACAAACAGAAACACAGGAAAATAAAGATTTATTTATTTTATTTTTTAATATAACTGAGCACTGAAGACTACTTAGAATCATAGAATCATAGAATTGTCTAGGTTGGAAGGGACCTTAAAGATCATCTAGTCCAACCATCAATCTAACCCTGACAAAAATCACTAAACCATATTCCTAAGGACTTCATCAAGCCATCTTTTGAACACCTCCAGGGATGGTGCCTCAACCACTTCCCAGGGGAGCCTATTCCAATGTTTGATAACCGTCTCTGTGAAAAAATGTTTCCTAAAACAATACATACTTAAAAAATACATTTAAAATGTCATTATGAGAATAATGTACTTTGTTGTTAAAGCAATGAGGAAATGGTCCACTAGCAACTTTTTCTGATGCTCTTCTGTTTTCCTTATCCAGGGAACTCCACTTCCATGCTGTGCAGTAGTATGGTGTGTAGGAATGATGAGATTATCCAACCTGACTCAGGAACCATGTAGTCAGTTTATCATGGGAGACATGTAGCTTCATCTGCTTAAGCAGACCTCTTAGCAGGGCTGAGTAGACTGTGAAGAGAGTTTAGTTCATGTATCTGCACTGCAGGGTTTATTCAAGATTCCCCTAATTTAAATAAACAAGAGCAGATGCTTAAATGTTGCAGATTGTGATAATATTCACTGGATTCAGTGGTTGGTCTTTCATTTAGGTGTGGATTTGGACACTGTAGTGTTACTCACATTAGGTCTGATCCAATCCAGTGAAAATGGCTTAAAAAAAGGCTTCTCAAGAATTTGAGAATTTGATCTGACAATAATTGTTGTCAATATAACAATCTGAGTAATGAGTTAGCAAAAACAAGACCAAAAAGTTATGTAGTTATAACAGGAATTGTTTAAACTATGTAAGGATATGTTTAGTCAAGTTAAAGTATTTCTTTTGAAGTAACAGCAATTTGATCTGTTTTGCTATCAAGTTTTTTTTCAGTTTAAAAAACTTATGCTATTTTTCCATAAGTATCTATTGTTTCAGAAACAGATTAAAGGATCTAGGTTCATTGAGTATAAACTGCTCATTTATTTGAAGTAATTATGTGAAAAAATTCTTCCAGGAAGAATATTTGATATAAAATGAGTCAGTAGTATGTCCTAATGTTTCTGCATAAATGAGGCTTTGTCTCAATAAATTAGAGCCTGTAAAGCCATAATCTTAATAAACTTCACAAATTACTTTGCTAGTGACTGTTAAACTGGAAGTGTTATCCACTCTAGAGGGAAATAATTGTTTTCATACTTGTTTATTTCTGAATATCACAGTAATTGTAAGGCATTCTTTTTGATGTAATCCATTATACAGTTATATTTAAAAAGCAATATAAGCAATTTTGTGTTATAATTTAATAACTTTGGAAACCAGACATTCAGTCATCAAACGTTATTAAATGAATTCACTCAGAAACATTCAAATAATTACTTGAAAGAAATGAAGAATATAGTGTGTTCATTCTTGGTTTGGAAGCTTATTCCCAGCTAATCAAGGTTCTCTACTATTCCCAAATAGGAATTTACTGTGTGTATGGTCTATTGAAATAAATGAGCTGCCATGCCCATTCAACAAGTCACTTACGCTTTGGTGTCATATTGTTTATTAACAGGTCCTTTTAAATCATGATGATAAAGTGCATTTTTTATTCTTTCTAATTATAGGAGCCAGTGTATTGAAAATCAAATCTAAATCATGATTTCATGGCTTTTGCCTTTTCTTCCTACGCAGAGCTTACTACTTCTGTATTGTCCTAACTTGTTCCCAGATTACTTGATTTACTAACTTGACCCAGATTACAAAACCAACTAGAAACTCTGCTTCCTTTGTACATCCCTCTACAACTTTTACTTTTGTAGGCTTGTTTTCCAATTGACTGACTATAGGAAGTTTTATGAACATATCATGTTTAAAAACCGGGCATAATTTTTTTAAAATTTATGATATAAATATGTTTAACATGTAAGTTTGTAAATGCAATTAATTGTTTTCATATATATGACTAAGAATTTTATAAAATAGTTAAGAATCAATGAAGCATTTCCTAAGAGGATTTCAAAATGTTGATGTCAACTCTTTTGGTGTGGAGTGGTTTAAGAAAAATTAATAATTGAACATATTTCTGATAAATTTCTAAAGGCACTCATATGAAGCCCTGTGGCTTTTATTTTCATCAGTGATTTTTGGAGTAATTGTAGAAAGACTGTTTATTAAATTTGTTACTTAGAGATGGTAAGAATTAAAGCTATAATGGCTGCAGTAACGTCATACCGTTTTCTGAATTGTGTGCAGAGGAGATCCCATTCAGAAAGCCTGTTAGATCTATGCCTAGGATCTAGAAATGCAGGAATAGTCCACGGGATGGAATAGAGAGCATGAAAGCAAATAATTGGGAGTTAAACCATAGGATGATGTGCTCGAATGAAGTTGATGTGATTCTCATGTAGATAAACAGAGGAAGGAGAAGTAAACCCAGACCTTTTTGGACAGAAAAGTTTAACATTTTTTTCTCTGATGTTCCCACTTGTTAAGGATTTGATACTAAACAAAGAACCACAAAATACTTGGAAAAAAAGAACTTGCATCAGAGAGATTTTAAAATCTCAGTTTCTTAAGCTTATCAGAAAGCGGATTAAAATCAAGCTTTAATACTCTACATGAGAAACTTGATTAAAAAAAAGTGCTTAGTTCTAAAGGGCTCTTTAATTCTGCAAGGGAAGGTGCATTCAAATAGGAAATTTGACTTTTTAAATAACTTTGAGGGTGATAAACATTTTGAATAAACTAACAAAGGACAAAATGTATTTTTCATTCCTTGTGGTACATAAGACAAAACTGAATGCCTTTCCAGAAGATATTCTTAACCAAAGTTAAGCAATTAGGCTGAATGCAGAAGCAGCTGCATTGTAATATTCTGGAAGTCATTCTAAGTGTACTGGTGGTTCCTGAGGATTTGAATTTGACAAGTCTATAAATTTCCACTGTAGTTCATGAAACCTAAACTCCTTGAGTAGCAGAAACAAGGGGAAGAGATACCAGAAAGACAAGCAAGGATGGGACACTAGAACAAAGGAAGATCTTAAGAATGATATCAGCATTATCAGTATGATAATGTATGATATCAGCAGTATCAGCACATGGTGGTACTAAGAAAGCAATTTTGGAATTACATTGCAGTGGAATTACACTGCTACTACAGTGTAGCTGTAGTAGCTTCATGAAAAGAAAAACAACAGCCTTTCACTAGTGTAGTCTTGTTCTCCAAATTACTGCATGTTTTCTAGTCCTTTGTCTTGTTTTGTTATGGATCATAAAAGTGAAGGATGTCCAGATAATCATTGGTACCTCGTCTATTAGAGTATCATTGGGCTGAAAATTACCCTTCAGTGGTGGGTGATTGTACTATTAAATGGAGAGGCTTTGTATTATAATGGAAGTAAATTATTAATAAGGCTGTGAGAGAAATGCCAGAGTAAATTTTTAAAGTACCCTCTGCTACAATTGAACATTTTCAAATATCTCAATATTTCTGTGTGAAAGGGATCATTAATTTCCCATCTATAGAATATGTGGACTCATCAGGACTGTGAAAAATCCAGAAGCTATCTGTGATGAGAAGTAATTTCAGGTTTTACCTCCAAGATTGCCTTTCAGGGCTAAGAATTTGGTGTGTTGAGATATTGAAGATTCTTTAAGCCACTGGTCTATATCAAGAAAGTGACATTGAAAATTTGGAGCAGGTGACTTTGCATTAAATTCCTTGGATATGTGAAATAAAATAGTTTTTTTGATCAGAGTGAGTAGTGGGAGGGGATGCAGCCAGAATCTGTGAAGTGAAGATCAGCCTTTTGCTTCCTACGAGTGTTTCATGTGAATCATGCTCTTGAAAAGGGCTCTTAGAGTGCATGCCATGGAAATGTTACTCTCTATGTCTTGGACTAGAGACTGGGATTAATGGCAGCACTGATGGGAAACTGGTGTCCATAATATTTTCTTGCCAAGTTTTTGTCTGGCTTGCCCTGTCACTTCAGTGGTTTCCAAAATTGTTGTTTCTTTTGGGGTTGTTCTGTATAAGAATCTCAAGATCATGCTGCTTGTATGTGATGTCTCTTCTGATGAAGAACAAGACACCAGAAACAAAGGAGATGTGGAAACTTTAAAGAGTTTGTGGTTTTCATTTCATAGATACTTGAACAGGCAGATTCCTTTAAATACTTGCAGAGTTGATGAATGCAGTTGCAGTAAGAGGTGAACAGCTGTAGTAGTTTAATAGCTTTTTACCATCTCTTGGAGATATAATACCTGTCTGAGTGCTCCTTGTCTACTACATTTCCAAGTAAGGCAGATCAGCTGCCTTCACTGCTGACAATTTGTGTATACTCTCTAAGGTCAATTAGGTGATACTTTGTCCCCTTATTCTCTTTAAATAAGGTATGAATGGTACAGATATATTTATGGCATTTAATTATAGACAAGCAGACCATTTCCTGCCACAGACATAATGTCACAGAATAGTTGCGTGGAAATTAATGACAATAACAAATACTTTGTACCTTGTAACTTTATTAGTAAAGGAATAATTCAAGGATTGTTCTACACTTGAGAAATATACAGTACAAAATGATGAAGCAGTCATGACATCCAAGTGAGAATGTGAAGATATAGCTTGGCATATGGTGGTAGAAATAAAGCAATATATTTTGACAGATATCGTAATTTGACAGTTAAAATAAATACACCAACTGTCAGACAAAAATGTTACCGTGGATGAAGAGTACCTAGTGTATTCTATAGTTTCTCCATATGAAGAACATATAAACATTTATGACATTGGGGATCCAGAACATCTGTAAATTCTTTGAGCGAGCTCCAATGACATTGTATCTCACATTGCAGTGATGCATTTTCTTCAATTAATGGTTTTATTTCCAGAAAGAACACTGCAGCATTCCACAGTAGAAACCAATGTGAGTATAACTCACAAGTGAATCATGAAGGTTAGCACAAATGAATAAAAAGACAGAACCAGAGAAAGATCTTCCAGGTCTTAAGAGCAAGCAAACATATTTGGTCTTTTCTGTCCCTTTGGTTACAGGCAAAGGAGGAGTCCACAGGAGGGCTAAAAGCACTCAAATCTTTAAAAGAAGTTAATTATATGTGTAACTGCAAAAGTCCTGAAAATGGTCTCATCAGAGTAGAAACACACAGATCTTAAGTCTTTTCATTAAGATACAACATTGTGTTAGCAATCCTGGGTCTCCCGCCAGCAGAAGGGCTGTGTTGGTCTGCTGCAAGTACAGCCTCTCGAAGGTAGAGGCAGAGGGCTCGGAAGCGGTGCTGTGGGAAGGAAAGGCTGGTGAGCTGTGCTGGGCAGAGGTGATGCTGCCTTGGTGTACTTCAGTTGGTACTCGCTCGGATGTCTCTTTGCTTAAGCTTTCTGTACTTGTTGGAGTTCAGGAGCTTCATAGGGAAATACCTTTCGTATGCAGACACGATTATTAAAGGGTGTGAATTACTTCTTGGCTTTCTTAAATGTGTTGATTTATTCAAACTAAGGATCTGACTCATAACATCTGTTTCGTTCATCGCTGTTATTCCCCTGCATTACAGTATTCTTATTAGTTTTCTAAAAATTTTTGGAATAGTTTGTAAGGAAACACAGGAAGCCAAACTTGTGTTAAATGCAACATTTTTCCTTAGAGAAGCTAGATATTGGCATGTACAGTGGCCAGCTGCTACTGTACTTTGATGGATACTTTGCTTTTCTGCCAGGAAAAAGATCTGAATGCATTAAACAATATATTACATGTATCATAATATAACTTCGTTTTATTTGGTTCCTTGTTGCTGTACAGTGCTTATCTACATAAAGGTGATTGCTTCTTAAACCTGTGTTATTACAGAAATGAGATAATTACATCTCTGGTAGTCTCAAATTGAAATTCGACCCAAGATTTATCCCATTTTCTGTTAGAAAACTTAACTACACTGCAATATGTTTTGAAAATTTCTGAGGACTTTTCTGTCAGTAGCTACACCTCTCTACCCATTTTTTGTCTATATGTTTTTTTATTACATCAGAGAATTATCCAGAAGCCTAAACAATTGTGACTGGACAAATCTCCAGACCTGAGAACCCTTTAAAATGACATTTCTAGGAGTTTTTAAGATTAATCTTTTGGAATTCCTCCTCCCTAAACTTCATGTCTGGTTTGTCTCTCTAAAAAATTTGAATAGTTGTAATTTTTCATGGAATGGAAAGTGTTAAAAGTCTGAAAAAGTAAATATGGCAAGGTTGCCAGAGTTTAGCAGTACTATCTGCAAATAGGTATCAGCACTTTAAGATATCTGGTTGTCTGTTTCATCCCTTTTTAATTACTAGTCAATGAAGGCCATGTTCTTGAACTAAAATATAGGGGAAAAAATCAATTATGACTCAGAAAGTCTCTGGCTTTTCCAAGGTTTTCAATTTCCCTAACTAGGATAGATGAAATTACTTCAACAATCAAGATTGCTTCTTTGAAAATAATTTAATGTTATGTTTTTGCCAAAATGTCTGCAAGAAATCTGGACAGATCAGCAATGATAAAGCACAGATTCAAAATTGTGCAGATTATTTCATTTCAGTTGTATAAAATTCATGTAAATTTTTATTTTAAAAGTGTATGATATCATTATGTGCACATTATGCTTCTGTGTTCTGTGATATTGTAATGATTCTCTGCAGCACTGTACCATTAGCAATATGCAAATACAGAAGGCTCATTTTCATAAGAAACCGATGCAATATTTGGCTAGGTTCATTGCAGTTATTTCTATTTTTTAAAAAATGTATTTATGACCATATATAAAAAAAAAAAAAAGAGAAAACAAAACAGACCCAGAATCAGCCAGCCTAAACTCCACGTCCCTAAGCTTAGCATTTTCTGTTGGGTAGTTACCTGAGAGTGCCCACGACCAACCAATGGAAATCTGTAGTCACTGGCACGCAGGCTAAAAAAACACTTGTCCTTTTGCATCTACTCATGATTTATAAACAAATTCAAGTCTTAGTGACTCAGACCTTACCAGCTTGGAAGATTTTTCAGATCATTTGCTGAAATATGGGAAGATTAAGTTGCCTTGTTTTTACTCCCTGGTGTAATCCTTTTGTTTAGAGTTAGCTACATTATTTAGCTTTGGAAAAATTATCATAGTAATTGTAATTCTTAGGTCCAAAAGGAGCTAAATCATTGACAGAAAGCAAAATCTTCATCCTGTCTATTTTTGCATCTATCGACATATAATTCTCACCATCCTAGAAAATTCTTTTAATCAGTACTCTATGTAGGATAGAGCACTAGGAAATCCTGACAGGCTAAAGGTTAACATGTATGTGTAATCCCTGAAATGCAGAACTGTTTAGTAATATTGAAAAAACCTGCTTGATACAAGGCATTAACAAAATGCATTGTGAAAACTTGGCACCCAAATTAATGTGACTGCCAATGTCAAACCAAAAACTTTGCTAGCAAAACAATTTGTCCAGTACTAAACAGATACCATCATGGCAGATTGAATGAATGTTCATACAGGGTTACCATCTGTTCGTAATGGCTTTTGAAGAATAGCAGATGAAAATGCACCGAAGACATGAAAGTGCAAGACTGAACATCAATGGAAGCAGGACACGGTGCATACAAAGCAGTGGAGGAATAGGCCAGCTAATACAGGCAATAGAACTGAAGACACTGGTGCAGAGTAGAATGTGTGAGTGTACTCATGAAAAATAAAATAGTCTTGGTGCAGTGAGAGAGAACCACCATGAATAATTATGTCTGCCAGTTATTGGATAGCTGTTGTCCTCGACTGAGAAAGGTGGCTGTTAGAATGCTAGAATATGGAAGGAGCATCCACGCTAGAGAGGCGGACCCATATAGGATGAGTCTGTCACGGTCTTAGATACCCAGTCAAATTCCTTTGATTGTTTTCTGCAAAACTCATGCTTTTTGCTCTTGTCCCTGTTTCAATCCAGGGAGTGTCAGCCAAATTTGGAGTCACACAAAATGAATTATTGTTCATTTTAAGTCCTGTAGTCTCTGGTGCTTCAGATCATGCTAATCAAAGGAATTACATATGAATGTATATAGAATTCTTTACATTCTATAGAATTCTCTATTCTATAATCCCCGGTCAGAATGTGTTACAGGTCGATTTTTATGCCTTAACACGTAGATAAACCAACATCAGCACTGCAACACCAAATTTTCAAGTTCTCTTTCCTTGGGAATAAATTCCAATGTTGAGACTCAAGAAATTTCTATGCTGCAAGGATGGAGTCCTATGAAAGACTCCCAGTGAAAGGGCCCAGCTTGTGGGAAGTACTAATCAGAGGATGTATCTGAACTCCTTTCCGCTCTGGAATGCAGGTACCTAGGCTGAGCAGAAATCTCTTTCTACTGAAGATCCAGATGTCATAGTCCTGTCCTGAAGATATACGGCTGTTTGAGTAAGACTCGCTGGTTTTGAACGGTGGCAGGCAGCCTAGTGCCCAGCAGCTCTGCTCTGAGGGGGCTTGAGTGTGCCTCCTTCCCCATAAGTGCAGCTCCGCTTTATAGCGAAAGTGGCTATGGATGCATTTGAGGGGCCGGCAGGGAAGAAAATCCTGTTGGTGATTGTAGAGGTAAGTGCTTTGCGTATTCATACATGGGTTTTTGAAAGATATAGTTTCAGTTTTATCTCACTTGATATTCAGTAGAGTCTAGGCAAACATTGATAGTCTGATTATTCAACTGGGTAGGGGTTAGGCAGTTACTTAGGAAGGAGCTCTTTTATCAAGAGTGGGAAATAGGATAACTAAGGCAGGATTCCGCAGGTATTTAGCATGGCTTGAGGTGTCCCAGGGCCTTTGACCAGGCCTCCAGTTACCTCTCCATACAGAAGTGGATCTCCTGCAAGTTAGCAGTATCTGCTAACCCTTCATAGGGTGTCTCAGACTAAGGCATGAGAGAGAAACTTTGGTTTAGGCAACTGAACCTTGTGCCAAAAATCCAGCTACATATAGTCTAGGTACCTTGTGGATCTGATCCGAGTTTTTAGAAGTCTAGAATAGCCCTGAAGCACCCCTGGGGTTGTTTTTTTTTGTAATCTGTTAAAAAGACTACATAGGTAGATGATATGCCACCTTCTCCAGCTGGAAAAGACCTGAAAAGTAAAGAACTTACTTTTTTTTTTTTTTCCTTCTTTTTTGTTAGATGGATAGGGTTTGATTCTGGTCTCACATAAATTTTAAGTGTATTAGTATATTTACTTCTGTTTTATGAATCTGAATGTCAAATCTGTATTTCCCTAATACTTTCAGTTAATTTGGATTCTTTACCTAAAATAGTAATTTAGATACATTTTTCATAGCAAAAAACAATTAAGGGTTTTTATAATTCAAAACTATTAATAGTTTATGAAGAATATAAATAACTTATCATCTAGCCCACTTTTCATATTAGTCATTTGTTGTAATTTTTTTTAAGTCGTTCTTCATTTGTGACCTAATATTTATGTAAGTCTGACCAATAGTTTCCTAAGGAACAGAAATTAACAAAAATCTAAGAGAAATAAAGTTGTGTAAAAAGTAACATTAAATAAACTTTGTTTATATCTTGTGTTTTTGTTGCGGAAGGAAATGCACACAATTAAGTCAGACTTTGTATCACTCATTTTAGTCAAGTTTGGAAACGTACTTTGTTTTCTGAGTGAGAATTTGGGATAAATGTTGCTGAAATTCTTCTATAGAAAGATATGAGTACACAGCAATAAATCTTTCTGCTATTCACACTGGTGCACTTTGTGGTGTGCAACTGCCAATAGGAAGGTATACATTCCTGATGCTGAGTGACATGTATTACACCTCTCTGATCCAGGACAGTGATCCTCAGATGTGGCCACCAGGAACTTTATGCTATGTACTCATTAAATTAACCTAATTTATTAGGATTAATATGATAATACAAATAGCAAATCTGTGGCCACTCTTGTGGTGTTGCAAGTTTTTGAGAACCACATTACTAGACTCCATGAATCAAGGATGAGTCTGATGCAGGATTTATTTAATTTGATGCTCTGGAGATCCTGTTCTGTCTTCTGTTGTGAACTGCCAATGATGATATCACAGATGTATGTGATATAAATGCCCTTTGAAACAGTTGTGATACTTTCAATTTCAAGATAGGTCAGGAACTACATATTGCTTACTGTTCTTGTAGAAAATGGTTGCTAAGATCAAACCAAGTAGGCTGTTTTTTTCCAGTTCTGGATATTTTCTTCACAGAAATTTCCTGTTATTCCCAGAAATGCCTGAAAATCCTTAGAGCTTTTTAGAAAAATCTCCTAGTGATTACATGTCTAACTTAATGACTTTGTGACGCTTGACATGTCCAGCTCTTCTAACATGTGCTTTGTCCTTGACTATTTTCCTTTATGTATGCATGCATTTCAATATTGTTTATACAGTGGTCCTTCACTGCAGAACTTAAACCAAAAGAAAACTAATAAAAAATACTAATCTGCTCAGATTTCTGTCAAGTAAGCCTAATGCTCTGTGATTAAAATTAAAGTATTTGTTGTCATTTGCAACTGTTTTACTCTGCAATAACCTCTGAAGTCAGGATACTGCTTTGGGGGCACTTTTGCCATTTGCGTTTCTTTTTTTGGCACAGCTGTGAGTCACTGAACTCCTAATTTAGAAGAGTTTAATTAAAGTTTGGGTTTTTTTTCCTAAAGGAATATCTTGTATCATTCATAAAAATTCCATCAATAACACTTCATGGCTCATTTGAATGTTCTTATTTTGCTATTGCTGGTGTATTCTGGTGGTGTTTTATTCTTTGGAGAGGAAAAGATATCAAGGACTCAGCTGCCATTTGCCTGATGCTTCTGCAGGTGACATATTACATTGTCAACACTTGCTTTACTACACTGGCAGTAATTTAATTGGCACCATGCTCATCATGATGTTTTTCACTTTCAGGATGGTTAGATAAATCAAAGCTGTTAGATGGTGATTCAAAACCTTTTTTTAATAGCAAATGAGCATTACTTTCTGCACCAAGACAAGATACCAGGGAGTAATGTTTACAATTTATTCTTCAGTATGAGGATTCAGAGGCATTCACTACTGCAAACATTCTTGCTTATGCTGAAAAACACTGCCATCAGATGCTGAGGTGGTTCCTGACATTTTTGAAGGGTTCCCCCCATATTGCATGAACTATGTTGCAATCTGAATCTCTGGGTTTTTTTGCTTATAGACATAGAGGCATGCTTTTATCAAATCCCATAGAGGTATTATCTTGGACATGTATAATGGCATCCTGGTTGCAGCTATGATTGGAGTTATGTGTGTGTAATCCTGCTGTTATAGATCCTGTATTTTTTTTCCTCCTTAAAGTTTCTAGCCGTCTAGCCTTCAGCAGTGAACATATTAGTCATCAGTGTGAGAGCAGAACTTCTCACATTATCTGGATGTGATTTTGAGTTAAGGATTATCTGAGATTTTAAGAGTCTTGAGGAGCCAGAAACTTATTTTCAATTACCGAGGGAGTATGGTGGCTGTTGGCTCCGTAGAACTGGAGTTGCTCCGAAAATGCTTTTTGTCAAAGTGAAAACATTTTCTTTGAAGGAGAACATTTGACATTTGAATTTTTCAGGTGTTTATTATTTAAAAAAAAAAAAAAAAAAGTAGAGACAACTGAAAAATGTAAGTAGAGAAGTTTGGCACTTTTTTAAGGTGTTCAGTGAAGACAGTGAAGACACAGAAATTAGAAAAAAAACAACTGGGTTACTTTTAAATTATCTTCCATCAAAAATGATATTTACAAGAACTTTTGATGAGATTTAATCAGTTTGAGTCCTTGTTGGGGTTACTTCCATTAGCAGATGATTTTTTTTTTTTTTTTAAAGAAAATAAAACCAGAATCCAGTGATGAGTAGCTTATTATGAATGTGGGGAAAAACATGTGTTCCTTTCTTTTTCTCATTCTGTTAGTATGTGATGTGCTGGTAGAATTACGTTCTTAGTACAACTGACTAAGGAAGTAAAATTGCTTCTGTTTCTTATTTCAGAATTGCTTTATAATACAGATACTACCATATTGTATCTGTTGCAGCCACACTGAAATCATTTGTGAAACATCTTGTTGTGGCTGCATTGTGGATGTAGAGGAAAAACCAACAAGCCTAAGCTGTATCATTTTGATATTTCTCTTTCTTATTCTTATTTTATTATTAAATCATATAAAACATCAATGGGGCATTGGACTAGATGATCTCCAGAAGTCCCTTCCAATCCCATACCATTCTGTGATTCTGTGTTTTCCTTAAATTTATAAGGGGAAAGTGTCTTTCTAGATTTCAAGCTTGGTTATTTTATAAGGACAGTCAGTTCTCTAGTTCTATTTGCTCTTCAGGATATCTGTATAACTGAAGCTTTCATGCTTACGACAAATAATCCTAGTATTTTTTCTTTAGAAATAGACGTTTAGCAGATGACTTCCATATAAAGAAATGTTTGTGAACTCGCATCTCAGGGCATATAATGATTACCTCCTGATAGTTTTTCTAACTGTAGCTCTTACTGACCTGTAAATCAAGAAGCAGGTGCTGTGAGATTGTGAACGCCAGTTCCACTGAAGAGAGATTCTCGTATACCTGCTCTGTAGAGTTGTATTACTAAGGTGAAAACAAATACAAAAAAAGTTCAAAACTGCATGTAGAACAAGTCCCTTTAAAAATATATGTATCCTATGCCTATCTACAAGATCCATTTGGTAGTGCACTGCCTTAAGTCAATATATCATTATTTTCAGAATTTTTCAAATGCTTCAGATTGCCTAAATTATAGTGTGCACTTTTTTGTATTGGTATTTACAGGTGTATAAGTTGTCTCTGTAAGTTTGTATTATTGCTCTTATAAAAACTTCCAAATGAGCATTTTATTCTGAAACATCACCAGGGTCTGGCAGATAAAGACTGGCTGATGGAGGTATTTTCTGTCAGAAGGCTAGCTTCACTCATTTTTGCACAATGAGATAATGAGATGGTTCCCTATTAGTGGTGTCTGCTATATTTTAAATGATTCATAATGTTTATATGACAGAAATTATATTAATAAATCATGCAGTAATAAATAATTGATGATAAATGCAAGAAAGGTGAAATGGTAAATGTACACTGAATGTCTGACTCAGTTTAACCAGTATAAATCTTTGTCAGTGGAGAAACTTTGTTGTTCTTTTGCTTAATACTCAAACATTGTAAGACTGGCCAAATGAATTAGTAGTGATTGAAATTACAGCATAAAAGAGTAAATGAGCAATGAAAGTTGTAAAGCCTCCAAAAGGATTGCCCAGATGCTTTGATCAATTGGCTAGGTTTTTTTGCAAGAATTTTTTGCAAGAATTCTGAAAGGCATAAGTGCACTTAGCACAAAGGAATAACACCAGGAGTTCAGCAAAGTAGAATTTTATGGGGGTTGGATTGAACCTCTGAGCCAAATAAGAAAAACAAGAAATAATAACAAACTTATGTATCTTTTCATCAAAGTCATACACACATCCACTAATAGAAGAGGCTGTGTAACTTCTAGAAGTTTTTACTATAAGAATCATAGAATCATATAAAATCTTGAGTTGGAAGGGACTGATAAGGATCATTGAGTCCAATTCCTTTCTTCTCACAGGATTACCTAAAGCTAAACCATATGATTAAGAGCATCATCCAGGCTCTCCTTGAACTCTGACAAGCTCAGTGCCGTGACCACTTCTCTGGGGAGTCTGTTCCAGTGACCAACCACCCTCTCAGTGAGGAGCTTTTTCCTAATTTTGCAATTAAACAAATCACAGAACTACTCATGTGCAAGAACAGCATTAACTGGGGGGTGGGGATAGGGGAGAAAACATGGAACACCAAAGAAAAAGACTCAAAGCAGGTAATTACAAGAGTGATCTGCAATTTTGCAGCCTGTCTTTTAGTAACCTGTAAGTACTGCAGTCCTCATAAAGTTGTTGCATGGTGAACATAG
>JAOQGH010000062.1:7246059-7306774 GCA_025769975.1 Gallinago jamesoni | reverse complement strand
CTGAAAAATTGGATGGCTTCTTGTGCAGAACTATCTTCAACTAAGTGCATAAATTATTTTCTAATTGGGGAAGAGAAATGCAATTCTAATTAATAGCAGAGCGATAAAGTACAACCTCTGTCCTCATTTGCAATACCTTGTTCTGTTCTAGACAACTTTCCACAAAATTCACTTCAGGCAACTTTTTTTTTTTTTTTTAAAAAAAAAAAGACATTTCTGTATCTTAAAGAACATAAAAGATAATGCCTTGTTTATCAGTGAAAAACATTTGAATGAATTTAGGCTTTCAAATAACTTTCTTATGAATTTTATCTGCCACTGGAGCTACATGTAAAGGCACAGGCATGAATTTTAATGAACTTAGACTGATGGAAAGTTTGCAGAAGCCCAGAGTGACAAAGATCTTTTGGCCACGACAAGGAAAATAATTAATGTTTTCTAATGCTCTTCATTCAAATCTCATTTGCTAAATATGAAAATAAGACAGACAGTAATACACAATTGCAATTATTCCTTCATAGCAAACCTTAGCAAACACATCTAATAAATTTCCCATCAGAGGTTAATGCCAAAGTATGTTACCCAAACACATCTCTTCAATGCGGAACTGAACGACAGTGCAGGAAAGGAAATGCCAGACATTAAATTGTCTGAGAAGGTATCTCAGGTATTATTTCAGAAGCATTCTCAAATAATGAGGAGAAATAAATGAAACGTTATTCACAGAAATTACTTGGATCTTCTGTTTTGAAAAGCATATAAGTAAGCAGTTTTATAAATGCTGTTGGATAATAATGTCTCTGAAAGTCAGAGATGTTGAACAACCTTATATTTTTGTTCTTTCAAAATGTATTTATGAAGAAAAAGACATCATGAACCTAAATCGATATCTAAAGTATCAATAAGAAAAGCAAACAAGTCGGCTTTACAGCACTGCTTATACTGAGTTGTTAAAATGAGAAATGTGACCTTGGATCAGTGAAAAACATTTTAACAGTGAGCATTCTTTGGTAATTCCATCTTTTAGCACCTTTACTCACACCCAATGATAGAAATTAGTATTAACCAAAGACTGTGATAAGTGCAGATAGTCCTGCAACTTGCTAGTGTGCTTTTTTCACTAGATATTATCTGCTGAAACTTAGGCATTTTTTTTGAGATATATAAGAAGAGCTATTTAATATCCAATAGCAGCACAATAGGTCATGAGCAAGGGGGAATAATCCTATAGTTTCTACAGTATAATGTACACTAGAGAAGGGGCATTGAGTAAGTAGAATATAATTTTCCACTGGAATTTGACTGGGATGTCTAATTTCTCTGGCTTCCAGCTGAGAAAGTTTTGCTGAATTAACACCCGTCTGGAAAAGTAACTTCTTAAAATTATTTACAAAGCAGCATGAACAAGATGGATGCTAATGGTTACAAACTGGAAAAGGTTGTTTGCTTTGCCTAAAACTCTAATCCCTGCAAACTCAAAAGCCAAACACTTAAACCAATTATTGAGCCACACACACTTCTAATTAAACGATTCTTGTCATAACATGACTGACAGAAGGAACAGAAGGAACATAGAAAATATTTACAGAATCCCTGCTCAATGCATTTCCACTACTGTAGAGGTAAGATACCTTTGCAGAGCAACCAAAGAAAATCTGCCTCATCCAGACAGCTGCTTGTATTTGAGGATGATTAAAAAAAAAAGAACCCAAACCAAACAAAAAATGACCACCATCCCACCGCCCTCCCCCGCCCCCCCCTCCCCTTCCCCGCCCCAAACCAACCCACCACACCTTGGAGAAACATGTCATTGCTGACTTCAAAGTTTACCAAGTATGGGTTATTTTCTGTGTGCATAAATCTGCCAAACTAGTGCTCAGAGGCATCTCAAGGTTATAGCCTATTCAATTAACATCGTCAAATATTTGTGGTTTCTAACATTTATTGCAGTACTGTCATACAAGAATGCAGTTTTACATTTACATTTTATTTACATATACATTACATTTACATTTACATTTACATGCAGTGACATGTACATTACAGTCACTAGAGGTATAGAACCACCAATGGACTGGGCAAATATATCTGTAGTGCCGGAGAGAGATGGTTTTAGCAAGGCTGTTTGGATTCAAGAAATAAAGCCTGTGGATTAAAGAGCCTGGAGACATTCAAAACCCACCTGTACACGTTCCTGTGCCACCTGCTCTAGGTGGACCTGCTTTGGCAGGGGGGTTGGATTAGATGATCTCCAGAGGACCCTTCCAATCCCATATCATTCTGTGATTCTGTAACAACTTGTTGCATTGCTGCTGGTGGTCCCTGCTACTCAAAGACTTCTGCTAAGTAATTCGTTTGGTTTTGCTGCGCTTTTGTGAACTTCCATGAATTCTTTTTTTTTTTCTTTTTCTAAGAGTACAGTGCTGTAGAAATGCTTTACAAATTCAGGAGGAGTTGCTCCATGTATTAGTAGAAATCTTACACTTTTTCTTTAAGAAGAAAATTAAACATTGATTTTGTATAAGTGAATTATTAAATCTTTTACTTTTTAGTCGATCTACAGAAATTGCATGGCACTCTGATAACAACAGATGTGCTTGATAAGAGACTAAAAGGTTGTCCACCTTTTACAAGTATTCATGAAGCAGCTGCATGCAAAGTTGAGGTTTATCATCAAGTGCAATAAATGCAACTGTTGCCATTCAGATCTGTTTAAGTAGCATTCCCAGGAATTTTTTTCTAATTTGTTTCTAATAGTGTTTTATCATCAGCTTCCCCATATTTATGACTATTTTGTACCTTCTACTTACAACATTTACATTTTTTCAAATACAGTCATGTAGCTACACATTAACAGTTTCATTTACTGACTGTATTCATGCTGATTCTGCTTCTATCAAAATAGTAAATTTTCCACTGGAAAAAACAATTTCTTGCTGTTAATAATGAAATAGAAGAAAGAATATAGCATTGATAAAAGATGTAAAATATGTAAATAAAAGTAAAATTTCTTCTCTCATCATCTCTCTGTGGATAGCAAATAACAAAAGGGTTATGAGAAATAACATTTTACATCCGATTGAATGCAAACCAGAGAAATTTAGATACTCTGAAAGAATTTAATATTCTTATCTTCATCTATAGCAGAAAATCTGTCCCACACTAGTTTTTCAATTTAAGTAGTTCCATTCTGCCTTCTCTACCTAAGGTGCCCTCGGCTTTCAGTTATTTTTCTCAAGGCATTCTTGATCACCACTTCTCCAAGAGCTTTATTTCCCTTGTAGGTGAAATCATTCAGGTTTATCTACAGAAAATATGAGTAATAGATAGATGTCCAGACTTGCAGGTTCAATTTGAAAATGGTATCTCCACAACTAGACAAAAGTTATTTGGTTGGACTTAGAATAATGACACAAATGCTGTATGGTGGCTTTTTTTTTCCTGAATGTACCAAATTGACTGATTTTTTTCCTTGAAGTTACTAATTTCCTTTAAAATGTGCTTCCTTTAAGTTTAGAAAAAACTGCACTTATAACTTAATAAAAATAACTGGTTTGTATTTTCTTTGTGATACTCTGAAATACAGATGTGTTAACAGTTCTACTTCTTGAAGTCCTGGGAGATATTCACACTTGGAAATATACTTAATTTCCCAATTCCTTTTCCTTAACATCAAAACAGCTAAAATGTTAAGCAGGAATGATATATAATGAAACCTAAAGGAATTGCAACCCTCACATCACTTCTGCAGTATTTATAAAATAATTTACCAGATTTAAATTTCCAATTCCGGCTCTATGGAGAAAATGAGGTTTATCATATGAAAACAGATGTTTTCCTGAAATTAATATATTTTTCTCTGTTCAAAAGACCACGGTAATGGGATATCAGCAATCCCTAGTGAGGTGAGTCTGTGACCATGAATTTCATACACAGGAAATTCACAGGCTTTCCTCATCTTTACTAAAGAAGAGATTTCCTCTCTTCACTAGAAAAATAAGTGAAGAATTGTAGGGGTGGGAGATGAAGAAATTGTCTCAGGCCTCTGATTTTTTGAGGATGGAAGGTCATTATTCAGTTTAAAATAAGATCCTGTTTTGAGTTATAATTTCCAGAGATGTTCATCTGAATTTGAGCTTCTTGGGTGAAACAAACTGTACAATGTCAAATTAGTTACCTACCTGTAAATTAAATCATTGATCTTTTATGGCACTTTTTTATTATGACAAATTTTGTGATCCTGATATACCTCCAATGATTATTTGTGCACATCACAGAATTGTATAACACAAGGTAACACATTAAAAAGTGCAGGGTGTGATTGTAATAGTGAGTCTTATTTACACTTGTGGAATTGGAAAGATGCTAATGGAGTTTTAACATAAAACCTACTGCATAATCTGATTTCAATCCCAATTCAGCTGCTTTTCAACTAGTTACTCCATTTCTTCATTCAGCATATTTTTATAACTAAACTTTCTCTAAAAAATGTAGGCTAATGACTGGGGAACGAAAACAACCAGCAAAGCAATGAAGCAAGTGTATATATATTTGAGCTGTAGTTTAACTATGATTATTTCTTCCAGGTGAATGTGTGACAGGAACAGTAGTCATGGGATTCACCGTGCCTGACTTCAGATAAATTTAGCTATAATTGAAGCTATATCTGAGATATTTCTCTGGAGTTCCTTTATTTTCAGGGGACGTATATTTTGACTTCCAATTCATTTGGTCTGTTGCACTTCAGGATACTTTGAATCATACTTAGAAGTTCCTGTCATTTTATTAACCATAAAGATGTCCAAGCTGTTAGCTCAGAAGTTTTTTGGTGAACACTGAGCAGAGTTAAATGGTTTACCTTTTTTTGTTCTGAGTTTTTGGTGAGGGAATGAATTTAGTAGGGGACCAAAAAAGAAAAAAACTTCAGAAATTTCTTCAGAATCTCCTAGATCTTCTGCCCCGAATACTGTTCTATTATTCCAAAACACTGGATTTCTCATAATTTCTTTGCTGTACTTACAGAAGTCAAGGTTATACCAGTTATTTTTCTTCCTTCTACTTCCACTTTTATTTTCATACTATCTATTTCTGAGATTTCATTAAGAGAAGCGCAAATGCTGGGAGTACCTGCGTGGCTTTGAACTCTGAGAACAGTTTTGTTTCTACCATGAGTTGGGGAGAGCCTGTGTATTAAAACACTATGCAGAAATAATGGATGGAAACAGAAGAATTAAGGAATGCTATGAGTATATCATGTGAATGGGTAGGTGTTAAAGGTAGCAAAGCTGATAAAAAGAAATCTTTTGGCTCACTGGAATATTTCACAGTCAATAATGATTGACTATGCATTAAAATGAGAACTGTTTGGAAAATTGGAGGTTTGGTACTTTCAGCCTTTTTGCATTTCGTTTTTCCTGTTTGTCTGATTGATTCATTGTCAAGTCTGATGAATTATTAGGCTAGAAATAAAACAAAGGAATTCAGTAATGTCTGGAAAGGGATAGAAATATCTCAATCTTACCACAGTGTGCATAGCTGGGTGACATTTCAAAGGGCTGGGAGAGGCTGCATGAGAGTCCCTTGCATTTGGGACTGCATTTCAGTACAGGTCCCTACCTGAGCCATGTAGTTAGTGATGCCTGTACCTTGCTTCTCCTCTTCTTGCTTATTTTAACTTGTCCAGGGGACAATGATTAGAGAGCTGATGAATTTGGAGCACTACCTCCTGTGTAAAACCAGGCCTCTCCTGATCTTTCTGTCATCTGCCGGATTCTGTGCTCCGTATCTTGTCACATGTTCCCATCTTCTGACCTCTGGTACCCTCACGGCTTGGTGTTTAACCCAGGTGGGGAAGTAGGGCACAGTGTAGGCCAACAAAAGATTCATACTTGCTACTTCAGCCTCTTAAACCACAAATATAAACCCCCTTTAATCTATGCTCAGCTGTCATCTATTAACTCCAACCACTGAGGATTCCCCTAGAGAAATTTCCTAGTTACTTAAATATTCAGTGAGGCCAGTATTAGGTATGCATAAAGGCACCAGCCTTTTAATGGTATTTATCAGTTGATTATCCAACTCACCTCCTAAGTTCCAGATGATTTTACTAGCTAAGTGTAGCTTTTTTGCCAGCATAGGTGAAAGCGGTGCATTACCTAACTCACAGATCACTTGATGCAGAGCCTCCAAACATATCTAATACTCCACAAAATATGAATGAAGGAAGAGTTACAATTCATTTTATGTGCATTAAAGTATTCCTTTTTTATGGAACCATGGGTAGAGATGAATGTAGAGGAAGATGACCTGACCACTTAGCTTGAAGTATTCTGCAGTGGGACTTTTAAAATCCCTCTTTTGAAGCCCTTATCTTTCTTGGGATAATTAAGTCATTGTTGACATTGAGTGAGGAAGTGTGCCTTTAGTTTATTGATTAGAGGCTCTTCCTAAGAGAAGGAATACCTTAGTTTCTTTCAAAATATTGAAGCATTTCAATGAATATGTGATTAGAGCCTTGAACTGATGTCTCTCTGGTAAGGACTCTAACCACCAGGGTATCCAGTAATTCTCACTCGTGTAATAACTAGTATGTGTCCTGCAGAGAATCAGATACGGGAAGAGGGATCAACAGATTCCTACATGAGTATTCCCAGCTGGCTGATACAGATGATTATTTAATCAATAAGTTAACCTTTGTGAATCCCACTGCTCACATGAATTGAATATTTGCACCCTGAGTTAGTGCTATTGTGGCAGGGTGCCTAAAATTTATTTGCCAAGTAAGGAAAATTCATTCCCTACGCTTGAATTCAATTTTCTTTTGGATGTTCTGCACTGGGCATTTAAGGTGGTTAAACTTGTAGCTGATTATCTGCTGATGCTGTTTCCATGAGACACATCCAAAGTGAAAATGCTCACAAAAGAAAGTATCTGACTGGAGGGTGAAAGGCCTTAACTTACAGATGTCTTAATATTTTTGGTATTATTTCAGTGGAATTCTGCGAGGGAACGTTCCTGGAGTTTTTGTCCCCAGTCCACCCATTATCCAAAGTAGCCTTTTCTGGAAGTATTTTCCAGTGTGTTCAAGGAGAGTGCATGCTAGCAAAAACTGGGAGTGCTTCTTTGTCTTCTAATAATAATGCTAGAGATGTTAGGCAGCTTGAACTTTTATGTTCAGTAATCTGGGTACTGGAGTAGGTAACAACATATGAAAATAATACATGATTACTTAAAAAAAACTGGAAAATGCAATCAGGATGAGTAGCTTGAATGAATATTTGTTTTTATTTGAAATTCATAATCTTGTTGGGGCAAAAATTTGTTGCATATTTCCACAGCTTTTATTAATTAGAGCCTTCTGCATTTTACTGTACTGTGAATCTCTCAACTATGGCTGCGTAATAAGCATACATTTTCTTATCCAGCTTGACGCTGCTGATAGCTCTTGTAATTCATTCTCTTGATTATGTTTGGCAACTCATAATTTGCTGGTAGCTGGCATATCAGAATGAGTGTTCCTGATGAGCATTCACACCATTAAACTCTGATGACATGACTTAATTACAGAGAATTACCTGAATGCTACCCTTACTTGCTTTCCCCAGAAGGGCAGCGTAAAGACAAACTGAGTGTCCATTCTATCAAGACAGGAAAACAAACAAACAGCCTAAGGCTTGAAGGATAAGGATCTTGCAAAAAGAAGCAAGTTGGGCTTTTGGCTCTCGGGCTGATTTGTCTCTTAATGACATAGGGTATAGATGAGACTTGATGAGACATGACAGGAGAAAATAATTTTTTACAGTCTTACCTATAATCTGATTAATGCTTAATTCTACATGTAATCAGAGGATATCTGCTTGCACATGCTCACATGCATTTTTATGTTTTCATAAAAATCTTCATTATACCTTTTACTCACATACAAGGTTTGACCTGTGCATGATAAAAATCTGTAGCATAAGTAAGCATATGATGAATTACCACAGCTGAGAATTTAAACTGTACAATCTAAACCAGTAATTGAATGGTGCTACCTCTTCTGCCAAGTGGCAGTCTAATGGAGGAAGCTCTTCACATTAAAAACCTCAATCCCACCACTACATATATATATATAGTGTAGAGAACTGGAGAGGTGAACTTTGGTAGAGTTCCTAACAGAACAGTTAACAAATGTGTTGATTTGAACATGTGCTGAACATGCTATGTGCAGTACAAAAGAAGAATGAACTAAGTAATGAATTAAATAAAACTGTCACTAGCTTTCATTTGTATGAAAATATTTTTGTTAGACAGTTTGTGCTACACAGAATCTACCTAATGTCAGCTTGCAAAGCATTATAGGATTCTGTCCGAAACACACAGTGTTATTTATTTGAATTTGTGTAATTGCTACACTACTTTATTATTGAAAGAATTTTGGGAACTGGAAACACAATTATGAGGACTGTACAGAGAATTTTTAATATTAAAAAGTGTCATAATTGTTAAAATTCTGAGTAACTTGTGTGAAATATTTTTCTTAGGGGGTAGATAAGTCTGTGTTTAGGATTACACGTTTGTGCTCATATGATTATGGACTGCTTTATGGTCTTCTTGGCACAGAAATGCCTAAAGTGAATAGATAACAATTCTCTAGTATAGTGTCAAAATCTCTAGCAAAGAATTGCCCTCTACTATGAGAGACGTGTGTACCAGACAAAAGGCAACCTGTGTCTTTGGTTCCTCATTTAGGGTATCTTTAGGGCTGTAACCAATCCTTTGGGTTAACAGAGATGAAGTAACAGATACAATGTGGTATAACCTCCTTGACATTGTCCTGTTACAACTCATGTGATTGACAGGAGTGAAACTGATAATCTCTTAACCCCTACGTTGTCTTTTCTCTTAATTTTTTTTTACACAAATTTTCATTTATAGTTCACTGGTACCTTCTAATTGAATTGAACCTATTGCTGACTTGCATCTGACCCTCCAGAGAAATAGGTGGTTACTGCCGTTTCAGCTTCTCAACATTCCTGCTATTTGCTTAGAGCAGGTTGACCTAATTAATGCTTTTCAGCCTTTAGAAAGTTCTTCTCCTTTGTCCCCCCAGTGCTGGCTGTAGGGCTCCCTGGCTGGGATGGGGTGTAAGTTTGCTAGGTGCCTTGTTGTCTCCACTGACCTGTCCTACCTCTTTGGCTCCTCTGAAGAGGATGCCTCACAGCTACCTGGTAGATGGTAATGGCTGGGTTTTTGTTTGGTTGTGTGGTTTTTGATTGGCTTGGTCATATGAGTACATGTTTTGAGGAGCTAGTACTTAGGGGTGGTGAAGATGGGGTTCTAAATATCAAGAAATCTCAATTTTACTCTTTGTTCTTGTACTTTTGATCTTTCCCAAACCATTTAATGCTTCTTAAATCTGCAGAAATATTTTAAAAATATATACATACTAATGGTAGAAATGAGAGTAGCACTACCTAGTATGTTCACTCTAAGCCAGGAGATGAAAAGCTGCAAAGATTTTTTTGTGGGGGTAACTTAGATTAAGTTAAATATGAGAATCAAAAATTTCTTCACAAATAAAGATGATTTCCTGAAATTAGCATAATTTCCCCCTATCTTGTTGTATCATATCCCTTTTAAAATTTTTATTATTTTGATTTTAGAAACAGTGTTCAGATGTTCCTGGGACAGTAATGGTAGAATTGTTAATGGCCCATGGCATGTGTTACCATGATGTAATGTTTTTAAGGCTTTTTGTATTGCAGTGCTTTCAAGTCCAGTATATTTTTCCGAGATCTCCTTGTAATGATATGGCCTAAACAGATTGTTGGCAGCTCTTGAAAATGTTGAGAAAAGGATGCAACTTTATTTGAACCGTAGATCTTTGTAACAGGCAAAATGATTGCAGCACATGTTGTGGAAAAGGTAATTCACTTTGGACTAGACATCTAAATGAGCAGAGACTGTGTTCGTGAGCTTAAATACTAGAGGTGGGGGAATCTTTAGTTATTTGGTTTAATGATTAAAATGCAAAACCAGAAACGGCAAGAAACTTCCCCTGTGCAGCAGCAGAGCAGAGGAAACTTGTTTTTCTGTCTCTTTGTATTGTATGGTAAAAGCTTCAAGATTTCCAGTTTTATGAACTTCAGCTGAAGTCTTCCCTGAAATGAAGATGTACCTCAGAAAAATTGCAGAATTAGTTTTTTTAAACATTACCAGATGGTGATTGTGGTATCTTTTGAAATATTTTTTTTTTTACATTTACATTTAATAATGAGCCATGCATTTGATGAGGTATTTAGAGATAAAATTAGAGATTTTTGATGTTTTTAGTTTGCAGCAGTTCTGATTTTGAAATAACATCAGCATTTTCAATGACAGAATTATTTGCAAAAATAAATGTTATTTTTCTTGTTAACACTTTTAAATGGGCTAAAGCGGGACTTTCAGGATGGGGTGGCAATGCCTGGCTACCTATTTCTTTATAGTGTATAAAAGTCTCTTGATTTCACTTTCATTTGCTGAAATATCTCTTTTCAGTTTTGATTGTACCACTCTGATCACATTATACATAATCCGTCCTCCTTTTGATCATTCCTGTTTGTATGCAATTCCTAATCAGAATGCTTTCTTCTTTCCTTTTGTTCCAAATAGCTTCTGTTGCTGACTGTGACATTTCTAGACAGGGAAAAACATGTCTGCAATGCTGCAGGAGCATACTTCAAACTCTGTATTTCTCACTGTATTGTTTGGTTGCAGGAGACAGCTCTGGAAATTCAGTTCACTGCTTTACTACTCTTTTTTTACTGTCTTTAACTAAAAAGATAACTCTTGCAGTTTGTACAGACTGTGCAGTGTTAATGAGAAACCATGTTCTGCCTAGAAGCTGGGCAGAACTTGGTTTCTCAAACTTGTATGTGAGAAATATAAACCACCATGCTGTGGTGTTTCTTGCATTTTCAAAATCAGAGAGGATCACTGAATACTAGTATAAGAAAACTCTGGTTGGCATTTTAGCCAGCTCTCTAGGATGAAAGGAGCCCTGTCTGTTACCTAGCCATAAATGATCTTTCCTTGGATCAGAAGCAGAATTTATCAGGAATTTGTGGAGAAAATAAGTTTTTTTGTTAGATGTCAGAGGTGTCATCTGACTGAGACCAAGAAATTTTCATTTTTAATATAGCATTTTTGATGAGAAGTGTTTTCCTGGGCAGGGATAAAATCCTGACAAATGTGAACAGCATAACTCAATGCTGAAATCAGTAATCCTGGTACAGAGGATATTTGCAGAGAAATTCTTTAAGCTTGACAAGAACCAGTCTTACAAAAATCAATAGTTAACTACTGGGCTTCCTTTCAGAAATGTCTTAAAAACGGTGTGGCAGTTTAAAACAAAGGAAAACAACCAACAAGATACAAACAAATACTTGCAGTGTTGCTTCACTAGATTATTCAACCATGTAATGGTCACAAAGATCTCCTTTTAAGGAGATCCTAAATGTTTATATTACTTAAAAGCCATAGTGACAGAAGAAAAAACAGATCTCCTGCAACACTTCTATTAAGAGGGGAAGGGTTTGGGATTGCCTTTTTGAGATTTTTTTTTTTTTTCATGTATGTGGTTTTGCATAATGCAAAGCTGCACCAATAATAAGATCTATAAAAAGTAAATCCACTAAATGACTGTAACATTTGTAACAAATCAAAGCATTTAAATAGACTAGAATTGGAGAATAATTGGACTGGAAGAACCCTTGGGATGTGGTTGGTCTCACCCCTTGCTTAAAGCAGAGCCAACTTTGAAGTTAGATCAAACTTCAAATTTAGATTAGGTTGCTTAGGGTTATACAGAGCTGTGATTTTAGTATCTTCAGGGATGGAGATTGCAGGATGTATCTTGCAAACCTGTTTCACCACTGGATATTCTTCCTAATATCTAATCAGAATATTGTTGGTATAACTTGTGTCTGTTCTCAGCTTTTGTTTTGACTTTACACCTCTAAGATAACTCTTCATCCACTCTGCCATTAGATAGCTGAAAATGGCAATAAGATTGCCTCTTTTAATAATTATTTTCTGAACACTGGAGAAAACCAACACTCACGGTCTTTATTTCTATGTCCTCGGCTCCAGGCCCCTGAATATCTTGGTGGCCCGGTGCTGGACTCACTCCAGTTTGTCTGTCTTGTGCTGGGGACCTCAATACTGGACTACAGTTCTCCAGATTTGGTCTTACATGTGATGAGTAAGAGAGGAATGTTACTCCATGAAACAAAGCTGCAGTCTATTTTGTGGCATCTGAGTTCTTGTTACTGGGTCTGCTCTAAGTTTCACTTAGCAGAATAACTAACTACCTGAGGAAAACAAAGTCTTCGTAAAGCTTGGAGAGATACAACAATTGAAGCACCACAGAAATTTGCCTGAGTTTTCTGCAGGAGTTGTGATGAAGTGAAAGTGTATTCTAATGTTAAGAACAAACTTAGATTTTCTCCAAGATAGCATCCCTACAAGATAACATTCTGAACATGCAGGTGGTTCTAGAAGCCGTGAAGGAACACTTTTTTCCTATATGAACCTTTCCCTCCCCGCCTCTTTTTTTCGTTGTATTATTTGGGGTCCCTAGCTTTGATCTAATTTTTCCTGTTATTTGAAGATTTCATAATTTTCTTTCTGGATTTTCTGCCAGTAATAACAATAAAACCAAAAGAAATTATTACGAAATAACTAGATTTGACACATACATTTGCATTGTGCATGTTTCCTCTGCAAATAAATCTAGTATATCATGTGTATGTGTAAAATATTAAAAGATGTTGTGTTCCTTTTTATTTTTCTTTGGCTGGAAGATTACCTTTTTTAAAAGGCTGGTCTCTTGGGGTTTTCTCTGCATAGCAAAAAGGTTCCAGTTCTGCTACTGGTTCACTGAAAACTCTTCTCAGGATCCTGTGCTGCTCTGCAGAGGGGTGTACGTACCACCATACATAAAATTACCTTCTGAACAGCGTGCATAGGTATGGAAAGAACAGGATCTATTTTGCTTTGCAGATACCTAAGGTCTCAATTTGCACATCAACTAGTAATTAACATCAAACCATAATGTTGTTCTGGCACAGCACAAAAATATTCCACCACAAACCGATCACCAAATCCAGTACAGCTGCCTTCTGTCAGCAACTGGGCTAAGTGCAACTTCTGCTCCAACCTATCTATGTCTGGGGCTTGCGCTTGTATAGTTACCTCATGGAATCTCCTCCTGCCTGTAAAGCTGAACAAAAGGTGGCCAGAAAGACCACTTAGTGTGTTAAAGATTACTTTGTCTTGTCAATAATCGGGGGCTTCTGTGGGTTCTGGGAGTTTCCGGGTTGTTGTGGGGTTTTTCTTAAACTTTACTTAGGCGTAAAAAAATAGACTATGGGGAAGAATAGATCTTTTTGAAATTTAAATGAACTCCAATGAGGTGAGAAGGTGACCAAATTGAATCATGACACTTACTCGTGTGTGTTCAGGTTTGCTCAACCATAATGAAAAGATGCTAATTGGTTTGCATTAGTTTGGGATGTAAGGCAGAAACTGCACATCTTTTCCACACTATTTGTAATGTAGCGATGCCAATAATGTATGTATTTAATTCAGCTTTCAGTTGGATATAATCCAAGGCCATGCTGGAGAACAATTAGAGGAAGGACTTGTATGAATAAACTAGATTGCTGTTAACGTTTCTATTATTACTTTCTGAAAGATTTGCAATTACTTCATCTCCTTCATTCAAGCTACCTCTGTAAAGGTCAGAAAAAAGTGTTTTTGCAGGGAGGAAGGTTGTCTTTTGGGTTTTTTTGGACAGGATTTTCTTAATGACAAATGGTTCTTTGCTGATAGGAGGGAAAAAAAAGAATTAATGGTTCAATTAAGGGTGAACAAATGCTACCAGGGAGAAAATCAGAACTTGTCCAATTTAGGTGCCTTGTATTATCTGAATAGAACTTCAATGATTGCTTCGGTGCTGTTAATGCTAAATTTCATGCTTAAGTTTCTGAAACCTTCAGCAGGATATTTTGGCTACAGTGGTCTTCATTCAGCACTTAATATTGCATTTGCTCTGAGCCTGTAGATTTTTGGCTTTGTTAGGCTGTGTTTTTTAAGTTCATTAACACCATTCCAGAATCCTGCGGATTTCATCCCATTTGGCTTATGCCATTTCTTTTTAAGGCAAGATATTGTCAACATCATTCTTCCTTGTCAATAAAATGTGGGAAATGCCAACTAGAATTTAAAAATTCCACACTGAGTTATGCTGCCCCTGTTCATTTACTTAGAAAAGAAATGTTTCATACAGTTTCATAACTGTAGCTCTTTATACATACATGACTTTGACAGATTAGATGATGTGTCAAACTGAGATTACTGTTTTAACATTTGTTGTGGTCCTTTTGAGGGAGGAGAGCAGGAAAAAGGAATTTTCATAATATGGAAAGGTTTATGGTACTGTCCCCTCTTGATAGGATGGAATGGAAATTGAAATGAAGGCAATTTCTCTCACATTTGTATACCCAGTCACAGTTCCTAAGGTCAAACAGAGGGTCCCAGCAAATTTATATTTAAATGAAGAGTGGTTTTGAATGTTTACCCAAGTGTGGAGTTGGGCTTGAATTGGCCAATTGATGGAGCTACTTTGTGAAGTTGTATAGTCCCTGGGAAGATTTTTTTAGACCGAGGTTTTCAAACAACCTAAGATTTTCTGTGCTCTACTGTAAACACTGTGGATGTGACTTATTTGTTATAGCTGCAAAAATATCTAATCTAACCAAATTGCTTGGGTTTCCTTTTAGTCAGTAAAGAACTTCTAGAAAGTGATCAGTCCTTTTTTTAAGGTATGTGAAGCATACTGCCTTAGAAATGGCCATTTAGCTAGTCTTTAAGGTAGGTAGAGTGGATATTCTCCGATGTGATGTGGACATCTACCTTAAGTTTGTCTGTGATACTGAAAGTTGTTTTGAATGTTTATCTCGTTTCATTGTTACAACGACTCCAATGTTTCGACAAGTTCCATGATAAGTAGCACACTGAGGCATTATATATTTTATGGAAATAATGCTATATGGATTCAGACTGTTTGCTTGGGGTTTTTTTTGTGCTATTTCAACTCATTTTGCAGTTCAGAACAAACCTGCTAAAAAATAACAAATAGATTTTCCTTATATTTAGTTGATCCTTAAAGGCTGAAGAGAAAGGCTTTTCATATAAAGTATAAGGTTATTACTTGACTTGAGACTTTAAAGTACCCTTCCGTTAAATAAAGTTCTGTGGTGTAATTTGTTTTGCAGAATTGCTATTTTATTGAATGTTGCAAAAAGATAGAATGGAAGAATTCTATTGTTGAGTAGTGCTAAAATATGGATTTTTTTGTTCTTCCAGCTTTGAGTCCTTGTAAAATACTACACACTAGAAGTCTTCCAAGTAGGAACGAACTTAGAATTAAACGTTCGGAATTTGTTGTGTAAATTACATTGTTTTATTAAATAACTTCCATTTATCATTATATATTATTTTAACCATAAAAGCATGAGCTACTTGCCCAAATAATGTACAAACTTAATATTATTGCAGATATTTGCAGTGTCTCATGTCTCTAGATTAAAAGAACATGAGGATGAAATACGGAATTAAAAATAAGGAGCATGTATCACTCCCATGCCTTTTGTAGCTTTCAGAAATCATGTATTATTTCCAAAAATTTGCATGAATATGTAGGCTTCTAATGCAGAGAAGTGACCACTCACAAATAGGAAAAAACATTAACATGGTGTCGATATCCCAATGCTACTGTCCCAATGCTCCACCAAATGTTACCAGGCAAGATCATTAGTTGGTTTGATGTATTTGGTATGTGTCAGTTTATTCTGACAGCCTGACTTCTGAAGTAAAGTATTAGCCCAAAATCCAGTGTAGTGAGCTACATGCTCATATATTATAGTGGTGTAAACTAAATCCTATGAGAATGGGCCTTTAGCAATCTTGCTTTATGGTATGATCCCATCCACTCTCATTAGC
The DNA here is from genome assembly GCA_025769975.1 of Gallinago jamesoni. Classification (NCBI taxonomy): domain Eukaryota; kingdom Metazoa; phylum Chordata; class Aves; order Charadriiformes; family Scolopacidae; genus Gallinago; species Gallinago jamesoni. The sequence continues at coordinate 7,290,745 of JAOQGH010000062.1, read as the reverse complement.
TAAGCAAGCCTAAGCCAGCTCTGTATGAGTAGATCCTCCAAGCTCCACTCCTGTTATTCAGTGCAAGGTGTATGCACTAATTCAGAAGATGCCCAAGTACCTCTTTATCTTTTTGTGGTATCATTAGAAACAACAAAACAGGAAACCAAAGTCTTTTCCACAGCTTGGATTGAATACTTTTCTCTCCTTTTGTATCCTTCAGAAAATGAAATATCAATTCCATTTTTTCATGTATAAATTTTAAGTCATACCCAGGAAGGATAAAGACCTTCCTGACATCATTTCTGTGTGGCTAGAGAGGCCTACGTAATCATTTATATTTAACTTCATTTAGTAATTTAGACAGACTTGAGAGTTTCTCTAATGGGACTAACCACCTGGTGAGGCTGATAGAGGCAGCTGAGTGTGATTGTTGTGCTCCTACAGGAGTAATACACTGGGTGCAACTTCATTTTTTCTGTGTAAAGTACACAATCCTGAGAGATTTTAAATCTGTGTATGTTTTTTCAGCACTACTATTATGGATTTATCATAAATGCAGAGACATTAATTTAAGCTTCTGTTCTGAGTTCTCACCAAGGTAAGTCAATCTTGTCAGTCTTCTGTAGACAGATGTGGGGATTAACTACTTTATCTAATTAGAGCACGTAGCTAGCTTCTTAAATTAGGCTTTGCAGTTGTACCTGTCTTTTCATGCTAAAGTCTGTGTTGTTGCAACTTTGGTGATGGTATTCAAGTTAGCCAGATTAAATCTAGTCTGGGTGTCTGCCCACGCTGCAAACAGATCCGTTTGCAAGGTGGTTGCCCTGGGTCCTGGCAGTCTCTCAGAGCTTCTTGTGGGCTATTCTGCTGCTGCACACAATGTCAATTTTTCAAGGCTCTCACTCATCCAGTTTCTTCTCTCTCTCTGGTTCCTGTGAGAGCAATTCAAGGCTGGAGGCTGACTTCAGATGTTCTAAATCATTCTTGGGGGAGCCTGAGAGAGTTAGATCTCCCTGGGATAAAGTTGATCTTTGTGAACCTACTCTCTTTGCAGTTGGTTAAACAGATTCAGTATCAATTTAAACTGCACGCACTTCCACAAGAGTAGCTAACCTATTTAACATTCATATATGAGGCTGTACTTGTTAGGAGTTTATTTCAGTTTAAGGCACTCAGCCTTTTCAAGAGTTCAGTTATCCTTCATTTCAAGTAAGTAGCTTCATTCTCTATAGTAATTTTTAACAACTGAATCAACCTTAACTAGAATCAGCCCACATTGTTCTTGTACACTTGACAGCAAAATCTATCTATTGTTTTCATTTTTTCACTAGGAGCTTTTCAAATAAGGGCAGTTGACCTTTATTCTTGGGCAGGAAAAGGAATTCATTAGCAAAGGGAATTTATTAAGAAGAACAATAGTCATGTATTGTTTATATTTTGGGGTGAAGTTACTTTGGACATATATAGTACCTATGACACTTCACAGGCTGTTCACTTCTACCTCCATGTAATCAATTTGTTGCCTGAAGGAGTAAAGTCACTTTGGGACTCAATTACATGAATCACAGAATCACATGGGATGGTTCACTGCTGAGCCTTTCGCTCAGATTTGCTGTGTTAAATGCCTTTATAGCCTTTTGCGAATGTGGTGCTCATAAAATGATTCAGGTTACTTAAATGGTTGTAATTCCACCACCCAACCTAAATCACTTTTTGAACCGTAATGGAGAGCAATTGTAGGTACATGCTGGTAGAGCTTGTGGGGAGTAACCTCTACTGACGGCAGCACTATATCACGATGAGGGTAGAAACCTCCCTGCCCTTGTAGTGTTGTGGGTAGTATAGCCCACAGCTTTAATTGATAAGTACTTATATTTGAATGGCTGTATAATAGATATTTATAAACATATTTATTGTACTTATATATTTTGGAGCAATTATTATATTATTATTATTAATATAAAACTATTACTTTGATGTCTTTTTCTGCCCATAACATATGAGGAGATAAAATAAAAAAATAAATTATTGTTCACCTAAAATGGGAGCTTCTAATTTCAAGTAGTTATCTCTTGCTTAGCTTGGAAATGTAGAAGCAGTGCTTAATAACCTGAAATTTTACAAAGACAGAGAGTCTGGTCTATGAATCCAGCAGATAATCCAAGGGAATCTCTGAATCCTGGAAAATTTGGAGCTATGGGAACTGTAGAAATTTCCAAAATTAATTTTGATTTTCTTATTTGGAAGATACTCTTGGACCGCCTTTTGAATCCGGGTAATGAATCTTTTACTTCTGGATGTTTTTGTCTATGCATCATCCTTGATGTTGGTGAAATCATGTAATTTGCAGGTACAAACTAAACAAAATTATCCCTTATTTCTAAAGTTACTTTGAGTTTGTAATGGACAAGTGTTCTTCGTGGACCTTAAATTGTAGAAGAAAAAAGTACATGATTTATTCAGCCATCAGAGTTGTCTGTCTGTAAATTAAAACCAGCAGTTGGGTAACATAGACAGATAGTACACTTGCTGTGCTTTCATGCATGTTCTCCCCAAAATAAAACAAAAGTCCTTTGTTTAAACATAAAGACTTGAGTATCTGTTTAAGTGAAAGCTTGTCATTAGAGGTAATGTTATAAATGTTATAAAGTAAATGTAATGTCTGAGGGTCTTGCAGCATATGACAGCTAATAAACTCAAAGGAATTCCTGAAAATTATGGAACTAAGCTTTGCAGAACTCTGCTGAAATAGTGTAAGTATCTGCATCTGTGTAGTCTATTCGAGGTCTCTTCTTATCCTTATCCCTGGGGCTTTTTATTTTCACAACAAAATTTAGTGTAGCTTTATTCAAACTCAGACAGAGAAACTTTCCCAGAGAAAAATCCCTTAATATGTAGGGATTGATCAATGAAACTCCAAGGTAATGTGTTGTGTATTACAGTACATCTTAACAACACAAAATACTTAATGGAATAAAATCAGACTTAGAATTGCTATTGAAAAGAAGTGGAGGCTCGCTGAAGAAATGTCGGTAAATGTTTGGATTCTCTCACCTGTCCTACTTTAAATTTATGACTAGTCTTCTATTCTCCAGTTCTTTTTTATTTACTCTTATATTGATTTATTTAGTCTCCCATCTCTATCCACTGCTAGAAAGGGTTTTTTTAACTGTTTGTATTTGGTGCAGTGGGACTCGAAGATGATGAATGAAACAAGTAAGAAATACGTATTGATTTAACATTGTGTTTGCTGGCTGTTTGGCATTCTCTGGAAACATATTGCATTATTCTGAGTTAATAATCAATTAGTAATAAGATTTTCATAATCCAGTAATAGCTGCAATAAAGGACAATTTACTGTGCTGAATATTATTGGTTATATGTAGCATTGCTTTTGGCCACCATTGAGCATTCCCTGGAATTCATCTTGTTGGTAGAGTAATGAAAATGGTATTGACTATATTTAGTAAATCTTACTGCATAAAAATCAGCAACTGTCCTGCCTAAAAATAAACCAGAAAAAAATTGAACCCAATTAGTTTTGTTCTTTCCTCTTGATTTCAGGAGCTTCAGTAAAATATGATGGTAGGTAGGATGGAAGATAGACCTTGGAAAGCTTTTGTCAAACTGGGACAACTTATGTTTGCATGAGTAGGGTAGAAAATTCCAGCACTCTGATGAGATGGAGTTTTGTGGTGTCAAGACATAGAAGGCAAAGGAAAATAATTTTCAAGACTTTACTAGTAAATTCGTCTCTCAGTAAAGATGATTTAGACATCCAGCTCTCAGGCAAACACTCTAACCTACAAGCTTTGTTACTTCCTCCCCATTCCTTTAGAAACGTTTAACATACAGAAGAGAATTCAAAATGTATTGGATATGAAAGTAGAACTGTCATTTTAGGCAGTTTCCGCATTTCACAAAATCTAGCAGTTGCAATCTAGGTGCAACTAGATTGTAATTATTTGCTTTCTTCTGTAAGACTGTTTCTTATTTAGTAGTAACTGATGTCTATCATTCTACAAGTTAAATATCATTTTATCACTTACTAAGACTCTATAGACTGTGATTTAATTATTAGAAATAGCAGACACTTTGAACAATCTCAGATTTGTAGTTAAGTTCTGATTTGTTATTGAGGTGCAGCTTTTCATTAAAATTATTATCATTTTTATGCATCTTAACTTTTTACATGCTTATTAGAAGAACTCCAAACTTTGTGATTCTGATACAAATGGTAAGCATCCATAAAACTGTATGTTGCCAATTTGAATTTTAATAAGAGATCCTTACACTTCTCTATACTGTTCTTTGAAATTGTAACATCAACGTCAAATGTTGTAACTTTTTTCCCCTGTTCTTTTTCTGTTTAAGAGAATTACTAGGTCTGTATCTTGAACATTTGCTGTTCAGCCCCAGTGAGTTCTGTCATTATTCCAGCACTGAATGAGGTCTTGGAACAAACATTCTGACAATTTGTCCTGCTTTCTTGCATAGCTATTTCATGTCTTCACAGAGCATGTTTCAAACTAATGCACTGCAGTATGCTTATTGTTTCCCCACCAAAACCCCACTTATGTTTTAATGTGGAGGTGACTAGTATACGGTTGATTAAATGTGTGAAAGTTGTTCATAACTTCGCAGGGATTTATTAGGAGATGGATCCAGTAAGACATGCTTGATTTTCCTTCTACAGTGTAGGATCTTGGTCAAGCACATTTTACAAGTATTTGATGCTTCACCTTGGCTGGAAACAAACCGGAAACATATTCTGTGTAGTTAAGGACCATGTTTTATTCCACCTGTTAGTTATTGCTGGGGCATCGATTCATAGCTAAGTAGAATTCTTCTGCTCAAGGTGATAGTTGCCGAGGTTATCAACAGAAATATCTTTCCTTCCCCTAATAGTAAATAAATTACGAATTTACCATCCCTCTGGTGTTCTTTCCTGAGCTGAGGTCCTGCAATAGCACTGTGCTTGACCTTAGCCAAAATGCCAAGAAGTGATTTGACCCAGTTAGTGCTCCTCCAGTGCTCCATTCTGGTAGTGCAAAGTAAAACGTGCTTGCTTAGAAGCACCTGCAGCGGCCACTCAGTCTGCTGGTTTGTGGTTTTCTAGATGGCTTAGAAAAAGATCCATGTTATTTCTTTATTAAAAAAAAAAGTGTCAGACTTAATTTCCTGATTTTTGTTGACCTTCCTTATAAACAATGTTTAGGATTTGGGAATTTGCCATTACAGCTGATACACCACTTGCAAAAAAATGCTTTGGACTGTAAAAATCAGATTTCTGTTGAGTAACTGATGGGGGCTTCCTTCTTCTCTTGCCACTCTTTTCTCTTGCTGCCCTTTTCCACTTTTCTGATTTGACAAAAGGGTGGCTTGGGGCCCTTAGTTACGTTGACCTGTTTCAGAAAATTAATTTACCTTAACATCTTTGAATCTCCTTGAGATAAAGAACTAATTAATCTGAGCATGGCAGGCAAATATAATGCTAAGGAAAGTGGTAAATTTGTGTTTAGGGGTATTTGCTTTTTTGTCTCTTATTGCAACACATTTCTAATTCCCATTTTAAAAAAATTAATGCTTTGGACTGATAGCCTATTTGTATTAAAATCTATTTCAATTGTTTCATAATGATTAATGCTTGGAATTTTTATGGTACTTACTGTAGGTAAAATTCAATAGAACTAATTAATATTTTTTCTTAATAAAATTAACTGCCCTATTTTCAAGAGTGTTAAATACTATGACTGCTGCCCTTTTGAAACCCATCTATGGAGTTACTCTGATGGTAAATAAAAGCAGCATAATGTATTTAAAAATACAAAGGATATGGTTTCTCGGGACAGCTGACTACATAAAATGGTATGTGTTTTGTCTATCCAGGCACCTTCCTTCTAGGTTTCTGAAGAAGAGTAAAAAATAATGAAAAGGCTATTATCAGTTTATGGAACTGAAATTTCAGAAATAAATTTTTATAGCAGTCTATAGTCCAGCTATGTTTTCTTAAATAAAATCTATTGGATAAGGCACTGGAAGCTTTCAAAGTGATTCCTATTCAGCAAACCATTGTAGTCCAGACTCAGCAAAACATATCAATCTGTGAACAAAAGTAAGCATATGTATAAGTCTTTTATTATATGAGAAAATATTTCATCATATGCACAAATTCTTTACTAATATTACAGCTTTTATCAGTAGTTTAAAGTGCTGGCAAACTGAAACATATTACAAAGCTTGAAAGAGCCCCAGTGCAAACTATCTGTCTACGCAATGGCAGAGCTGTGAGGATTTAAGAATCTGTACCCTTCTGAATTTCTTATCTGATTTTTAGCTGCGTAAGTGGAACATGCAAACATTTTCCACCCACTGGGATATTTTTAATCCCATTTCTAATAATCAGGAAAAAAATGTAAGCTGCCTGTTTTGAGTGCCCTGTTGATAAGCATTTCAATACCATGATTCAACACATACACTGCCCTGGATTATCTGCACCAGATTTCCCCGTCAAAAAAACATTTTGCTTATGAGAAGTCTTTCTGTGCTGCTATGCCATTGAAATTGTTTTAAAATGGTTTTGTCTCTGACAATGTACTGCTGCAAATGCCATAACATCTATCATGTAAGAAATTTTTACTTTTTTCCATTTTCTCTTCTTAGCTTACAATGTGTTCAAGGCTCTATACAGTTACAATACAATAGGAGAAGAATTACTTTTAGTACAAATGGTCTTTTCTGTACTATTACTGCTGTCAACAGTGCATCGTTTCCCTACTTTCTTTAGTTTATTGAATGGCTGATAGAAATGATGTGCTCTGTCTTTGAGAGGAGTGGGGAAAAAAAAAGAGGACATATTTGATCTTTGCCAATACTTCTCCCTTTTACAAAAACTCTTCAGAGACTCAAGATGTATGATTACCTAAAATTGCCTCTTCTTTATGGCTCATTCAATAACATATTTCCATATATATGCAAAACACCTGAAATTCAGAATTGTGGTGGATGCGGCCTTATAACTGAGTCCAATAATCAGAATTTAGAACTATATCTTGTCTGTTGGTAAAACTGTTTCATCAAGTTTTGATATAAAATTCAAAACATTCAAAATCACTTCTCTGAGGGGAAACAAAACCACCCCTGTATTCTTTTTGTCAGTTCAGTTTGTCAGGGAGAAAATTATTAAAACTGCTCCTCTCTTGAAATGGTAAGGCCTGATTTGAAAGGAATTTTTCTAAATAACTGCAAATGCAAACCTGGCCCATAGTACCTCAGTCTTATCAGGAAGAAAATAAAAGGATGAAGTGTCTTCCTAAATTGGCACGCTGAAATTTTGGATTTAATTCTTTGCTTTCTGGAAAGAGCGGGACACTTGGCTGCGACAGAGGTGGCTGAGCAGGTGCCTGCTGATCCGGAATTACTGTTTCAGCTGAGGAGCTCTGCCGTGCACTGGGTTGGAAGGCCATGGTGAAGGAGCTGGCAGTTGGAATAAAGGCAGAGGTGGATAAACTTTTCAGAGTCTTATCAAGGAGACTTTGATGTAGGAGGTGGGGGGAAAGTACAGAATAGATTTGAAGGGAGATGGCAATAGAAGAATGTCATTAATCTAAGATGACAGAGAAGGAGAGGAGAGCTGTATGGGGCAAGCTGAAGAATAACCTGGATGGATGATGATTTTTCTGGCTGTTTGAGGAGAGGCCGATTTTTGAAGAAAATTTGAAGAATTTCTGGAAAGGACCTAGAAGCTATGGAATAACTTGCCTGTCCGGATTTCCCAATTAATACAAAACAAATCTCATCTAGTTGTCTATCTCTTTTACTTCTGTTCCCATGCTACCAAAGTAAGGATTCTTTATCAAAGCTTGGAAATCTCCTTGTGTTAAAAGGTAGAAACCTCATCTGAATCCTGTGATATCTCAGCATTTTGATTATAAAAAGGCTTGTCTTTAAGAAGCATTGGTTTTTAAAAGTATCTTTTTTGAATGATAATATAGTAATGCTATTTACTACTCAAATCATGTGATTTGATAAATGTCCTGGCACATTTCTCTATGAAGTGGTTTTAAATATATTTGAATACTCCTATTTACTATAAAACTTAATACAAATGGAAAGTAAATAAAATCGTTGCTTTGAAAACTCAATTCAAATCCTTATTTTAAAGAAATAACAGCAACAGCATGGAATTCTTAAGCCTAAAGTGCCAATAGATGCATTTCTATTCAATTTTAAGCCTACTTTAAAAATATTTTTGAGTAATTTGTGACTTTACAACTGAAGCAGTCATCCTTAACTGGCTTACATAAAGCAGAACACTTAAGCAGCAAATCCGAAGACATCAGTCATTATTACCAATTACTGCCCTACTTATAGTACAATAATAAATAGTTCTATGCATTATAAAAAGAATTTACAGGAAAGAAATACTACATTTCTTTTAGCAGTCAAATTTTTTCGGCTTCATTGAATAAAAGTAACAAAGTTTCTAAGGAAAATATAGCAAATTGGCTGAATTTGCAGCATCCAGTAAAACAACAGTAAAAAGTATACTAAGGCCAATATCTATGATGAAATAAGTCTAATTTCTTTTGTGTTTTTTCAGGTTTCCTACAGTCATAGTTTATCTTCATTTTAGCTATCTTTTTTTTTTTCTCGTGGCAATCCTACAAAGATGAAATGAAGACAAGTAAAATTCCTTCTCCTATTCTCCTCATTTTGAGGACAAAGATTTTCTCCAAACACTACACAATACCATTTTGGGTAGAATAAAAAGAGTGCTGTACTCTGTAGAAGTAAGAATCCACAGGAGGCTGCAATCAAAAGGTGGTATGAACTTGATCAGAGGCAAAGAAAAAGAGACTGTGATTCAGTGGTGGGTTTGGGTTTTTTTTCTTTTTTGCTTGGAAGAGTTAAGGAGCAAGTCACACTGTTAGCATCCAGAGCAGCAGTGGGCCTGAACAAGAGTCTTGGATAAAAAAAAGTGTTCAGTACTCCATGTCAAACAAAGAATAGATGTGGATAGCAAAAGATACAGAGCACTACCTTACCTGATATTTAACAGTGCTGATAAACGCAGCTCACGAAGTTCAGTGCTTCTGTTTCTCTTGATGCCCAAAAAACTGTGAAATTGATTCAATTGCTGCCATTGACAGTATGTTTGGTTTTGGTACCATTGAGAAGTACCACTTAGGGCATCAAAGTCTGAACAACATAGGGCAACCAACACCAAGGCCAGCAGCCTGCAGTATAATGCAACCTTTGTCATTTATGTAGACTAAGAGACTGATATTAATCTGATCCAAATTACAGCTTGCTTATGCCTTCTGCTTATTTTTGCTGTCATGCTTGTTTAAAATTATTAAATTCAAAAGTTGGAAAAATGGGGCTAAATAGCAGGCTGTTCACAGCAGTGAAATGTATAGCAAGAGCACAAGATAGCAGCAGACTAGGGAGATAACAGAACAAAGGAAAATTCTTAGCTTTCTAGCTGGCAAGTTCAAACTGCTTCATCCTGAGTTGGACCAGGCATGAAAATACCTTTTCCAGGGATGTGACCTGATTGTGCATCTTACTAATAAACTCCTGAAAGTAGACTTCAGATTGATTTCATGATTTTTCTTTAGCATGTTTTTAAAGGTGTTAGTTGGTTTCTAACTTAAGTTTGCTTTGTCTTGTACAAGACACTTGTAGAAATGATGCAGTCACTCTTTTCTTATACCTGCCTCAAATGATGCTGGAAGAGATCTCTATCCAAACCAAACCTTTGAGACAGGTATAAAACTTAAAAATGCTATTTCAAATGAAGGACAGCTTGATCTGATGAAGAAGTGTGATCCTGTGGCTCAAGAGTTTAGACACTGGGCTTCTATGGAATAAACTTGGTTTTTATTTGCTGAGTTACTCTGTATGCGCCATGTCCTCATACTTGAGAATCACGTTACCTTTTGCTTTTTCTTTCTGACTTGCTGACTTGCTGGCTTCAGAAATGGTACAGCGTATCCTTCCACTACAGGAACGTACCTTACTGCTAAAGGCATATTGTGAGCGGAAGTGATTATGCATCATAACAGAGTTCTATATCAGTCTGCTATTGTGTGTATTGCAGAAATAATGATGAATTTCATGACATATCAAATATGTTGTCTCTATCAAAGTTAAGGTCTACTTGCTTAACTATTCTGAAAAGTAATGCAACTTTTTGTAAGTTATGAAAACTTTTTATTTGATGTCAATATACATCTACATCTTAAATCTTTGCCATGCTCACCATTCTCTCTGCTTGTCTGAGTTGATGTTTTCAGGACTGAAGGAAACTGAATTATATAATAAAACAAATTTTATAACACTCTATGTATTGTTCTGTGCTGGCTGTACTTCAGGCTATGACAGATGACAGTTCTGAAATCTGTAGATGCTTGTCTAATCTCTTTCAGAAAGTACCAGATAACCTTACTTTTGCCAATACCAAGATCAGAGCTGGTTAATCTTTGCATCTTTTTCTAACTTTGGATGTTCTCAATTTACATATAGGTGCTGTCGATTTATCTATCTGACTGTTCTTGAATTTAAATAAAAACGCCTTTGTTAATGTTACTGCAACTGGCAATATCTGTGGAAACCAGCTTTTCAGAATGTTAAGGTCTTTTATCGAAAACATTTCAAGTGTGTGTATGTGTATATATATATATTTAATAGAAACATCAGATTTGTATGTGACAATTTCTTAAGTTTAAGTTCTGTCAATGTTATGGCATAATACAAGGAATCTGATTTTACATACACAAAATTGTAGGAAGAAAATGACAAAACACTTCTTATTTTTTTGCCAGAGGGAAAGCAATACCAACAATAAGTGACTTAGTGTATGCAGGGGAGCAAAAATAACATCAAGATTATTGCTGAGTATTATTCGCATTCATGAATCATGTTGTGCAAAAGGTTTTGTATAAAGAATTTTACACAACCTACATTTTAAAAAAGTTATGAAGCACAGAAACATGTCTAGTCTAGAAATATTCTTCTTAGAGGAAGATTCCTCATTTTTTCCACTTTCTGACGTAACAGCTCGCCAGAGCGGAACATCAAGTAATTAAAATGCATTAAATTTGACTCTCCAAGCACCAACTTTTGCTAAACAGTGAAATTAATGTAGAGCAGAATAATGGAGAAATCTATGAACCTTGCACGGTATTACAGTGTTTTGGGTAGTCAGGTCTGTGTATCACAGGTGTGATAGTGTCATCTGACAAAGGTGATGTAACATCAACTTGACTGTTGCAAGAACTTTAAAATAAAGAAAAGTTGTGTGTGATAACTGGTGAGTGAAATATTATTTATTATAATCATCTTTTTAGAAAATTGTGGGTGTGTAATGCAAGTGCTGACTAACAAAAAGCTACAGTTTGCAACTTGTAATTATCTTGTACCTCCAGATGGCTGTCCCTACCTTGGAAGGGGAGGAAAGGGAGTGAGAATTGCTTTCAACTGAAATTTCTCTGTTTTCTTTCTCTCTCTCTCTCTTTTTTTTTTTTTTTTTTTTTTTTTAAGGACAAACAGGCCATGCAAAAATGAGATTCCAAAATGGTCTCTTTTTTTTCTTGTGATGAATAGGTCTCCTTCTTTCATCTTACTTTTGTATGAAGGGAAGATCTGTCTGTATTGTTAATGTATTGGACTTCAGATGTGAGAGGCCCTGGTCCAAGATTATTCATTAGTGGTTTTAGGAGACTAAAGCTGAAACGCAGTTTGCTTCCTTCCTCTAAGTTGTTCTCACACATGTGTAAGAATAGGGATAGTTTGGTATTGATTTGGGGACAGCTGTTCTGAGGAGCAGTATTAGATAAGTGGATGCAGCTTTTACAGACAAAGTCTGAATTATTTTTTTTTTGTCTGCACATATGAACTGGATTCCACTATTTCCTTAGAAAACATATTTCAGAATTTGGGGCCTTGGGGTTTTTTTTTTTTTTTTTTTTTTTGTAATATATATACAGAAAAATGTGAAAGAATAATTTCACAAGCAAATTAAAAGCTCCAAAATATAGTATGATAGGAATGCCAATTCCCTAATGGAATTGAGCCTATAAGTAGGTCATTATGTAACCTGATGTTACATCCAGCTGCTTTTGTTCTTGCCACCTATTCTTGTAATATCTTTCACCTGTCTTAACAGTGGTATTTGAAAGTATTTAGCAAGCTGGGCCTCCTTTCTGCTCAGTGTTAAGTTTCCGTGTGTATGCTCTAATGAATACTGCTCCATAGCATGTCAAAGGAAACTTTTTAAAAGTGTGATCATAAAATTCACTTGAATTCTCCTGTCCTGTTTGACAAGAACATAAGCACAGTACATGTGATTAAGCCTTAATATCTTTCTGAATGCATAACTATTTTAGTCAAGTACACAACTTGCTTTTCAATGGGGAATTCTTTGTCATTGCACTTTCTTTCCTATCTTCTGTGGAGTTTACTTCCTTTTTAATGTGTTTGCGTATCAGTAAGAATCTGGTTTCTCTGTTAAGACTAGCTTGCCTGCAATAGTTTTTACACTTTCAGCAATAAAATATGAATCAACTTTTATAGGTGGAAAGCAGAAGCTATATCTGCATAAGTAAAAACTATCAGGCTTTTTCACAAAAAATATCTAAATCTACAGGTGCCCTTGCCATTACACATGTTTTGAGCTTCTTGCTATATGCTGCAATTTCTGTGTGTGACCTGTAAGGTATTTAAGTGTTTTTCTGTGTTTGCATGTTAACTTTCCTTAATTTTACTGGTGGTTTCACAGACCGAGTCCTAAAGTAGCAAATGTCACGTAGCCTTATCCTACTGCGATGTCGCTCAGTGCTCACATGGTCTTTAATGTTGTTTGGATCAATATAAACTCTCCAGAAAGAAACATATATGAGGTACTTACAGTGGTCAAGCACAGTGGAAAAGTGGTAGTTGCTTATAAGGATAGGAAAAGTAGCAGTTAGGTGAAAGAGGAGGGAAGACTTAGGAAGTCATGAGAAAAATAATTTTACATGGTCATTTTCTCCTTGCCAACTGTTCTAAACCCAGTGTTAAACCCCTTCTAGCTGTACTGAGTTCCTGATTATTGCCTTTAATAAAAAATGAAGAGTTGATTTGCATGCTGTCATGGCTAAGCTGTACCATTTTCATTGGAATCCTTTCTTTGTGGGTAGCTACAGAAACAAAAGAATCAGCCCCTAACCAGTTATCCAAATTGGTTATCCAGTTATCCAAAGCACTAAAAGTTCAGAGTACAAGGGTTCTGTTCAGACCACAGAGATGGGAATCACTTGTTGCAGAGAAGGTTGGGATGTGCCTCAGCCACCTGATGGGCTTCGTGTTTCCCTGGAGACTTGAACTCTGCTTCATGCTCAGCAGATGGCTTGATCCTTCCAAGGGGACTGTTGCTTGGTGAATAGTTTTGCATTAAATTCTCCCACTTTTCAGAGCTGAAATAAAAAATTAAAAGCAAACTTTTGAGTGTCAGCCTCACTCTGCAGTGGTGTTGGTTTTAGCTATATGCGGCCAAACGATAGGGCTGACACACCAGATATGTCACATCCTGACTTTATCATCTGTATCAGTGTTGTGTAAAATTTATTAAGCCCTGCAGGAAATAAAAATGCAGGTTTTTTGTTTATGTGCTTACTGGGTCTTTTGTAGTTGGAATGAGTGGAGGCAGGCAGCTGAGTAGTGTATTAGCTCCTACAGGCTTACATGTGTGGCAGGGCAAAAAGCCACTGTGTCACAATTAATTCTGTAGATGCTTTCTGCAAATGTAAAAGTTTCATTTTGATGGGCATCCTAAGTCAAAGTAATGAAAGCTAATTTCATGTTTATTACAGATTTTTATGCTAAAATGCACCTTTGACACTTGCAGCAAAATTGTGACAGGTGGTTAAAATGGTTGAGTAATTATGTACAAATATCTCTGACTATTGCCATTTAATTTCACCGCAAAAAGTGTGCAGATATGACAAAAAGTATAGTCCTTCAAAAGAAGTTTATTGCAGTCACAAGAAAGGACAGTGTTCTAATTGAGGTGCTGCCTGGGATCGTAAAAGGTCTGTTTTGTCTTTTTTTCGTGGCTCTACATCTCCTTTGAGAGTGACATTTTTGAAATGTTCTATAGTCCTTGTACCACAGTTCTTCACTTAAGGCTGAATGTAGTATCAAGTGAAGAGCTGTGTAATTTTTATAGCATCCAAAATGCAGTTTATGTGGTCGTGTCACTATTTTACCATGCTCAATTTTCAGGGCCATGTTGACACTCAGTCTTCAATAGGGTTGAACCTAAATGAAGAGTCGAGAAATTGATGTCAAGTCTTCATGATACTGTTTGCAGTTCTGTAGATCAGGCTGTCTGTAGCAGAGTTAAGTAACCAGTGTAACTGCTGCTGCTTGCTTTGAAACTCATTTCTCATCCTTAGCAACTTCTTTGCAATATGTGGTTGGGAAGCTAATTACATGAAGCTAATTACTGTTTTAAAACAGGAATAGTTAGATGTTTGTGCATTGCTAAGGTAACCAACAATTTGCATATATGAAGATTATCTAATTATTTAGTGATTTTGGGACTGTAAGTGTTAAAGGCTGATACAGAAACAGTATCAATTGGTTGTGCGTAGAAGAATAATTTACAGTAGCTCTTTTACTTGGTGTGCTAACTTAAGATGCTTTGTAATACTCCTGTGATATTTTGGATTGTGCTACTGATGCGGAGTATCAGTATATAGTATGAGTATATAATCCCATACTCTGTTTCTGCCCTCACCTGAGCTCACCTGCATTTCTTTTAAGATCTGAGAAATGGTGTGTTACTTCCCAAAGGGATGTGAGACCTATCTTCCTTCAAGCACTATTTTTTTACAGCAGTGCATGTAGTAAAAAGTTGGACTGGAAAAATTTGTCTTTTCAACAGTAATTAAAATCCAGAGGCTCTTGTTATTTAAAACACCTGTGGACACTGTCGAGACATAGACTTCTGTCCCTGTATTTAGCACTGTATGGAAGCACGTGTTAAGGTAAAACAGAGGAGGCTGTTGTATGTGTAGCAGTGTAACAGGTGGCACCACTTCTGTGCTGATGGGAACAACTGCTGCAGGTGAGATGCTCCCTCACCGTGTCCTAGAACAAATCTGGGTGGAGTTGAGGGCAAGAACGAGAACTGCTGCCTGCTGGACCTGGGTATAGATAGTATTTAGAGACATGTGTAACCGCATGTTTCCTGGCAGTAAGTATTATCCTTTCTATGAGTATCCTTCCTTGCAAACTTCATTTTGTTAGTTTTGCCTGATCCTCAAAACAGTAGGGAGGAAAGAAATGCTTTCATCTGCAAAAAAACCCCAAACCTTGTATTTTTCTAATAGAGCATTTTCACCAAGCTCTGAAGAACTGGGAAAGATACGCTGAATATCAAATCTGTGAACTGTCTCTTTACTCAAAGTCCAAGTTAATGTTAATTTTTCTTTGAGGGCAGTAAATGGGCAGGAACAAAAGGGGTGGGGTTACAAATGTATTTAAGTCATACTTGACTAATTCTGTCATGGGGAAAAATGTTAATATTTTGGTATAGGATGCATATTTAGATTCTGTCTATGATTGAACAAGCTATTTTGTAATGCCACGGTCATAACCACAATTAAGTACATCATGTTTATTTTTCCAACGCTAATATACCTTTTTTTCAGGAACACAATTAGGTATATATTGATTGCAAAGTGTTAGTGAGGAAGACAATGAATGTTGATATATTTTACTGGAATTTCTTCTTGTATTTATGTATTATATCTTCATTACTTTGGATTATGATATTTGTAAAGCACTGACATACTTTTACCTTCAAAAGACTTCTGCTTTCGCCAGCATTAAGACAATTGGTACAAGTCTAGAAGTTTTTAACTCCAACCAAAAAAATAAATGTAGTATGTAGTTTTTGCAGAATTTTTTCCAGTGTAATATCATTGTTATTTAGCTCTTGGGAGGGACTATAGCTGAGCCTACTATTTCCTAGAGGAGCCCTCTCTTTAGTGATGGGTAAATTTTTATTTTACCAGAGGGGTAGATTTGAAAAGTCTTGCTCTCTGTTCAGTGTAGAATGAAATCATGTTCCCAAAACTCAATTCCCATTGTAAAAAGAAGCTCTTTTTTTCTACAAGGCCTTACTGCATTAAAAAGTGGAGGAGAAGATTTAGCTTTCTGTTGTACTCTGCAGAACAACCTTAGCTGTGCTCTAGTACCAAAAGCCAGTGTAGTAGGCAGATTGCCATGTTATCTGGCAATGTCTCAATAATGAAATTTTCTGGTCTTCCAATACGAACCCTCAGGGCATAAACCTGGAAATGAACTTCATTCATGCTATATTATTTAGACACTTTAAGCACCTTTATACTGAGGCTAAAGGATTTTAGTTCATATTTGAAAGTAAAGATATATCACAAACAAACCAACAAATATTTAAGGGTTTAGAGCCACTAGCTATAAAAAAAAGAAAAAAAATCAATACCATTGTTTTCTTGTATGAATTTTTCCTTAGGAGCTTAACAGAAGGATTTAAGGCAAACTAAATGTCTAGTATTATTAAAGTCATTTAATATCTTAAGAACTAAAATGTCTTTCATTGAGCGTGACTTTCTCATAGCTTGGTCACTGACAAAGAAAATTAGCTATATTTTCTTTAATGTTGCTAAGATAAGTTGTCTTGCTTTCCTTTGTTCTTTTTTTTTTTTTTTTCTCCTTTCCCCAGGTGAGGCTTCTTGCATAGTTGCATGTCTTAAGTTTTGACTTCTGCTGTTTCTACTGCTGTGCTGGGAAACTTGCCAGTACACATAAATCAAGGTTATGTCTTTGATTGTTTCCTCATGCTGAACTCCCACAAAAGTTCTGCAATGCAAAAGCTATAAAGTGTTCTAGTTTCATGCTTTGTTTTTAGTAAATTGGAAAACAGAAGCTTTAATCTGGATCTTCTTTTTATAATATTAGAGCTGTAGCTGCTGGTGTTGATGAAATTGTGGAGAAGCCAGTCAGTCGTATGTGAAGGGAAGAGAGAGAGAGGTATCTTTGTCTTACTGTGAGTTGCATAAAAACATGAATCATATTGGCTGTAGTGCCATCCTTCTAAAGACGTATGGGGACAGAGGAATCCATGCCATGGCAGATTGCCCTGACACTGCCTCTGCATTCCTTTGGCTCATCTCTTTTGGGAGGGAACCCTTGCAGTATGCTAGTGGCAGCTTCAGAGGTGACTCTTCCATGTCTTCCCTCATTTGCCCCGTTCATCTTGCTGATAAAGGGCTGGAGCATCCATTGGAAAGGAGAGAGGTGTTTGTATTACTCCCTTGCTATCATGAGTCATTTATTCTAGTACACATTTGTCTCCTATTCTGCCCTGAGGGGGAGAGAAAGATAAATATTCTACTTGCCTGAGAAAACTAAAATGGAAAAAGTCGTGCTTACGTTTCCTCATTTGTTCTGCTAGTGTTCCACCAGCTTGTGGAAGAGAAGATGAGCAGAAACATTTAGTTTTCTCACTGTTCTAATGGAAATAGACATGAAAAAGTCACTTGACTAATTATTTATGGCCAAAAGCAAAATCAGTGACCTTGTTAGGTGAGGCTTAAAGAGCCTGAGCTGTTATATGTACATGGCTTTGTGTATTTCTCTCTCTCTGGAGCTTGCTTTCGTAGAGCATTTTGAAATAATCTATAGCACTGCTCTATTAATTTCTACCTTTAAATATGTCCATAGCCCAAGTTAAAATAAAAAAATAAAAGAACAGACATATGACCCATAGTTGTAAAAAGATAACAATTACTGGAATTGGTTCTGGCTCATCGACATGCCCTTTCATCTCAAGGATTGAGGCATTCTTTCTATTTGAAGATTTTTTTTCTTTAGAAAAAGAATTCTCTAAGCAGCATTTGACTGTTGGCAAAAATATAGCTTTGTTATTACTACCTTTATGCACTGGGATTTGCTGCATCTGTTGTAGCTAAAATCACATTTATATAAGTGATTTATCAGTCTTGTGCCTCCCCTGCACTCTCAGAAATGTAAATATTACTTCACATAGTTCTGAAATAGTCTACATCAACTGCATTTATTTAATCAGATTATATAAAATCCAAGGATTACCTTACTCTCGGGATATACAATAAGTAGAGTAGGTCCAAAGATTTTCAGGTATTTCAGCAGTTTGCAATGTATGGGCCAAGGGCTGTTTTTTTGCAACGCAATAGATGTATGGAAAAGCTGTGTTGGAATTTTAGGCATTCTCCTATAACTTCAGTTTCGTCTTTTGGAGTGAGCTTTTCATTACAGTACAGTTAAAGCATGAAGTAGAAATAGTTTTCTCCGGTCACTTCCCTGAGACAGCAAAGGAGCTGGGAACAAGTTCTTTTTTCTCCTTCTCCCCAGAGATTCCCATCCTGAGCCTAAACAGGAAAGAGAAAGGGGAAAGTCATGGATGCTGTTGTTTTGGAACTGGCAGATTAGGCAGTGGTCCATGCGGGTTATGTGTACACCATATAGGCAATTTTAAGAAGTTGCAAGAAGTTTGATGGTGAGAACTTAACTGGCGGTCAGACTGTGCATACAGTTTTTTTACCTGGAAAATAATTTCTGCTTTGAACTGTAGTTTGAATGATTGTATTGAAATTTGTCAAGCTGTGCTAAAGGAGCTAGATGTACCTTTGCAAAGTCCAGTGCTGGACAACTTTGATCAAGCAAAAAAAAACCCCAAACAACCTGCCTTTCTGGTATGTCTTATCATGGATAAGAGGAAAGCTGCAATGAAATTCAGCCTATGTGAGAGACAGCACACCAGCATTATTGTAACTGAGTTAACACATAGTACCATGAAGTAGTTGATGGCAGTTTTGTCTCATCTCTGAGGGTATAAGAGGCAGCAACAAAGAAGAACTTTTGTGGCTTGCCTATACAGGAAGGTAAAAGTCTTATAGTTTAATAACAGGAAATATTCCTTCTATAGAATAGCTCTCCTTAGGTGAACTCTGTGTGAGGCAAGTCAGGCTTAGCCGACAAACCCAGAACCAATAAGGATCCCTGAAGTCCCTGTAATAAAGCCCTCTACAAGGGCTATGTTTATGGCTGTGCACATTCAATCTGGTTCCGTATAAGAAAGGTGGGAAGTCTGAAAGAAGGAAACTCCATTTTCTTACTTAAAAAAGATATACTTCTAGAATAATCCCAGGACTAACACATTAGGGATGCTGTCAGTGAAGACAGAGTTGGTTCAGTGACAACTTGCAAAGATGGTACACTGAAAGAGACTAACGATTTTGGACAAGGATATTTAAGAAAATAAGTACCCACTCTGATTTTATTCAATTTCTAGATGTGTGCCTAACGTGCTTGGAATCTAGACAGCATGAAAGTAGCCTTGTAACCTTCTGATGCTTATCCTTTCAAATAGCTGAGAGGGAAAACTAATGGTCTGAATTCAGTTAAGCAGGACTCAGTGTTGCCTGTGTCTGGATTATGCATGAAACCCTCTATTTTGTGGAATTTGCTGAGGCTATAAGCAGTATGTTATCTATATTTCCTCAGATATTTACATCTTGATAATAATTAGATTAATGTGTTGTGTACAATGTAACTCATACCTACCTACCTATGCTTCATCTATTTCATGAATGAAATGACCCTTACCTTGTGTTGTGAGCACAGAGCTGAATTTGAAATGCTCATGGATACTTCACTGTAGCTAATCTTCAGACAAGGAAGGTTATTAGTGCTGCTGAATAATAGTTCAGAAGTGAGGTCTTTCATTTTATCAGTATCCCTAAGAGACTTTGCTGCTGCAGAAAAAAAAAAAAAAAGGCATTCTAATTTTACTGGAGCAATCTTTTACGAGTTAATTTTATGAAAATGATAATAACTGTGGGAGTGCTTGAAAGAATTTAGAGAAGTTCCTATTTTTCTTGTTAAACTCTGGAAACTACCTTTTAACTGCTGCATTAAAAGCAATTTGTGCTGGCTGGTGTATGTAGTTGCTCTATTTTTGTACAACTTTCATAGTCCCAGAGCATTTTCACAATTTTAAGTGCTTTCAAAGCTACTAATGAAGAGCACTTTATTACATCTAGGCATTAATAAACCTACACATGTAGACTAAACAAAAATTATAAAGTTTATATTGTGAAAGAAGCCCCAAAGGATAAAGAAAATTATCCTTCTGTATAAATTCCATATTTTCAAAGGTTAAAATAGATGCCTTAAATTCTCATATTAAGTATTCTCTGAGAGAAACCTTGAAGTGACATGCATGTACTGTGTTAACAGATGTATTTACTGTGTTAAACAGAAATAGTTAAACTGTTGGACACAGTACCTTGATGTGCTGTCTTTAATCTGCACAATTCTCATCTCAAAGTATTTAGAAATATTTAATCTAGTGCTTATTATTGTTCCTCTATTTTGAGTACTCGGTTTCTTGGTCACTGTTATTTGAGTCTTTTGGAGGGTAAATAATATATGGTTGTCTGTTGTCTTCATCATCTTCGCTATTTTGATTACTTCTAGTGTCTTCTTTCTCACCCTTTCATCTTTAAATGAAATATCCTTCTTGTTGCATTAAAAAGGGCTGGGAAAATGATGCAACTTTATGCCAAATGTAAGAAATAAGATATATCTGTTTCAGACTAGCTACAGTATTTTAAACAATTTATCCCATGGGTTTATTTTTCTCATAGCATCCTTGCAGGGTAAAAGGGGAAACAAGAAGCAGAATAAAAAAAACTGTTAGGGTTACAACACTCATACCATTATCAGTTTTAGAAAGCCTAACCTAGTAGAAAGGAATTATTATTTTCCTCGCAGAAACCTTTCTTGATTCTTAGTAACTAGAACATAATAAATTTGATATGCTCTATACAGGAAAATTTCAGATTATGTTCTCAATATTTTCACTTCCTTCTACCTCCCAGTGGCATACAGGAACTCTGATTTGTAAGTCTTTGAAGGATCTTCTCTACTCTCTTGGAATAGTAAATACAATACAGCTGTTCAAAAACCCACAGAAAATTTAATGAGAAGCAGAGTGCAAAATATTTTGATTATACTCCAGTTCTCTGCCTGAGTGCCACAGTGCTGCAAGACCTGATTTAGCACTAGCAGAGACGAGTGCTGTGTGTAACATAAATAGGCAGATTTGACTGCAAAAGGTCTCATCTGTTTCCTGCAAATATTCTTTCCCCTCATTTTGCTTCCCCAGGCCTGATAAAGGATCTGAGATCAGGATTTGTGTTTTCATTACAGAAGAAATGGTTATGCTGCAGGGAAAACATTGCATTCCCTTCCTCTTCTCTCTCCCCTGTCACTCCACAAACACCCAAATGTGAGCTATAGAGGAATTCCCTAGAGACATGACATCTCTAAGTTCTCCTAGCTGAGGCTTCTTGCTCTCACCTTGTATCATTACTCTCTAAAGGCAGTTGGTGTCTGTGAGAAACTGAGGTAAACCTGCATGGAAAGCAAAGGTGAAATCCAGTGGGATCCTGCTGGAGTTTCCTGTGGCTGGAGCTATGGGAGATATAAGGAAACAGGAGCAGTAATTTTGCTGAAGGAAAAGTGCCAGCCTTGAGTTGTTCTATAGATACTCTGAGTATCTCTATATTCTGAATGTTTCAAAGGGACTGGAGCCCCCCAGTGCATGTAGTAGCAAGAGGCTCTCTCCCCTATGCTTCAAAAGTGGACATCTTTAGAGTCTTTTCTCCAGGTTGGAGAGATTGGACATCTTTTCCCCCTCAATTTAGCGTGGATCAATGCCCAGTTCTATCAGGAATATATTCAGGTCACTTGTTAAAGAACCTAATCCTTTCCTAAATTCTACATGATTAAAGTACAAGGTAATGGGAATGTTTTCCCATTGTTCCCTCTATCTCTAATGGGATTTGCATTTTTTCATTTCCTTTTTATATGTGTGAAAGGTCTTTATAAACCACGGTGGGAATATGGACTTGTAGGATTTGACATTGTTGTTTTATTCAGTTTGACCAAAATAGACCATGTATCTCTTCCTGAAATAATGGAATTTTCTCCCTTGGTTGCTGTGGGCTACAAATCCAATATCTCTCTCTTGTATTTTGTTTTGGTAAGCATTAAAAAAAAAATCTTTTTTTTTTTTTTATTGATAAGGATTTGTATCATTGAAATTCCATGCTTGCTAAGGAAGGATTAAAGAAATTACTAAATATGATATTCTATATGAAGTGGAATAAATAAAACCATAATCTTTTCATTTATCAATGCTAGAAATTGGAGTGTCACTTTAGTTCTAGGTGTTTTTTAAAAGTGAGATACAATGTTCAATGTTAAAATCAAATGAAGGCATATTTTAATGAGATTTTTGTAACAAAGATATTCTTTAAACAATGAGTGACCTCACTGACCCCCATGATAGCCAGGGATAGCTGAAACTGTCAAATGGCATGTCTTCCAAGTCCATATCAGAATGACAGCTGCCACCTTATATTTTAGTGTTTGTTTTATAGATTATACCATGGAACAAGTGCTATGTTGGGTTAAGCTATTTCCAGTTCTATAAATCAATTGTTTGTCAAATATTGAAGGTAAATCCTGAGGCCATAGTGAATGTCTTCTTCACAGTGACACTTGTCATATTAGTTCTTTTTCTAACAGTTGTCTTTAATAGATTAGTAAATCTATGGAGCACTTGTTTGTTGGTATGTAAGAATGGAACTTTGGCTTCCCAGAAGAGATGTTTCTGTGCTAGGATTCTAAATTTCTGCTGTGGATCCAAGTCAGCATCTGTTCAAATTGGGGAGTGTTTTTCCATTGGCTTCACTGGAATTTGAAGTGAATCTTAAAACTCTCTTATCATTGCCTAATTTAAAGTATAACTTGAAAGATATAAAACAAAAAGTGTCTGTTATAAAATATATAGATATGCCAACTACTTAACCTATTACATATCATATAACAAAGTAGGTCAATTTAAGTATTGGGTATAAAGGGAACAGCCTTAAGTTATAGAATGAAGGAGATGAGTTTAGTTATTTGATCAGGAAAATTGAATTCTAAACACAATTAAAGCTTTGAAAAAGAAGAGTTTTCTCCTCCATTCTGTATTAGAGAGGTAGTGATCTGCTGATCTCACAAGGTTGGACTTGCAAAAGACATCTGAACAACAGCAAGGGGCACTTACAGAAGTATGAGTTACTCCACAGTATGTATTTGTTTCATTATTAGTTATGCAAAAGTACTAAATTCAGAACAATTTAATGGAGTACCCAAATAGCTTGAACTTCTTTTGTGTGATTGAGCTTTGTATGAAGTTGAAAAAAAATAATTAGAAATAGTTGTGTATTTTGTTCAGTAGTAGTTTATTTCTATTTTATAATATTGCAAAGACCAACATTTTTCAGGGACTAGATTTTATTGCTTTCTGTAAAGATAAACCCATCATTACAATTATCTTTCTATGTTGATTTAGAGGGTGGTTTTTCTGTGCACAGATACTTAAGAAGAGTGAATACCAAAGAGGAGAAATAATTGTTAATTTAAAATATGTGAACAAATAATTGAAGAAAATCTTTCTTTTTTTTCTTGAAATATGTAGTCAGATGCATGCACAGCTAGTTAATTCTTACCTATTAAGAGGGTAACAATACTCATTCTTGTATATTTTGAAGAATCATAATAGGGGATGTTTGTGTATTAAATGCTGTCAATTCACAAAAACCTTATTTGGTACCTTTAGAACCCAGATCAAGGTATGTTTTATTTTCTTTAACCTAGCTGTCCACCAAATGGTCAAAGACTATCCTGGTGTCTGCTGTGGTGTCTAGCACTTCAAATCGGTGGCATGGAAATCTAGGATTATTTGATTCAAACCCTAAAATTAGCATAATAAGTTAGTCCTTGGCATAATGTTATATTGCACTCGCCAGGTCGCATGAGTTAAAATGTGGTGTGTGAGGAAGGAAATCTTTGCTTCCTGTAATGATGACAGTGACTGACTTTTCTGAATTTATCTCATTAACTTCATTTCTTATTAGTCAAGGTCAGCATTGTTGACTTATTTTTTATTTCTTTTTACTATTAATAACCTAATTAGTCATGATGTCAACACAGTGTTTTGTTGTGTTTTTTAAATTTATTGAATGCCAAGATTGAATACAAATACCTTTGAAGTATAATGCAATACTATTCACACTGAAGGAATGGAAGGTCTGAATCAAAGGAGAATTTTTTTGATCAAAGGGCCAGGTTCTTTGTTACTTTTGTTAAGACTGAGATGCTGCATGTACGACCTCAATTTCCATGTAAAAACTTCCATTTTAAAGCTATTTTTGCAGATTTTCCAAATCTTGGTTTTTATTACTTTCTCTACCGTTTCAAGGTTCTTTCTCCATGTTTCTCAGAGTTGCACTAAAGATGTACCAAGTTTATCCATATTTTTGTCTTTTCTTGAAAAAGAAACTGCTATGCACAGCAGAAAACAGGGATATTAATACAGCCGTTATTTGACAAGTGAGTGGTAGGATGAATAAAAATCCACTTTATTGCATAACAGTTGTTTCAGTTGTTGTGTTACCAAGTCTTTTCCAGGTTGATGTTATAGATTTATTTCTTTTTCCATTTGGAAAGTTTACAGTCTGGCAGTGTTTCCAGTCTTGCTGTGCTTAAGACAGTGGTTCTGTTGTGTTACTAAATGCACAGGTCACCTTCAATGTATCTGATGACATTATTATATTAAGGGTCAGAGATCTGCAGAACTGATCCACAACATCCTCGTTAATACTGGAAGTGTGCAAGAGCGTTCCTGCCGTACATAACTGTATGGCTAGAAATGGGAATAGGGCTTTCCTTAGTCTTATGGTTGGGCAAAATATCACAAAAACATAAAACAGAAAAGAATCTGACCTACATGTTAACTTCACAGTTTACGAGATCTTGATGTACATGTTAATTTCACAGTTTATGATACCTTGATGATATTGAGCTCAAGATGTCACTGGTCTGGCATATAGTAACTCTGCCAGTAGTCACTCTGTAGGAATGCGATTTTTCTTGACTAGTCAGGTTTCAGACACTTTTAAAATAGCTCCTAGTGTAGCTTTGGTGTCTTAGTTTTATTGTTCATAATCAGTCAGCTGAATTAAAAACAACCAAGTGTATCAAAGTAAATGAGGATCAACAAAGATTATAATGGGCAGGGGTTATTTTCCTGTGCTTCTTACTATGTTCCCTAACCTGTATTTCGGGATTATTGTGATCTATTCAAGGGGTAGAGAATCAGCATTTGTTCAAATTAGAACAGAAATTCTGTTAGTTTTAGCAGTAGAGAGAACTGACTGTGAAAAACTATAATTTGTTTGCTTTTTTTTTTTATTGACCTTAGAGAAGTGGGGCTGGTGTTTTAAGCAGTTACAGTATGGCATTTGGGTTTAGTAAAATACTAACAGACAGTGACTGAAATGATAATTCTCATATCTTTGTGATATCTCATATCACAGATCTTTGTGGTTTGTGCTGACATGTATTCCTCCTGCCCTGGGCTTCAAATTGGTGCCTGGTAGGGAAGAAGCAGCGAGTCTTTGGGAGAAGCCAGATCCTGTTGTTGCAGTCAATAGTAAATCACAGTTGCCTTTGATCAAGTTGAGATTTTGGCTGTTGTGTCTGGCAGTTGAATATCTGAGAGATGCTTCAGCACGGTGTTAGTCATCGGTTTAGCTGCTTGGCAAACACAGATCTTTATGATCTCAGTCATTTGTGCTCTTCCTTCCACGATGGCTTTTGGTTGAATACAGAACCAAGTTTAAAATCTCTGACCATATGCTCAAAGTTACCTATGGGACTGGCATTAGCAAAGAGATTAAATTGCTGTGTGCCAGACACGTCCAGCGACAGCAGATTTACACTGTAAAAAAGAGACTGCTAAGTGACTTTGTATCCCATACTTATGAAAAATCAAAGTTTTTATGGTAATTTTGTGTAGTTAGTAAGTAATGTATTGTAACACAATTATCCATGAGGCTGTTTGTAGTTTTTTCTTTTTGAAACCCTTGAAAAATACACTTAAATTTAGCAGTTTCCCAATTGTTTTTATATGTTGATGGCAGGTTTCTTTAGATTGTCTCAAATCATATGAAGGATATGACCAATTAAGCCTTCCTTTAAGTCTGAATTAGATAATATGTAATGAATATGGAAGGAGAAGATATGGACAACAAGAAGAGTCTTTACGTTCCTTCCTGGTCAACAGTCTGGGCTTGTTTTGTTCCTGTTACTATAGGCAAAATAGCAGTAAAATTTAATAGGAAAGGAATAGCAAAATGAGAGAGGGGTGGTTCTCTATAACCAGCTTTGTAAGCTCTGGGTAGCACTTGATTGACAGAGTCACAGTCCTTCTACAACAACTGTCCCTACAAAACAGTGACAGTCCAGAACAGGTTTCAATGAAAAATAACTTAAAATTGCAACTTAATAACACAGCTAAATGCCAAACTGTGACAAAATTTTACACAGGCATTATGAGCTCAGAAATCAATAAAATTGATCAGAATGATTTCTTCTCCTTTCAGAACTGTAGCAAACATGGAATTGGAGTGTTTGGGGAACATCAGCATGAGATTGCACTTTAATAGCAATAAGTCCTGTAAACTTGCTAGGGAAGCTTCTGTGCAAGGCATGTCCAGTTTCTTTTCTCTTCCTTGCAGAGACAACACCGAAAATACTAAAATTTAATTGCTTTGAATTCAAAGACAAATTTTCAAATATGAACTCATGCCAATAAATTAGGGCCTGTGGCAATGGTTCTTCATCATGCAGTAGGAACTGTGCCACGTTGATGAAGGATTGCAAAGAAAACTTTAAACTGCTTTTGACCAGGACTCCTTCCATAGTGGTAGTTCATGAGAGTGAACTCATTAATTTGGGGTTACTCTCCAGGAAATTTTGATCAGTACCAAAGAATGTGAGCTGTTGCCTTCAAGCCTCAAAATTTGGGGTGAAAGCTTCATGGGTGAGGTTTTTCCCTTCAACTACATTAAAATTTACACTGTGATTATCCTTTTGTAATGAAATAATTCGTCTGCTTACTCAACCCTTTGAATGGAAAATTGTGTGGCCCTGTGCGGTCCACATCTGAATTCTGCTTTCCCAGTTGTTCTAAGCTGTCATCTCATGAACTGTCCAGGTTTATTTTCATGAGGAATCCTCTTCAGATTCCTGATTCCTCCACCTGAGTGTATAGTTTGTGCAGGGATGATTCACAATCAGCAAAGCTGTTGGATGCCTGCAGATTTTGGGATCATTTTAGTTGTGAAAGTCAGCTGGAGGCACCAAGAAATAGCTATGAAATAATCTTTCTGATTTTTGACAAGGCTACTGTTTTTTGGCTGAAGCAGTAGTAAGACTGAGATTAACTGATATAAGTGTGTGGTCTGCCCTTTTTTTCATTTCAGTAGTAAATATGGTTGTGATGAGGTGACTGACACACCTATTGTACAAGAGAATGAAAGAATGCTATCTTAAGTAGTGTAAAATGATATTAAAGCCTTTTTTTTTGTAACACTATGCAACATTGACTACATATACGCAAAGCAGGCTTCCACAAGATGTTTAATCTGAGCAAGTCCTTACATTAAAAAGGGGCAAAAAGCATCACTTCTTTGCTAAAATATTTATAGAAATCTACAGCAAACTTCCAGAGGTTTTTGAAGATGAAGAATATGTCTTATCTGCCTCTCTAGACCAACAGATCAAAACTTAACTTTTACATTAGTCCCTAAGAACAGGAACATTTTTAATGTGGGAGTAAAGAAAAGAAATCATTTCATCTATATCAGCTCCCTGACGCACATCCACATCTGAAAGTGACCTGCATAAAGCCCATGTAATTGAACTTTTGAGGCTCAAGTGTAGGGGAAATCCGGCTTCAAGAGAAGGCCAGATCTTGTGACACTGGTGTAAGTCATACAGGAGCTGATAGGTCTGTTTGTCACCAAATGAATATAAATAGCCTGTGGAGTGCTGGTACGATAGATTCATTGCTCTAATAATTGGATATTTCTTCAGTGTATCTGATGTCATTACACAGACAGTGTATCTAATCTGCTGGGGACCTGGGAATCAGAGAAGTTAATTGGCAGTGAATGGCTAGTTTCCTTCGAGAATTTGGGTACAAATGAGTGATATACTCAAACTCCTTCAGGAAGCAGGAGTCTTGGTGACCTTCTACTGCAATGAACAGCCATCCCACCTTTATCTTTTTCACATGTCAAACAATTTCAGCCAAACTTCACAAGAGTTTTAAATCTGTCGTGCAAATTAGATAAATATTGGTGGGTTGGTAGAGGAGGAAGACTTAACCATGGGTTCACACTATGTTATACTCTAGAATATCGAGAGAGCAAACAATTTAAGAAAGCAGCAGTTCAGTCTTGCTCTGTATTAGACCCTGAAGAATCCAGCTGTGAGATATGAGCCTATAAGAAACCAGTTTTCATCAATTCTGCTGCTTGTGAAGCTGCTTTCTTTAATTGTGTCACTTTAAGTACGCTCTGAAGTAATTTCCTAGTTGGACCTGGGTCTAGTAAGTATGGAATGATATCTTCCAAAATAGATTAACAGTTTAACACTGCTTTGTGAAGCCCTCACTTGATAGCTCTGAATGAGGATGCCAAGGAGTCACAGTGATATTCATCTGAAGAAGAGTTCAGGGATTTTTCCCCCTTGTAACAACACTATCACTTAACGCTTTTGTGTAGTGTTTGAGCACTCAGTCATAAATTGCAGTGTGCTACTCCATAAACAAATTCTTTAAGGAATGATTCATTTATCTAAATGAGAAAATAACCCTATTTATTTTCAGAAAAAAATATACTGCTAGCTTAGCTGCTGTAGCTTTAGTAAACTATGTGAATTAAGTGCCCCATGTGAAACAAGAGCCTCAAGTTTAGACTGAACCAGAATTTCTCTTACTATAAATGCCCAGTTCATTAAATTTGTTATAAATTTGATTCGCTATAAATGGTTGTGTCTATATATGATGGAAAGCAAGCATATTCTTAAATTTGTTCTACCTTGTAACATAGTTTTATGGTAACCTACTGATGAATTTAATAGCCACTATGTAGTAATAAGCCTCTGGATTAACTGCCTAGAAATAAATTGCCTTGCTAGCACTGGTCTGTTGAGCCATATGGGTGACATAATTTTTTGCTGCGTGTCTGGTGACATGACTATCACCTCTTCCAAAGTCTGCATTAGCTTTTGCACTCCATCATTACATTGCTTTGTACATGAATGTTAAGTAGCTGTTTGCTTGCAAGTATACCATTTTTTAAACAAGACAAAACAAAGCAAACTTGTATCTTACTACTGACTCTTGGAGTAAATACCTGGTTTTGTGTTAGTTGGCTATGTGATACAATTTACGCAATGCTAGCTGCAAAAGACTAAAAATTTTACTGTTCTTAAAATCAAAAGAAAGAGATGTGTTAAAACTTGCTCTGAACTAATTGGCCGAATTGGGCATTAGTGAAAAACTAACCTGAGGAACTCAAAAGCTCCTTTTGAACAATCTTATTTATCAGGTAAAGTTCCTTGAAATACGGTAACTTAAAGTTAAAATAATTTTCCATTCTTGTCTGTAAGTAGTATATCAAAGATGGGAAGCCATATTGCTTTCATAAGTTACATCAACATCTCTTGGCATGACCTGCTTTTTTTTCTTTTTTTTTTTTTTTTTTTTATTTGTGTGGAATCTATAGGAGCTACTTTTAAGTAAAATCCCTCAAACTCTCTTTGTGCTTTTAAAGCACAATTTGCTAGTGGGAATAAGGCATCTTCTCTATCTGTTTTGTAAGCTGTGGCTTGTAACAGCACCGAGTTTATTCATATCTTTGGGCTAATCTAGAGCTGTTAATTCTGTTATTCACTCTGATTCAAAGCCATTTGACTTGTGGGAGAAAAAGGAGATGACAACCCATATTTTCCCTCTAGGGTTTCAAAACCAGGCAATATATATGAATATATGTAAGACAGCTATTTTTATTCCTGTGTGTTTATTGCAGTTATGTACACAGTAGCGACATCCACCGACTTCCTAGCTAAATATATAGCCAAAAGCCAATCTGTCACCTTGCTTGATTAGATCTGTGTGAAATGGCTAGGCTTTATTTTGCAATAAAGGAACGAAACACACAGTTTGTTTCTTTTGGTGATGGTGGTTATTGTCAAAAAACCTGATTTGTCTCAGAGTACTTTCTTTTTGTTTATGTTATCAGCAAGGCTTACATTTTGTCCTTGTCTTTTCTTGTGATCTCTCCCCACAGTGGTAAATGTTATACCTACCTTGATCTGAGCTTGTGACTCATTTGATTTACTTTCAAAAAAGACTTAGAAGAGAAGCAAAAATTAGGAACATATTCTTCAGCAAAAACAGCTTTCGGATCACCTGTCCCAAGCCATAAAATGTGGCTGGTAATGTATGGAGCTAGATGAAATGGGTTCTTCCCTACCATGCCAGGCTACATCTTAAATTTATTACTTTCCCTGCCACCTGCTGCCTTATGGTAGGGTCACGTCTTACAGCTTTCCAAGATTAAAACGGAATAGATACATAAATATGCTAAACAAACCTGTTCTTGTAGGGCAAAGAAAAGGGCCCCCACTTCTATTCTATGCTTTGGACATCTCTGGCCACCTATAAATACTGAGTGGTGGTATAAATGTCAGAAAACCCTGTGGTGATAGAAGCTGGTATTACACGGTAACTTCTAATCACACATGTTTGACATTTAGGTATAATCTGTCCACTACTGAGTGTTCTGGCTCATTTTGACTGAGGAAGCCAAATACCTGCTTTTAAATCAGTGAAGCAAAAGCTTCTGGCTTGAAAGTTGGTAATTACTGATGCTGGTAGGGAACCGGTTTAGCTGAAGTGGTTTAACATTGACACATTAATCTACAACAAAGGAGTCCAACAGCAGCATCAGGTACCACTTTCCAATATATAAGCACAGAAACTTTCCCGCTTCTCTTTAAATGCCTTTGATCGCAAAATACAGCACAGGGCTTTGTCATACTAGCAAAGTCATTTTCTCATTACAAAGTGATCTCCAGTGTGACACAAATAGGCCTGCAAAGAAAAATCAAACTAAAAATGAAGATTTTCAGAGGAAGAAAGCATGTACTCCTCATCCAAATCGTCTACCTTTTCTCCTAGATAACGTGGCAATAATAATATTGTTTTTCAAGTTGAATTACTGAGTAACAAAACTTGAGGGGAAATTTATGTAATTTTCTTGTAAAAATAGGAACTGTTCTCTGAGAAGCCTGAAGTTTCAATTTCAGTCTGTTGCAAGCTCTGCATTTTGATATCTTGAGGCTGAAATGTCTTTGGAAGGGATGAAGTTATGCCTGTGGGTGGGTGACTTGGAGCTCATCTCTCACAGTCTGTGGACTGACAGACCTGAGTATATTTTTCATAACCATAATTTTCTGGATCCAGGCCCTACAGTGCTACTGTGACTGATGGAAAGGTTATGATTTTTCTAGTAAGTGTTGCCTTGCTACCAAAGGGTAAGAATCCAGCAATATGAAGCATCAAAAATGACATCTAGAAGGTAACCTCTAGCTAACCAGCAAATCTATCAACATTAAACAATAAAACCCATAAGACATCTGTTTTTTTTTTAAACTGTAAACCAGATTCCGGAGGTTTAAGGAACTGACAAGAGCAGGGGATATTTCTGACCAGTTTATTTTCTTCTTATGTTAGGAAAAATGGAGGGGGACTCTTTATCAGGGAATGTAGCGAAAGGATGAGGGCTAATGGTTTTAAATGGAAAAAAGCTAGATGTAGATAAGATATTAGGAAGAAATTCTTTACTCTGAGGGTGGTGAGGCACTGGAACAGGTTGCCCAGAGAAGCTGTGGATGCCTCATCCCTGGAGGTGTTCAAGGCCAGGCAGGATGGGGCTTTGAGCAACCTGGGCTGGTGGAGGTGTCCCTGCCTATGGCGGGGGGGTGGAACTCGATGATCTTTAAGATCCCTTGCAACCCAACCCACTCTATGATTCTATTATTTATAGGAGGCATTTTTCAATTCAAAATGTTGATTTATAACACACACCCCCAAAAAAGGAGGGGAAAAAAAAAAGGCTATAAAAGATTAGATATGAAAACTGAGTGAAAAATCTGGGTATTTATCCAACTTTGCCATCAAATTTACCATGTGGGTTCTTAAGAAACATTCAATTAATGCATTGTAGGACTAGAAGGAGCAACCATGCAGTCTCCATATCCATCTGAACCCATCGCCTGGGTTCTATAATATATGAGTGGTCTATAATATATATAAGAAAGTAGCTACTAAATTAATGGAAGAAAAACACAGAGGGAGAGGAAATACTACATCCACACAAAAGAAGAGAAAATAAACCTAATATGCTTTCATTTGTGATTGTGATATACAGAGAGTCTGTGAATGACTTCCTCTCCCACAACAAGTTGTGATAGGTTTTTGCTTTAAAAAAGCTTGAGAAACATGATTTTACTCCAGAGACTACAAACTTTTTGTTACCATCTACTTGCTATTCTCCACTAACAAACTTTCACTCTGGTAAAAGTCCAAGTGCCACATCCATGGGCAACAGTTTTCCATCTACATCGTGAGTCTCAGGCCCACTGACACGCTAGAACAGTGGATATTAGCTGACCAATTCCATAAAATAAATCTGTACTGCTAATGCTGCTCACAATGTCATTTGTGTCACTACCGTTGCTTTCTGCTGCAGCACCAGTAGCAAAGGCCGTGCTGTGACTGTGATGGTTTGTTGGCCCAAGCTCTAGTATCACACTGTTTGAAAATTAGAAAACAGAATTTATTACTGGAAATGATTTAATCCTGAGAGAGAGCTTCTGATTCATGCACTCAGACGTGGCAGCCAGGCAGACCAGTGTAACCCACAGTAGTCTGCACAGATGCTGCTGCCAGCAGCAGATCATGCTTCTATCATCCCACTTGTTTCTTCTGCTTTAAAGTAAGAAAAATCTTGACTGTGGCTCGGGGCCAGTTTCTGCTCTGGCTCCCCCAATTTCTCATGTATTTGCCTCTGCTTCTCCTTCTGCAAATGTTTTAAATTTTGATCTGTAATTTTACAAAAGTATGACTCTCCGCACACTTTTTGTTTAAAATGATGCTGCCAGACTCGAATGCAGAGATGTTAGGATTTGCCTCAGTGCCTGAGCTGTCCTTTGAAATACTCTGCTGTAATAAATATGGGATCTCAAATGACAAGATTTATCTCCATTTATTTTTCCTCCCCTTTCCCTTTTGCTGAAATCGGTTAAACTTGTGAAGTTTAATGGGGTAGGAAGTGGCTTACTGTCTCTTTTTAAAGTGTACTTACTGAAGATGAACTAAGGGAAAATATTCTATTTATCTGATAAGCAACTAGGGGTTGGTACAGTGAAACATCTAGACTTGAAGGTGTCCCATTGAGCCTGTGGTTAGCTTGCTATTCAAGTGATGTGAAGCAGGAGGGTTTATTTTTCCATGTTGCATAAATATTTTAGCATTACCCTAGACTTTTCCTTTCTAGTTGAAACAAATAACGTGGTAATGACATCTCATTTAGGTGTGTTTGACTGGGGAGCTCTTACTGATCAGAAATCACCTAGTATAGCCTGAGGAGATAGCTGCTTCCACTATCAGTTTTCTCAGTTACATCCAACTCTTAATGATCTCAGAAGACAACCCCATGAGTTAGAGATTATTAGATTATTCCTGTGGATGACTTTCATGAGTCCTGTAATCCAGTTACCATTTGGGTTGATGGGCTAGTCCTTTAACAATTTAGTAAGACTTTGCCAAGCCTTTCAAGGTGAATTCAAGAAAACAAGGTAGATTTTGTGAGCTATAGACCCTGTGTCTCTGATCTGATCACTGTGGGTCCATCTTGCCCATAGAAGCAGCAGCTCCACTGAGAATTTGGGATAGTCCATCTCAGAACTGGAAAGCCTGGTTGCTCTGATGAAACTGGAAAAAACATTGTTAACGCATTATCCAGCCTTTTTGAATTATAAAAGCTTATATAGATTGAAGAGAGACTGCAGAAGTTAATAGGAGTCCCCCCCCAAAAATATATAGTTGAGTCATCATCTGGCCACTTCTAGAACAAGACACTCTTCATTCTTCCATATGCTAAATAAATAGCAGCTATGCTATAGTTTTATATGATGTGATTTATTATGCTTGATTACATATTTTAAGAATGCAAAGGTTTTTGTAAATTGTAACTTTTTTCTGCATAGGTAGGAATTCTGAGGCTTAAACCTTGCATTTTGCTCACTCAGTCTCTATATGAGAGACTAACACTAGGAGCTAGGTCACACTGTTGTTTTTTTTAAATAGTTTTGGATAGTGTGTCTGAGACTGCGTTGTCATACCTAAAAAATTTTTTCACATGCATTACTATCCATAATTGTTTTCCTTGTTTTAAAGAAATGAACAAGCAGTCACATGTACGTGTGCTCTTATTTTTGTTTAAGAGAGAGGTTTAGTGTGTGTATGACTTAAATCGAGCAGCTTCTCTCAACTTTCAGTAATATACTGCCCTACCTACCTACTTAAGAAAAACCCTTTTAAGGTCTGACTTCTTTCTCGGTAAGAACATTGTAGGCTTAATGTAGCTCTCCCACATACATCAATCGCATGGGGGTGGTGTGTGAATTAATTAAAAATAAATTGTGTTCTATATTTTATTTTTAATCCTGTATTTTAGCTTTAGGTCATATCCATTGTAAAGGCCTCATCAGCCTCAATGAGATGATTATTTGTGATATTATCTTTCTAAGCAGTATATGTATTATTTTATTATTTTATGGGACTATGAAGTTATTTATATATCATTCTTTTGTGGGTAATTTAACAAAATAAAAAGTTTGCAGAATAAACTGATTTTGCAATGAAAGAAAAACAACCCTCCTTCAGCATTTTGAGGGCTGGATCTGTGCTATTAGTTTAAAAGTTTCATTTCATTAAAGCGTTCACCCCATGTTGGTTTATGCTCTGCATCCTCCCTTCCTCTCTGCACCCCAGCCTGTCAACTAAAGATAACTAGAGTTTAAGGAATCGATCCAGAGGTTAGTTCTGCTGTGTTCCTCTGGCTAGATATCAGTAATGTCCCTCATGTCTTTCCTTCTACACTCTTCTATACTCTTCTCCTTATTGCTGTTGTCAAGGCATATAGCTTTTATTCTATATTTTGCATTATTCTCCATTTCAAATTCCGTGACCTCTATCTATGTGTCATGAGTCATGAACATGTTGCTTCAGTCTGTCTGTCTGTCTCTCTCCTCCCTCTCCTTTTCCTGAGGTATACAGGTTTTTTTAAATTACTCTGCAATGAAAAGATTTTTTGGGGTATAATTTGAAGCATCTTTTACTCACTCTGCTTAATATTTTGAACATGTAAGTGGGAATAAAAAAGCCCTGTGTTGTCAGTCTTCCTTTCTCTGCAAGATTGTCCCAGTTATTTTTGTACTGTACTTTATATCTATTTGTGATAGCTGAGTTTATATATGGTAAGACTTGAACTGTGTTGTGTATTGTTGTGACTGTGTATTTTGCTGTGATGAGGTGAAGCTCCCACAACGAAATCTGGGGTATTCAGCTTGTTATGAATTTATTACTAAGTTTTTTCCAGCAAGTAGAATATTGTTTCTTCAAGGCTGGAAAGACTGTTTTTAGATTTAGTTGTTTGCAGTGTGCTTTTTGAAGATATTCTTATGCACTTGGGGAAAAAAACAGGTAAAATCACTTTTAGAGACAAGAGTTGAGGTCCAGACGCTCCCCCGCTAAAGCTGATGTACAGTTGGTCAGAAAGGCAAGTGCTTTGTGCATCTGTTCACTTACCTGGGTGGGAAAACTTGTGATAAGAGCAATTTGACATCAAAGCTAATTACATGGCAAAGACATAGCAATGTAAAAATCTATTAAATTATGTATTTTGAATCTATTATCAATCTGGTTTTGAATCGTGAAGTATTAAATACAAATTGGTACTCAAATGATTCTTGCTACATAACTTATGCTTAAAATAGAAATAAGTGGGTTGGCATTTTTTATAGAATATGATTTCTTCCTCTCTCCCTCCTCCTTCCCACCCTGTTCAACAAAAGTAAGCCCATGGGACAACCTACATTCAAGTTTCTTCTTTTTATTTTATTATATAAAAAGATAAGGCTATCAAATACCTTAGGGGAATGCCTAATAACTGTGCTATGACATTATTTTATAAGACAACTTGTCAAAC
Source organism: Gallinago jamesoni (assembly GCA_025769975.1). Lineage (NCBI taxonomy): Eukaryota > Metazoa > Chordata > Aves > Charadriiformes > Scolopacidae > Gallinago > Gallinago jamesoni. The sequence continues at coordinate 7,254,440 of JAOQGH010000062.1, read as the reverse complement.
CTACAACCTAGGTAAGCTGCCATAGGGAAACTCTCATATCTTCAACCAAGTAATGTTGTTATTCTGTCACCTCCCCTGGGTGAAGACTCTTCCACCTCAGCCATGGCATATGGCAGAGCTCTGCTCAGCATAGTATGATTTTTTAGTTTCCATAGAAAATTCAATTTTAATTTTTTTTTAATCTGCAAAATTTGACTTGATCCCTTTGCATGATTAGTGTTAGTAATAAGGCCTGGCAGCGAAAAGCCTGCATTAAAAAAGCCAGTCCTGCATTAACTCCATCCATGTTTTGAAAATTTCTTCAGAAGATGATTTCTAAAGGCATTTTTCATCTCCAAAGCTTTAATTTTTGTGGGGGTTTTGCTGTTTGATCTTGGCATAAATGAAATGCTTAATTCCCTCCCCCTGCCGCAATGTCTTTTGCAGCTCTTTGGTTGACTTTGAAAATGAAGCTTTCATTGCCTTAAACAGAGAACGCCATACACCTGGGTACACCCGAAAATGACCCACCTGTCACTCGTTATCTGAGCAACAAGGAATAACAGCCATTACTTTCTTACTGGGGTGCTGCAAGGGATAATTTACTGCTTCTAAACTTCTTGGAGGGTAAAAAAGCTCCACCTTCTATGGATCCTTCCATTTTAAAGATCTAAGATAGAAGAGAATAGTGAGTCATAAATGAATATAGAATGTTACCACTGGGAATTTTTCAGGAAGAAGTAAATATCCCCATGAGGAAAAAGGTTCCTTTTAGAGTGTTAGTGGATTCCAGAAGGGTATTAAACCAGCCTAACTGTCACAGGTATTGCCACTTATGAGGAGCAAATAGGAAAGTGGGTTGGGAGTAACCACTAGCAGGTGCCTTTTCTGTCAGGTCTGTTATCATGAGAAGATAAGCAAAAAGAACAGAGCAGATCCTTACTCTTGAATATGTGTCTGCTCTTCGCTGTATGTGCAACGCTGTTTGCACATTATTCATTTATGCATTGCCTCCCCTTTTGATCGGAAAGTATATAGGTTCAGCAACCCAGTCTTTCTCTTGGAAATCTTGGCGGTAAGGAAAAACTTTTTGTTTGCTTCTTAAGTGCAGAGATTTTATGTTTTCTAGTGTTTTAAAGTACATCAGAACAATAAGTTACTCATTGTGTTTCCAGTGAATGAGGGAAATGTACTGCAAGTGGTGAACGGTAGCAAAGATGCTGGTTCACAGGCTGGCTGTGGTACAAGTATCTTGACTCATTCTTTTTTTTTGTTTAAATTTGTTGTTTTAAAAAAAAACAAACAAGCATTCTTTTCACAGCAGACAAGGTGCTTGTTCAAACTTAAACCCTTCAAGACCAGAGAAAGGCAACATTCAGTACAGCTTTTGTTGACTCCTGATTTCTTTCTTTTGAAGTAAACAACTACTTTAGTGGTATATCTGAAAACAAAGCAAGTGCTGTAAATGAATTTTTGGTATTTTTAATATTAGCAGTTTGGTTAAATCATTGAGGCTCATTCCTTCAAGGATCTGGTAAATAATTAGTTATGTACTATCAATCATCCAGAAGTCCTTCTTCACCAGAATTTAAAATCTTACAGAAATCTGAGGGCCCATGAGACAGCACTTTAGCAGCCTATTTTCAGCTTTCTCCCACTTCCTATATATTTGTAGCAACACCAAGCAAGTCCCATGACTGGTTTTTGCAGTAATGTTCTATAATGCCTCCCTTGTTGCAAAAGTGTGCAAATTTTCTAATCCCTTTATAGCATAGGACTGCAAGAGGCAACAGAAATTCAGTAACAATTCCTTTGTAGCTGTTTCAGCCTTGGAAATTTAATCCCTTTTGTTGGTACTGTGGTCTTTCACATGGACTATAAATAAGAACCTAACTAACTGTGTCTGAATGTAGTTGCAACCTACCTAAACTGTTGGGGTTTCCCACATCTGTAGTCCACAGCTATTGTAGCTAAATCACTTAAGGAACAAAATACTGAAATATTTAAAAGTTGCCATGTACTAAGCATTTTCTGTAGGAAATCCTATTAAATAGCAAGCTGCTAGGAGACATCTCTTAAATGTAATGATGCAGTGTTGTGTTTTTCTCTCTCTACAATAGCTTTTATAACAAGGTGTTGGCTCCACTGCATCACAGGGTGGGTTTTTTTCTGCATTAATTGCATGACTTTTGAAGGTCCAAACCTAGGACGATGGAGAAAAGCCAGAAGTGATCAGTCTGCATATAATGTAGGATCTAAGCATTGTAATATTAATTGCGTAAAGCTTGACTTGAATTTGGTTTAACATGCAAAATTATAGAATACAAATGCAGGAGAAAATTTAAGTTTTTGGGAAGCCTGATGCCAGATATGTTTCTTTTTTGATGTTAAGCTGGCTTATAAGTAAACGGTTGTTCCTAATAGGAAAATAAGTAGCAGGACTGTAACTTCGCTTGCTGAATTAGATAAAAATGCATGGCGACAATTCTCTTGTTTGTGATTTCTCGCTGCAGGAAAACTACTGGTGGTAGTGGGTTGGTTTTGACTGCATCTAGAGCAGGTAATTGCTAAGGCAGTCTAAAAATCCATTAAATATTATTTCAACATTAAAAATTCCCATAAAAATGTCTTTCTGAGGGAACAAAATGTTCTATATGCATCCAATTTTGGTTTTAAGTTCAAACATTCTTGCATCTTGTTATCTTTTTGTTGGCTGTATGAATAAGGAGTCTACTGTCAGAGACCATCCTCGTGTTAGTACTATAGAATGTGATCAGTACCCCTACTGAATTTCTTTGATAAATTAACGAATTCAATCTCTTTCCCATGTAATATTTCTATATTTTTGAACATACTCTTTGCTGTCCCAGAGCCTTCAGCCACTCTGTGGTTTGTTTTTTTTTCCCCCGTGTAATAACATCTTAACATCATGATTTTCTGCTTCAGTGATTGCTGTAAATGAGATCTGTGAAGACTAGCTTAAAAAAATGCAACAACGATGATATTCTGAGGAAAAATGTTGAGCCATTAGAATGTCAGTGATTTGGTAATACTTGGGGAGGAGTACACTCCTACTAACAACTTATTAGCAATATTGTCTTACCCAACTGTTGGATTCTTCGTATTGGAGTTGTTTTATCTGCCATTTTGTTTGGGAAGCTGGTACTTTTCTCTACCTCACTACATAGTTACATGGGTTAATTTGTTCATTTGTCAACATTTGCATAATGCTGCAAGTATCAGACATTCTATTAATACTAGGAATTACGATTTTCTCCTATTCTTAATTAGGGGATTTGGAACATGAATAAATAATTCCAGCATATGCAAAGGCTTCTGTGATGGCAGCAGATTAAGCACTTTGTATTTAGCATGCAAACAACATGCAAATGGATTTCAGAGGACTGTTTTCATCTTTGACATTTGAGTTAACTAAATTACAGTTGCTGCTCCATAGCACAGAGAGAAAACTTAATTTAGAAACTGAGTCCCTGTGACTCCAGGTGAGACAGTTTGTAATTCACCTACCTGCAAACAAGGAAAACGATCCCACTGTGGTAAGGGATTTAGCTGGTTATATGTAGCTGAACATTTTTAATTGTTTGTCTTACAACCATTGGTGAGATTGGAATGCGGCTGAGTTAGTCTTGCTGCTATATTTAGTCATTTTGTTCAGCATTTGGGACATCAACATCTGTAGTGCTCTGCAGCGCAGAGAAGCAGCTCAGGTAACTAAGAGCTGTACAATTACAGGCTCTGAATTGTGTTGTGGGGAGGTATGCATTTTAATACAGCTAGGAATTTTAAAGCCATCATCTCAGGGCAGTTAGTTGATGAATGAGGTTACATTACTTTATTTACTTCTATGCAAGTAAATAAGGATCTACGCACCCTGGATGCCATTTAAATATAAAATTATGGATTAGCTCATCCAACATCCACTTGAATAACAATGGCTGGGCAAGGAGAAAATTAACATTAACTTCTTGCAACCTTCTTCTCATTACCATAACCATGATTCTGCACCTTAAAATGCATGAGGAGTATATGAGGCTTCTACTGGAACAAAAGAATTGCCTCAGGAAAATTATAGACCAGTTGAAATGTGCTTGTGCTTAAATATGCCACTTGAGACATAGAGTAGCTGATGTTGCTTCAGTTTCCAAATAAGTTGGATGTAGTTAAATCCATGTATGAAGTGCTGCATTGGCTTTACCTCAAGATCACAATTACACTGATGATTACAGAAGACGCAGCAGATAATCTCCTGGCTTCCTGCAGACAAAAGGAAAGCAGTTTTCTCTACTACTCCATCTTGATCATTCAGTAGCAGCTGGGAATCTAATGCTCAGAGCAAAAGGCCGCTGCTCAAGAGAAAAGGGCATCATCCTCGCTCTGTTCCCTGTGTTGTTGCCTTTGCTTTTTGTGAAGCTTTCTAATGCCTCCTTATGCAGGCCTTGAACAAAGAGATGTGATAAATTGGCATTCTGCAGAATATTAAAGAGCTTTCCATTATCTCCCTTGAGGGGGTTGGTATTAAAAGTTGAGCCATCAGATATAGGGGAGTGAGAAACTTGCTTGTCCATGCTTGTCATGGAGCTGTTGTTACTTTTCAATAGCCTTCTCTTTAAGACTAGCTTGAAAAGGGTGGGGCTGATCTCTGTCACAGAGAAGTGACTGTAAATCATCAACTGCTATGCCCTACTTACTGATAAGGGAAACACATTCTGCTACCCAACTGGATCTATTAATCAGCTTCCTGGTACGTGTTGGATCTGGCTGCCCATACGCTAGATGAGATGCTGCTCTTCTAAACTGCAGGGTGTTGACATTTCCATTCTGAAGTGAGAAGAAACTGAGATCTTCAACATTTTTCATGAGAATGAGTGAAAAGGCTACACTTTAAAATAGAAGACAGCCTGGGTAAGGAATTTACAATCTCTAACCAAGCAGATTTTAATCTGGATCCCTTTTCTCCCAGGTAATTGATCCGGTAATGAGCCTATTGGTTATTTTAGTTGGATTTTTTTCTTCTCCATGTTTTAACCTGCCTGCTGACAGAGAAATGCTTTCTTACCAAAAAAAAAAACAAAACAAAAAAACCACAACAACTTCATCAGAACTAGCATGTCTATGAAAAGTTTGGTTTTTATCAACACGTTGATCAAAACCCCTCTTTTTTTATTAAGTTCCCAAACTGTTTCACTTGGTTTTGCCTTACAAATACAGGCATAAGAAAAGTAGCTCCAGCTCAGTTGTTCACAAAACAAATGTTGGTGTCTTTTACTTGGAAAACCAGGCTCTGAGATTTGTTCCTCCTTCAAGATGATTGCCATCTCTTCAGTCAATGGTGCCGCTACGTGTCATCACTTTTATCTCTACATTTTGAATGAGAGAAGTAGGGTTAGAGAGTGGATGGCCCAAAAGTAGAACTGCAGTGCAAAAAAGTGGCTGCTTTCATCTCATCCTTCTTCTATTTCTCCCAAAGCACACTGCAATTAGGACAGGAAAATGTCTGGTCCATCTGTCATGGAGGCCTGATTTATAAGTACAGTTTTGAAAATGAATACATTGTGCTTTTTATAGCTACTGTCAACAACTAGCAGGACAGAACAACTTGTGCAGCTGGCATGGGACTCCAATGTCAGAGCTCAATTTAAGAAAACATTTTGCTTTCTTGGGCAACCGTCAGACGTAACAACTGAATTTGGCCTTGGTTTAATCTTGCCTTTCCAAATTCACAGAGACACAACTGTCTGGTTGGAACCCAAGTGGAGAAAATAGATGGGGAAGAGTAAATTAAAGAGCAGCAGCACTGTGGGTTGTGTTCATGATACCGTCAGTGAGAGACAGCGTGCTCTGCTGGGGGGTTTCTCAGCTGATAGGTTGACATTTCTTCCCACGCCAATTGAGAGGATAGTTTGGCAGAAAATGGTTTTCTTGACCCTTGAGATTCTTGAGACTTCAAACACTTTTATTTGCTCTGAAAGGGAAATATGAGACTTTTCAGCTTAAGAGAGCAAAACCAACCAAACAGAAAGAGTATAGATGCAAATATACCCAAGTGACTGGGGCACACAGTGAAGATGTAGAAATTCATTTTGTCATCTGTAATTATTTCTCTTAATATTTTAGGTAAATGTATTGGATGTTCTGTGTGGAAGAGAAGAAAGATGGAGCAGTAACTCTAAGTGTTGTGCTGACTTCATTAAAACAAATGCATTATCTCTAACCTACAAAGTATTTAGTTAAACTGTCAGAACACATAATAAGAATCCTGTACAGCTTGTTTAATACATACTTTTTTCATGGTAAACTTGAATGGGATGTAAAGTGTTACTTTATTTTCAAACAGGATTTTCTGGCTGAAAAAGGTGAGAAATGTCAGCCTTTGGGGTGGGATGCCGGATTGAAGCTGGAAGCTGTGTGGTGTGGATTCTCTTCTTGGTGTGGTCAGAGCCCTTTGTGTACCGGTAGCCTTAACTGGACATTTGCCCAACATATTGCATTTATATTGCCAGCATTGGTTTCAGATCAGTGTGAGGGTGTCAATAGCGCTCAGCTTGAGGCACCACCTTTTTTTAGCATAATAAATACATTTCCATTGCTAAAAATGGGCCCAAGAGGCAGAGATAGATGATTTTATTAAATATAGCTTATAACAGAAACTTTTCATCTGCTAGCAGGCAAGCAAATTACTGTCATAGATGATATGGGAGGAGATTGACAATGCGCTGCTTTGGAGTGGGAAAGGCAGGAAAATAGCCAAAATTACCCTTACAGAACAAAATTGTTATGTAGTCATGTCATGCCTCCTCTCTGACCCGTGGATTTTCAGAAAGAGAATCATTACTTTTATCATGGATTTTTCTGACCTATAGTTCATAGTAGAAAGGCACCTCATTAGATTGTTAGTGGTATGTGCTCAAAGCATGGGAAAAATATTGTCAAAAACACTTCACCTGCCTGCCCTCTCCTTTGAAGTATATCGGGAACTTAACTTCCATTCTAAAAGTAATTATCCTTTTATTTTAGCATCCTGAAATAATAGCTATCATCATACAAAAGCTTTTTTATTAATTTCTCCCTCTTTATGGTCTGGACATTTTTGTTAAAAATATTTTGCATAAGTAGGTGCTTAATATATCTGAAACCAAGACATATCTGAAGTACTCCAAGTCTAGAAATAAAATCAAAGTATAGGTAATACTTTCTTCTCATTTTTCCATGCTGACTTAAAACAGTATTTGCAGTGAAAACCCTTTTGCTTTGCTGAAACCTGGAAATGTCCAGCTTTTAGTGGATATTTTCCTTCATTTCAGTCATTCCAGGTTATCCAACCACCTGAACTTCCACAAATTTCAAAAGCCCAGATCCTGAAGTTGTCACACATGAACTCTGTGCCCATGTGAGCAAACATAGAATCAAAGTTTGCATCTCAAGAACTTTCAAGTTAAAATATTAATACTAAAATACTAAATACTAGGATTTCCAGGTTTTGAAACTTGGAAAATTGATTTTACATTTAAGTAAGTTGTGAAACATAATTTTTCACAAATAGGAGATACTGAATAACACCTCAGTTTTTATACAACAAAATGTTTTTTTGATGTAATACCCAATTGAAATAAAATATAAATGTCAGCATTTCAGAAGGAAATGCCTTAAACTAGTCAAAATGGAACAGTCAACGTGTGTTTTGACACTTTGCCATCAAATAGTCCTCTGAAATGCTTCCGTTTTGTTCTTTCAGCCAGCTCAAGAAACCACAAAAATACATCTGGTTTCATGTCATAAATTTAGAAATATCCCTTTTTTCTCCTATTTCCAGAAAGAGTAATTAGTGGCTGCTTGTCAAACCAATCCCAAAATGATTAGATTAGTTCTTAATCTTACCAGAGCTGTCTGATTATTTTTTTCAACTTGTTTTTTAAAGTGCATCTAACCCAAAAATGATATGTTTCTTTATGTTGATTTACTGCAAACATTTAGTAGTTACTGTAACCTTTATCATCCAACACTAGTTTTTGTGGACATCTTAATCCCTGTCTCTTTTCCCACTGTATCGTACTGTCAGCACAATTGTTCATATATATCCTAAGTTGTAGCCCCAATATCAAGCTAATTTATTTTCTCCTCTAGAAATATAGATAGCCTTATGACTTAAAAGTTCTGTAATTTAATGAGCAAGTATACTAAGACTGCCTTCAACCCTGGGTTTAGCCATGGGAGAAGCTATTAACTATTCATCTGCATGTTTTGACACTGTCTCCCATAACATCCTCATTAGAAAATTAAGGAAGTGTGGGATAGATGAGGGGGCAGTGAGGAGGATTGAGTCCTGGTTGTGTGACAGGACTCAGAGGGTTCTAATTAATGGACCCGGGTCAAGTTGGAGGCCT
>JAOQGH010000062.1:7217976-7245959 GCA_025769975.1 Gallinago jamesoni | reverse complement strand
GTCAAGTTGGAGGCCTATGACCAGTGGTGTCCCTCAGGGGTCAATACTAGGCCCAGTCCTGTTCAACATATTCATAAGTGACCTGGGCGAGGGGACAGAGTGTATCCTCAGCAATTTTGCTGATGATACCAAATTAAGAGGGGTGGCTGACGCTCCAGAGGGCTGTGCTGCCATCCAGTGCGACCTGAACAGGCTGGAGAGCTGGACAGAGAAGAACCTAATGAGGTTCAACAAGGACAAATGTAGGCTCCTGCACCCGGGGAGAAAGAACCCCAGGCACCAATACAGGTTAGGGATGGATCTTCTGGGAAGCACTACAGAGGAGAAGAATCTGGGAATCCTGGTAGATAGCACACTTTCCATGTGCCAGCAGTGTGGCCTTGTTGCCAAGAGGGCCAATGGAATCCTGGGCTGCATAGGAAATAGTGTGGCCAGTAGGTCAAGGGAGGTCATTCTCCCTCTCTACTCCATGCTGGTGAGGCCACAACTGGAATACTGCATCCAGTTCTGGGCCCCCCAGTTCACGAGGGACAGGGAACCACTGGAGAGAGTCCAGCGTAGCGTAAAGAAGATGATTAAGGGATTGGAGCACCTCCCTTACAAGGAAAGGCTGAAGGAGCTTGGGACTCTTTAGCCTGGACAAGCAAAGGCTGATGGAGACCTTATTTATGTTTATAAGTATCTAAAGGGTGGGTTTCAAGGATGTTGGAGCCGGACTCTTTTCAGTGGTTTCCAGTGATAGGACAAGGGTCAACAGGCTCAAGCTGGAACATTGGAAGTTCCACTCAAATATGAGGAAAAACTTCTTCACGGTGAGGGTGATGGAGCACTGGAATGGGCTGCCCAGGGAAGTCATGGAGTTCCCTTCTCTGGAGATTTCCAAGACCCACCTGGATACAGTCCTGAGTGATGTGTTCTAGACATTCCTGCTTTAGCAGGGGAGTTGGACCAGATAATCTCTAGAGGTCCCTTCCAACTCTGACAATTCCATGTTCTTCATGATCATACTGCATTTGGTCTTCTTGTTACTATTTCTGTGTCTTTGAGGTGCCCTGGTCATGGGCAGAAACTGTTGAAACAAGAAATAATCCCTGCCCCAAGGAGATTAAAAATGTGTTAATGAAGTGAGGGATATCAGATGATTATTGGCAGGTGGCAAGTACAGAGAAGAATAAGGTGCTACTGGAAAGCACAGTAGGCAGCAGGTTCCATAGCTGAGGTCCCAGCCATTCTCAATTGTCTTTTAGCTTCACACTGAACATTTTTTAAGAAGCCTGTAAATGAATGATCTACTAAAAACACATTCACAAATAATGTCTACTCTAGCAGAAAAATATATGGATTTGGTCTCAGGTCATTATTGCAGTGTAAATAATTAATAAGGTAACAATTCATCCATCCATATTTGACTATGGGAAGAAAGGTGAAACGGAAGATCACTTAACAATCTTTGGTATTGTGCATTCTCTATTAAGTCAATGTGCAACTCCCCATTTTCATCATTGTGCATGTGTAAGAGTACCTGTGTTAATACTGACAAGTAAATAATAACCGTAGTATGTCTGCGACTGCTGCTGTATCTGGCTAGGCAGTGTCCTGTGTGGACATGGGAAGTCTCCTTCACACTAGTGCCGTTGCTGTATTACCCAGGCGGAGCTGCAGTGGCTACAGGTTACAGATACTCAAGCATACCAATTATGTAGCTATTGGTGTTCAGAAGTTTTTCCTGTTTCATTTTTCACCCTGCATTTTTAAGTTCTATGGCACTTTTTTTGTGGTCTGGCAAGCTCACAAATTTGTTCATGGATTTCAAGAGGTTACCACTGGCACCTGGGGTTTTTTCCAGAGAAGGGTGCTCGGGGTTGCAAACAAAAGGAAATATTCAATTGGTTTATGAAGTGGAGGCAGCACATATTTGAAGAGCTGTTTTGACTGAAATCCTCAAAATAGTTGCCTTATTCTATTTAGGTAGTTTGGAATTGGAAAAGGTAATGATTTGTGTTTTTCTTAAGCTTTTGTGTTGCCAGTTCTGCTTTTCCTGTTTACTATTCTTGCAGTAATCCTTCCAAATAAGTAATTCTTACAAAATCCTCCCACAAGCAGACTTTAATTGTTTAAAGATAAAGTACTCCCTGCCCTGAGAAATTTACAGTCAAAAGGCTGGGACAAACTGAAGGGGGGAAAAAAAAAGTACCCCCACAACTGAGGAACAGCAGCTTCTCTTCCTAGTGCAGGGCTCTAGCTGTTAAGGCAGTATGGGACACTGGAGGGTACGTACATGTGGAAGTTACTGCACCATCAGTTAGGATGTGAATTTACAGCTTACTGGCTGCTCTACACTGACCTCCCAGGTGGGCACTAACTGTGAAGGTTTTAATTCCGCTGGAGCAGCTAGTGAGGAGTGTGCTGTAAATGACTCGGGGAAAGCTGCTTCTGGCATAGGATACAGCTTCCTTGGGGCTGCTGTACCAGGTCACCTAATTCTGTGTCTGCCCACCTGTCCCGCTGCAAGAGCTGATCGCCTGGGTGTGCAGCTTCAGCTGAGCCATAACAAAAATCCATTCCTTTGGGGTAGCTTGTGAGGTTACGCTCCCTTCCAGTCTGCCCTTACCCTAACTGCATAAACAGTAAAGGTGCTTCTGAAAGAGCTGCTCTTACTCTGAAATATCATGCTGTAAGTGCTGTTTACCTTAAAGCACCGGGCTGTACTTTGCAATTCTCCTCAGCTGTCTGTACAACAAGGCTGGGGTTACATCTGGGGGCCATAACCTTATCAGTCATCCTGACTGGGAATCACAACCCAAACTCAGCATTGAAATATTTTTCTCCGGTGATGGTCTTCTGCAAGTCCACTCTCAAGGAATCACTTGAAAGTAGCACGTAACAACCAGAACACTGGTATTATAAATTGGCCGTGGCAATTCTTTAGCAAATAGAAGACAAATGTAATGGAATCAAAAGTGTTTTCTAATTGTGAAATTATTTGGTTCGGTACTGTGTTTTCCCATTTATCTGGGAGCTGTTTCAGGAGCTTTGGTTATTTATAGCACAGTAATAAGATTTATCTTCTTTCTGAAGAGTATATGACCGTTTAGGGAGGAGCACCAAGAGATTAATTTTTGTGTGTTTATGAACATACACATTAAGAGGGGAAAAAAATTACTTTGGGCAAATTCTGGGATAAACTACAAGACTCATGCTGTTGAAATCTGCCACTCAGCTGTGCAGAAGGACAAAGCCTGCTGAGTTCCCTATGCCTCCCTGTCCGGTGCCAAATGTCACTAGGACCTGCCTGCTGAAGGAAGGGGTGGGAAGCATTTGGGCATGTTGCTGTTTCCAACAAATGCTGAGCTACTGGTTATATTCTGAAGGATGGGTAGTTGCAAACCACTGATATCCTCTCCTCGTCGCTGCTATCCAATTGCCTGGGTGACCTGAGAGATTTACTGTCAGACCTATAAAGATTTTGCATGGATCGAAGACTTTTTAGTCTGGCCTTGTTACATTTTCCTCTGTCCAGCTCTGGGATAATTTGTGTGGAGCAGATGTTGCTTGGCTGTTTGTGCTTGACTTTCAAGTTAGATGCTCTTTATCTATCATTATATATTGATTATATAAAGAACATCTCAACTTTCTGCACAATAAGCTGTGTCAAAATTGTTACAAGTGGCAGTGACGGTACATTTTGTTGTCTAAGGAGTTGCTTGGTGTTCTTCCAGCTTTTATCCCCTGTATGTCCTGTTTGCATTTATCATCCTTTATGCCTTGTCTGGTATACTACTGCTGCAACCAGGGGCAAACCTTCAGCCGGATGAATCAGCATAGACTTCAAACACAAGTGTTTTGGCACAATTTCTTTTTGTGCATTCCAATTCTGGGAGTGAATTGCTATTTTAAGATAAACATTTTAACATTCTTAAATTTTACATTTGGACTGACCGTTATCAAACAAAAGCTTTGGCAGGGAGAGGTGCTAGTTATGCTTTCAGAACTGCTAGTTGTGATTTGACTTTCTTAATGTGAGCAGCAAATGCAGTTGAGGGAAAGCTTCTTCTGAGTAGAATAATGTTGTCTGCAGTATTTTTTCAGACCAGTTGTTATGAGAGCACAGAATGCCTGCCTGCACTGCTGCTTTCCTCCTCTTCATTCCAAGGCTTTCTATGCCTCATTTCTCCTACTTTAAATACCTAAAGCTGAATGTGGAACCTGAATCTAAGGTTTAATTAAATGTAACAGTGCATATAATCTCCATTCTAGGAATGGACAGCTGCTGTATCTCATAGGATGAAGCTCGTACCAACCCAACCTGGTGCAGCCCCAGAGCACTGCAGAATTCACTGTGGTGCCAAAAATGGAAGAGCCACACTTAATTCTGTGCTGCTTCTGGGCTAAAGCATTCAGGCACCTCTGCAATGCACCAGCAAGTGCTTCTGTTTCTCTGCTTGATGCACGTTTGTCTGGGTGTGTCTGAGCCCAGTGTGCACACAAATAATGTTCTCCCTCTAGAAAACAGTTAGTTGAAGTTCCTAAAATCCAGCTGTTGTCTCTTAAATACTGCATTTAATAAGAGTAGTGACAAAAGTTTGTGCTACAAAAGATTGTTAGGTAGGTTCCTCTTTTACCACACAGTTACAGATGGTGAAGATTGTGGGGTGTGTGAGTTCATTTAATGAATTAATTAAATAATTGAGAAAACTATCTTCATTACCTGAAAAAAAAAAAAAAAAGGCATTAGTCTGGTAGTCTTTTATCCACAGATATTTTAAAATTACTTAAGCTCTTATCTAAGAGTGTGGTTACATTACTTTTTTCACAGCTCATCCTTTCTGCGGGAAGTCTGCTGGAAATAAATCCTCCCAGCATACTGTTCAGTAACTTTCCCAAGTAGATATTGTTTCTTTCAAGCAAAGCAGACACCGAGTTTTAGATTTATCTGCTACAATTGTGGTCAATTCGAATTCTTAACATTTGTAATCAAGTACGCTAATGGAAATGTCTAGCTCTAGGTAGTACGTTCCCACATGGTAGTACAATCCTAAGAAGATGTAGAAGTAACAAACAAATCCCAGTGCATGTAGTACAATTTGCCATTATCTCAAAAAAACCCAAAACATAAACTTGACTGCTTTTCTCAGATATTAGCTTCCTGATAAAAAGAGCTTTGTCATTTGTTTGTCATTTTAAATGGGAATATAAGATGAATGATCAGAGTGTTCGTTACAGTTGCAACAGAGGAATGAGCTGGTCATAGTTCCAGAATGTGTGTGAACTTCCACAGCTGAAATAAATTTTTTTGGGATGTTTGTACCTGAACCATCCAGGCTACTTCCTTCCTACTCAAGGCTAGCGTAGGGTCTTACATGCTGAATCTAGTGCCACATGGTATTGCTGTGTGTACCAGTGATGGATGAACAACAGAAAATGCCATGCCATTTGCATACTTGTTTGAGAATAAGTAAAGCACAATTTTGCTGTCACAGATTTATTGAAGCCCTGCTTGCATCTTTTAGAAGCCATGCCAGCTGCAGAGGAACTTGCTCGTCTTCCCCCTCGCCCCGGCGTGGAGGGGTCAGGGCCCTTTGCTCGGCTCCCCACCCCCTCCTGAGCAATTCCAGGTGAAATGAGCAGCTTCTCAGGGAGCTGTGCTGGGAAAGGTGGTGTTGCCGATCCAACCCCGGCTGAGCGCTCCGAGCCAGCGTGCGGAAGCTTTAGGAAGGCAGCATAGCCTGGACACAGGCTCTCTAAAACCCTGGCTTGGTTTATGGTTTTGTGCAACTGTCCCTGGGAGGGTGCCTGCCCATCCAGGGCACACACAGCCGGGGTTGTCACTGCAATCCTTTCTGCTAATGAAGCTGCATGCCTGTATTAGAGGGATTTATCTGAAACTCACTTTGGAGATGGCTCTGTGCAATTTCATTTCACAAAACAAGGTAAATTTCATTCCCTTGCATGAGGAGAAAAGCATAATTCTGAAAACTCTCTCTATTCCCAATGAGAGAGGCCTGTACACTGCATTTCTTTACTGAAGGCTGATTTAAAAACTGCTTGTTCATCTTTTGGTAATTTTTTCAGTACAACCATTTTCTTTGGCCACTGACATGTAGGGCATGAATAGTTGTTTTGGGTTTCAGCTGCTACAATCATTTAAGCACCACCCAGGATGATTTCAGAAAAACAGGTTTTTACAAGAGTTTTAGTTTCTGTTAACTCTCTCGTGTTCTTTATATATTCTGTCTTTTTGAGAGATTCAGCAGAATTACAGGTGCTATGTCATGTCCAACACCAAAACAATTGCACTGCATTTGTGTTTCACCCTAGCATTTTGGGTCTCTAATTCACAGTTTGTATAGAGTTTCAGTGGGTACCTCCTGAAGACAGGATTGATACCAGAGTGCTTCCCCCACCCCAACCCCCCCAGAAAAACACCACTCCCACGCTGGTGAAAAAAATGTGCATCCCAGATACTCATATGGTGCTCTATAAATCTGATAGTAAATTGATCAGGTGAGCTGTAAAATATTTATAAGCACTCAGTGCTATAGGATGACTATGGATAAGAGATGCTGGGCCATTCTTCTGACCAACTGTGCAAGTTGGGCCATCAAGAAAGGAGTTTTAAAGATCTAATTTATTTCCTGTAAATCTCTAGCATACCTGTTACAATATTGTTGCTGAAAGGTTTCCACCATGGAGTTATGTCTTAAGGCACCTATCTTTCGCTTTCCTTACATTTGGCAAGAAAGGAATGACTCCAACTCTCATATATTCAGGTATACTGTGTGATTTGTGACTTCATTGGAGAGGATCTCTAGTGGAAATTTCTGTTTTATCTGTGCTATTTCATTAATTTTATCCATAGGAAATAATTTTCACATCTGCTCGCATCCTGTCTTTGTTAAATGTCTTCATATACCCTAGATTTTATTTAAAAAAACAATTTATTTTTGGTCAGATTCCTATATCTTCTTTCCCCAAACCAACCCCATTTTAGGATTTTTCTTAAATTGCTACACTTCTGTCTATACACTGGTCTTAGACCTCTGTAGGCAAAGGGCAAGCTCATAGTGCAGTGTTTCTAATTACAGTTTATCCTGTTTCCATTTTCTGACTTGTATTTTTATCAGGAAGCAAGAGACATAAATGGATATTTTACACTGTAACTCGAGTGAATCCTAAGGAGAAGCTTTTTGTTGTGTGTGCATTTTTCTAAAGCTTTATGCAACGTCTTTCCCTTTGATTTCCATCCCCCTCACATCCCCATCTCCACAATGAAAATATGAACACTGATATCAGCTGCAAGTCAGCATTGTCAACCAGTTTAAGGTAGATACTGGATGTAGAATTTGTAGACTGAAATAATAAGTGATACTTTATGTTATTTTAATATGAATTAGGCAATGATTTGGATTTCAATAGATTTTAAATAAGGTCACTTTTTACTGCAGTGGGAAGGGAAACAGCAAGGTACAATGCGTAAGCACAGTCTTGTCTGTGTCCTGGGAAGAACAGGCAATGAAATGGTCACATTTTTAAATTGTGTTTTATGGTGAAGTATGTATCGGGAATAAGATGTTTACAAATGAATTTTGATGAAAAATTAAAAGCAAATGGCAAACTGAGGGGCAAGAGTTCAAATTCATTTATGTGCTGAGGCAGATCAGTGTTGAGCAGACCGTTAAGGCAGCTCATTCCATTAGTTCAGTCTGCGGGTATTTAACAATGCTAATGACAGGCTGCTGGTGCTTTGGTCTATGTAAAAAAGAGTACTGTTTTTGCTTGCAACTATAATTTTAAAAAATAAAACTGCAGATTTCTGAACTTCATGATTTTTTAACTATTTTTTCTTATACATTTTTAATAGTGCCTTTCATCCCTGATAAATGGTGGTAATACCTGTGTTCTAGTTTCTTGTAGAATTTGATGGAGATACTTAAAATAGGTCATTGTTTGCACAGTCTCAGGGATTCTGCCTGGGTTACAGTGAGGTAAATATAAAATTTTACTTCATTGTTTTAACAACATGACCACAAGGCTTGAAAAACCCAAAATAGAATGAAGGCTTGTTAGAGAGTTTTGATACGATGAAGAACACCTTTATCAGTCTTTTGTTTCTGGAAAACCTTGGAAAGAGGCTCAAATATGACAAATATTTTTGTCTCTAGTACAGCAACTACATATGTCACTTATCACCTTTGTGGATTATCCAAGTGAAGATAAAAGCATTCACTGATACACTTGCAATTTACAAATAGTTTTAAAGGACAACAGGACTGGGAACCCAGTCATCACTGAGTTTAGATAAAACCACCACAGCTCCCCAGTCTTTTCAAATTGCAGACTATATTGTTTTCTTGGCAAATATTGCATTCCAGATATACCTGGCTGGACTTTCTAACGAATATTCTGCTACATCAGAAATAATACTTCTGTGAAATATTGGTGAGGAACTTGATATTCTTGTAACCTTGGCCATGTCAATAGATCTCTTTCCCTCATATTAAGTATATAAGGCTGCAAAGTTTATATATGTATACATTAATTTATCTCTGTTTTAATGTTTTGCTTTGACATTAAAATTTCACGCTCTCTTCATACAACTTTAATCAATGCCTTTTAAATGAATACTGGCAAAGCAACATGAGAAAAATGTCCAAGTAAGGAAGCTGAGTGGACGTGTGGTTTGTCTCTTCCTGTGACGCAGACCCACGCTTGCTGTTCCAGGCATGGTTGGTTAACCAGCAGTCTTCCAGCTGCTGCCAGCTGCGGTGGTTGACAGGGGAATAGTGGATGTCAATTCCCCAGGATCAGCAGTTAGACAGTCTATCTACAAAAAGTCAATAAAGTACTCAAAAAAAAAAAAAACAAACCAAAAAAACCCCAACAATAATTTCCATTGGGTATTTTGTCCAAATGGGACCAGAATGTTTCTCTAGATGTTTACCTTGTTCTCATAAGTGAATTTAGAGATGTTCCTTTCTAAGTGAAATCAGCACTAGGAAGCTTTGCAAAACAGCAGTCTATTTTTTTTTTTTTCCAATGGAATCTAGTGGAAATGGATCATTTTTCTATTATTTAAACCATGCAACATTGATATGAATTATTGACTATAGAAAATAGCGTTAACATTTCTTGTTCTTCATACCAAACACTGTGCAGTGAGGCACAAGAATGCAAAGAAAAAATATGGACACTTACTGAAACAAAAGTACAACAAAAGCAAGCTAAGTGCTACCTCAAAATGTGTTAAAAATTAATATTTAAAATTCCTGTATAAAAGTTTAAAATATTGGTATGGCCTATTCTTTGTATTTCCTCTTCACACAAGCCTTGGTACAAGGTTTTGAAGTGTGACTCGCGTGGCACGGAGCCCAGTTGGATCCTTTCTTGTACACGACGGGTTCTTTTGTGAGCAGTAGAACAGGTCCTGGTTCCCTGTAGCTTTGTGCCTCCTGTTTAGATAATCTCATGTCTAGTACTTTGGAAACCTTGAAGCTTTTCTTTCATTTGGAGCATTCATAATGTCTCTCTTTCATGCCAATTTACTAGGGCTTAATCCTGTACCTGAGATCATACTTTAGGCTTTCCCTTACAGAGATATGAATTTGAGTCCATTTCTTCTCAGCAGCATCTCTATTTTGATATTGAAAGACTGTACCTTTCTGTCAAACTTCCAACCGGGGCTTCTTAAAAATTATCAGCATGTACTCAGACACCCACGCAACCACACCACTTTCATTGCTTATGGAAAGAGAAAAAAAAGTGCAATGACACCACCCTGTTATATATACATGTTAAATAAAATTTATGCCCTTGTCAACATAAAATTGTTCTCTCAGTTACTGTACAATTCAATTTTAAATACTTGCCATACATAGTGCTTCTGTTTAATAAAAAGTCCTTGTCCCAATGGCAAAGATATATTTGCCTAGGGCTATCACGATCTTGTTGTCTGCAGCCTTCTCAAAGCTGTAGACAGATGTTGGGTTCTGTTCTCAGTAATGTTAATCAGGAATCTTGAAATAGAAAGAAAGTGAAATTTAGAGAGTGAAGGGGGGATAAAAGCTTGTCTCAATTTTGAGATTTAAAAAATGTATACTTGATTGTTTTTTATGGGAAGTGAATGCAAAACCCTCCAGAACTCCCCAAAATCCTACTCTCAGTTTGTGAGCTGCCTGCTCAGCAAATGTTTTATGATCTTCCTTGTTGCCTGCAGAAGAAAAGGGTCAGATACCAATAAGAATTTCTCAAATGAGAATGAAATGTTTCTAGAAAAACTACAACTTTCCTTCAAGTTTCTATTTTGGGAAAAAGGCATTTCTGCAGGGAATCATTCTAATGAGAAATTCTTGAGTCACTTTATTCAGCGTCTAGGGACTATAGGCCTATAATGCTCCATAATGTGAAACTGTGTCCTTAAAATTGAGCTGTGTAATCTGTATTCAGGCAACTCAGAAGAGAAAGGATCAATACTGCAACAACGATTTCCCCCCTAATGCTTGTGGTCTTAGATTCCCTGTGTGTATTGTTACAGTCACAGGCTGGGTGGACGGGCTGCAGAAAGAGGAACGCGTGACTGTAACAATACAAGGTCTTAGTGTTTAGCACGTTACACAGGGACTGCGTTTTTGCTCTGTGTGCATTTAAGTAAATGTAGTACTTTTGGGCTCATTTCCTACCTGCAAAATAATATTTAATATTTTGTCTCAAAATAGCAATGACAAGGTAAATGTAAAAAGAGAAAAAAAAAAAAAAAAAAAAACAACAACAAAAGACTCTGGTAATGGGAGCAGCTGGAATTGTCTGAGAGAGAACCATGTCAGGAGGATGATAGCAGCAGCAGCAGAGTCTTTCCCCTACTTGTACCTTACCTCTTTCCAAGCTGAATCTAATTCTGTTTCTCAACAATCTTTCCTTCCTGATCAACTCCTTTTGTTTCAAATGTTTCTGAAGAGACAAATTCCAATTTTTCTACAGGCAAAATAAAATGCAAAGAGCCAATTACCTCTTGGCCCACCCACCTAACGAGTATAGGAAGTGGACAAATATATTTTGATATTATCCCATGCAGTATTGTTTCTCCATCAGTAACCCCACCAGCTTGCTGTACTGCCATTATTAGTTACTGTTTGCTTCCCTTATCTGTGCTGCATTCAAGACAAGTCATCCTGAGTGTATATTTTCAAGTAATGTTTTGTGACAAGCTGTATGAAGTGTGCTCCAGAAGTACAGACACAATTGCATTCATTGTTTTGTCTGTTACGCTGAATTTTCTTATTCTGTTTTTTAAGGGGGGAAAAGTCATCCTTTTAGGTATGACTTCATGTCCATCAGATGAACCTGTGAACTGGATTTTACATGCTACTGCTTTTCATTATTTTTCTGAAATAGGGAGCAAGGACAACTGTGTGTCACCATTGCTCTAAATGTCATTTGGTATTAATGGCCGACAAATGCAGAAAACCTGTAACTATACATTACTGTTACAACACCCTACGGGACGTGAAAAGCATCACAAAAGCAGATGTTTAGGAAAAGAAAACAGGACACTTAACTAATTTGAAAGTGAAATCAAAATCTGATGTGTTTTTTATAGTGTGATATGTGGTGACCACAATCTCAGATTTTACACGGCACGCCAAGCCTGGGAGAAATAATTAAATGAGGTTGGGAATATGAGTGAGGAGGCCTGTCCCAGTTAGGACAGACAATCTGGGTAGCCTGTTAAGTTCCTGTGCCTTGTAGCATCACAGGGGCTTGGGTAATGCTCTCCAGCCTTTTGGGATCTTGTCCCAGGGATTAATCCTGCACTGGCAGGGATTTAGCCTTTTCAGTGCATGGGCTGCTTGGCTGTCAAGGACTTCTCTGCACCTTTTACTGTTCAAAGAGGGTAAAGGTATATGTGAAATCATTCATAATTTCCATCAAGTTGTTCACAAGGCTCCATACTTTATTGGAAGCCGGGTTCTTCATCAACTCTCTTATAGATCATGAAGGAAAAGAGAGGTTTCTATGCTCTGAAAAATAATGTATTTACCTATTGTAGGTGAAAACAAATGAGGCACTGGAATTGAATGCCTTTGGTTTTGTTATTTACTCCAGCTGTAGCACATATTATGGAATTAATTTTGATCTAGATCTTGACTTCATTACCCAAAAAATCTTTTTAATTACAGAAAACATCACTTTACAGAAAACTTAGATCTTTTTATGTGAAACATAATAAAGGTTTTGCCTAATCAAAAGACATTTCTGGCCATTGATCTGTATTGGAAATGTTTTCCCTATTTGGAACAGAAAAGGGTTCAGTCTCTATAAAATGTAAGGAAATATAAAAGTTATGTTAACTAGAGAGAATTAATTTGTTTTAATAAGGAGTTGATCTATATTTCTGACATATTTTAAGTGTGAAACAGTGGTATCTGTGGCTATTGCATCAAAATGCAGGGCTGAGGCAGAAAGTGGCTGAATATATGCTCAGATCTTAATTCCTCTTCCTAACGTGGGAAAACTTCAGGTTTTAGCTTCTTTTCATAATGAAATGAAGTGCCTGTGATTCTTTTCAGTGTGTATATGACTGTCTGCATTCTAATAACTCTTTGACCTGTTGGCAGACTTCTGGTAAGCTTAAGCTGTTGAATGCTCTTAAAGATATTAAATACCCACGTCATACAAAATTAGTTGACTAGAAGAGGATGCCTTCTGTATTTTAATTGAGTAATGTGATTGCCTATTTGTCAGAGGGTCTAGACATTGTCTTTGAGGGGAAGACTGCAATGTGAGATGACACGCTATTTGTCAGAGATCAGAAAATCTAAATGGAAGAGAGCTCCAAAGTATGCCTCAACTTTTGGAAAAGTCTCACCAGGAGTCTGTACATTAGTAGAGAATAGAATCCTAATGCTGAAGGCCTCTGAACTGGAGACTGCACGGTCTCTTCAAGGCAGCTGTTCTAGTGCTCCATTTCTTTACCAGTTTTGTAGATGTTGCATTTACTCTTTTATGGTCTTTTTACTCTGTACACCCTTCATAAATTTTTAAAGGTAGTGGTGTCAGCTCTTTAAACACTTTGGGATGGAGTTTGCCAGACCCAGGTGCTTTGAAAACTTTACAAAGAAAAAGATTGAGTAGAACTATACCCAGTTCCCTTCATGTACAACACATCATTTATTTCTGAAGAGGGAGGTCAAATATCAGGAGACATATTAAGAAATCCAACTCTTAAAATAGGGGATCTCAATTGAAAATGGTTCCTATGGGAATTGTCAAGCTGACTGATCTTCAAAGCTTTAATATTTTTTGTCCCTTGTAACTGTAGATGGTTCAGTCAGCTTCTCTATGATGGAGAGCTTAAGACTCGTAGGATCTATTGGTCCCTGCAGACCATAAAGGTAAATCCAGTCTGATTGAGTTAGCAAGGCATTCAAGGATTCCTAATGCCTGGAAGAAAAAAGGAAGTAAACTTCTGGGATTGTTTAAGTCTCATCCAGAAGTCTGGAGCTGCACAGACATGAAGCATAGCAAAGGTAAATTGGAGTTCTCAAAATTCAGACCAGATCCTTTTGCTTGAAGTGGAAGTGTTCCAAGTGGAAGTATTTAGGTTCTTCTGAAGCATTGAGGGGATGATGCTCATTTTCCTTGCCTTGTAGAGAGCTCCTTGTATCTGTGTGTTAAAATCTGTTGCACTCACCAAACTTAAGTGAGCTGTAGATGAATGTTGAAAATGCTTGAGTGATGAAGAATTTACAGTCTTCCAGTGGATGGTTGCTCATGCTGACACTGAGAAGTCAAATAGAGTGCCACAGGATATAATGTATATCCTGAATTAGAGAATGAAATTTACCTGCTGATGCATCTGATTACACAGTGAGAATTTCAAGTTTCAAGTCAGACAAGGATGCAAAAAGAATTATGCTTAATGTAAAGATAAGACATAAGAAGCGTAATAATTCTGAGTGGACTCCATATTTGGCATACCTATAACTGGTGCTCTGTAAGGCAGAGGTTTTGCAATCAAGTTATTTTTACTTAAAACATGAAAATATTTCTGTCAATGTTGTGTCATGAGGGTCATTTTGGTTTTGTACACCCAGGGAGTACAGAATGCAGTTTTAAGCAAAATTGGTTATAATATATGCAAAGCATCCATGTAGGAATGCATTTTTCATTACAAATCAAATTACATTTTTGGGATACTAAACTGATAAATATTTGAAAGACTCCTTACAGAAGTGAAAATTTTATTCTCCAATGCTTTTCACTTGTATTCATGCTGCCTTGTAATTCAGTCAGGAGGCTGGCAGAGGAAGCCTAAGTGATTGTGGAGGTAGTGATCACCTTGAAAACTGAGACTGACTTTGCCTCCCTTGCAAAGACGTGTGAGTGAGGAGTAACTGATAAATTAGCCCTTAGCAGATTTTGCTTCCTGGGAAGATCATGCAGTTGTAATACCTGCTGTTACCATTGTCAGAAAAATGTAAGAATTCTGGAAATGCAGGAGAGTACTAAAAAGAAAACATTCAACAACTTTTTCAGAATTAATTCTAGTTTTATCATTAAAGTGAAGCAGGAAGAACGTTTTCAGCAGGGATCTGGACTTTTTAAAACCAAAATGGAACTAGATTACTAGTCAGACAAATAATGATATTGAGGGGCATTGTTTAAAATAAGAGTCTGAAAGGAAGCTGATAAGTGCCGGGAATATTCAGGTCAGATAATAGCAAATGTTGGTGATGTCAGCAACAGAAAGCTGGAGCTGTACCTCAAAACTGGACTTAGATTTCATTGGGAAAGCTAGGAGGGTTTTAAGCATCTCCCATAAGTCTCTTACTTTTCTTCTTCTTGCCCACAGTGCTGGCAGCTTGCAGGATCTCTGGCTACTACCCAGCAGTACTGCTCCTCTGAAGCTGTAGAGATGTTTTGTCACTGCGTAGTCCTCAGGCCAAAAAAAAAAAAAAAATAAATAAAAAAAAAAAAAAAGGATTTTCCTTGGCTGCAGTCCTATGCTGTGGGCCCCCACCTGCATCCCCTGGGGTGGTGTGGAGGCAGGAGAGCTGGGAGAGGGTGTCTGTGCAGACCCCTCTCCCCTTTTCTCTGAACGCGGAGGGGCTGTTCCTGCTGGAAGTAAGCCAAGCCTGGAGAGAAGCAGATGGAGTTTAGAAGCAATCTCTGGGAAGGAAGCTATTGCAAATAGCTCAGTCTACCACCGAAACTTGAAACTGCGGACTTTACCTGCAAAAAGTTTAGCTTTGGCAGAAAGCAAAGCAAAGCAACAAAAAGAAAGTCTTTTTCTACCTGGAAGTTATTTGGTTTGAGGTCTGTCAATAGCTGTTGCAAAATCTTTGTGCTACTGGTCTGGAGAAGATCCTTCTTTATGTACGGGCTGCTAAAACATCGTCTGCTACATGGGCACTTCAGGATCTCCTACTTTGAAATATTTAGTATTAGTTGCAGTCAGAAACAGCATACTGGAAGAAACAGTACAGAGCCTTGAAATCTAGTTTAGCTGTTCTTAAATTTCACCAAATGAATAGCTGTGTCTGCAATTTGGCTAATGAGCAACACAAGGCAAAGAATGCCCTTGCCTTTCCTTAGAGATACTGTGGGGTTTTCCAAGGAGAGCACAGAGCACTCTTTCCCAAGTGGCAAATTACCTAATTTCAGTAAATTGCCTTCTTTCCAAGTTGTACAAGCAACTCTCTTTTATAGCCCTACAAGGAGATACTGCCAGGTGTTACACATAGTGCAGAAAATACATTATGATGCCAGTTGCTCCCAGACTAAAAAAAAAAAAACAAAAAACAAAAAAAACCCCACTAAACTCTTTTCCCTTTTAAAAACAAGTAATTTCATTAATATTTTTCCAAGCCAATGAGCAAGCAAAGAATATCTCCCTGCATACCAGTTTCAGGCACAGCTCATCCTTGGTATTTATTTCACGCAGAAGCATTAACAGCTTTTATTATATGTGTTTCTGATCTACTTGATGAAGCCAGAACAACACTAATCACTTGATTTGACTTCCTCTGAAGTAGCTATTGTAAAGCTTATCTCAGAAGAAGTTTTGAAGGGAGCTATCTTTGTATCGGAAAAGGAAACAAGGAAAGGGTTTTTAATGCAATAAAATGCTAACTCTTTTTTGTAACCTGTTTTATTTGTTGGGGGTTTCTTTGGGTGGTGGTGATGGTATCAGTTAATCCTAAGAAGAGGTAGAAGCTAACTTTCATTTATGTGCAGAAGATGGAGGGGAATCTACTTGTCCAGAATGTTTCTGAAAGATGATATTCTAGATATGCTCATACCTAATGAGCTGATTCTTGAGAGAGATTGCTGTCAAATGCAGGTGGTTGTTATGAGTGTTGTATATAAAGAAAACACTTTCCAACTAATAGATATTCTCAGGAAAAACTAGGATTGTGTAAGTAGGAGGGTAAGGCTTGTACAGAACAGCACCCACCTATCTAAGTCTTCCAAATACAAATTGCATCATTCTACCTCATACTCCAAATCTGTTAAACGTACAGGTATAAAGATGAGCATTTTAGTGTGAAATGCTCCTGGACTTCTGTAGGAATCAGATTTGGATTCAAAGCTGTATTAGCTTTATAAGAACCACATAGTGTGTATCTCAAATAATTGCCTAATTTTGACTGTGATATTGCCCTTTTACTGTAATTCTGCCATTTTCCATAGATATAATTTGGAATTAATGGCACTATTAAATGCTATTGCTTGCAAGATAAATAAGTAATGATTTCTGAAGCATGTGTGTGGTCAATACTATATGAAGACAACGTTTTATGCAGCTGTGTTTGAATTCATGCTTTGTTACCTTCATTGTTATTGATTGCTATTTTATACCAGAGCTGTAGTTTGGAATAAAAAATAGGTATGCTTTAATTTAAACTGAACTGGAGCCTGGTTCTACGAGTGTATTTGTCCTTTCCAGAGATGCAAACCTGCAAAAGGCTGCTGTGTAGTTAATCCATTCAAGTTTGAATGGGAGATACCACATGTATCGTCTTGAAAGTATTAAGTAAAATGAGTACCTGCAAGAACTGAGTAACTATTAATACGTACAGAAACATTCCCCATGAGTAATATACTATTTGCAGGTCTCTGGAGATGATTTATTTTAATGCAGCTTGAATGTAATATTTCCATTTGCAAACAAATTTGATCAAATACGATAAACATAGTGCTGCAGTCTTAATGTAATTCTATTACCTGTAAGCCAGTACATAAAACAGTAATGCAGATGTCTAACAAAAGGCAGAGTGGCTTCTTCAGATTTGCTGATAAATATCATGTAAGTCTAATAATCAAGCACAAAAGTAAGAGACAGTAATATCCTTAGTCTTGTCAAAACATAAACGGAATATAGATGAAGGTTGATGCTTTGAGTAAAAATGCATGCTAGATTTAGTGTAAGGAATAATGATGTAAAGCTGAAATTCAAAAACTAATAAAAATATCCTTTGATAGCCCGATTTACGGCATATCTTGGGAAATACAAGCTGATCTGAAATAAAGATCAGGCAGAACTAGATCTGCCATATATTTGGTTTGGGTTTTTGTCTTACTGTACTTTATTTAAGCCAAGCAGGGGCCGGAGCACAAGCAGCTACTAGATGACAGCTACTGAAACATTGAATCTAACAGGCTGAGGAGAAATTTGACTTTTTTTCTCCTGATTTTTTCGCCTTGGATTTAATCATAGAAGTGTAAAACTTTTAATCTCTAAAATGGCAATGTTATTAGATAGCTTGGAGAAGTGTTGGAAGAGAGAAAGATTTTTATCACAGCTCTAAAGTTACCAAATGCTTTTATTTCTGCAGGGTGCAGTTGATGGCGTAACTTTTTATCCAGTACAATGCAAGTCATGTATGCTGATGGTTTTGAAGAGAATGCAAGACAGCAAAGGTAAGACTGTACTAATTCTGAGCTACGTCCGCTACTGAAGGGGGTGGAAAGAAAGTTGTCAGATATGCATTTCAGGAATATTAGAATAAATAAGTGTGTGTGAGGAACATTTATGGAAAAAAAAACAACTCCACCCAACCTGTAAGAGGAAATTGAGTCCATTGTCTCTACTGTTTCAGTGAAGGGATTAGAAGCTTTCTACATTTTGATTAGAAGAAAATTAAATAATTTTCCTGTCTATCAATTACACACTATTTTTGCAAACATGTCGGTACTTAGCAGTTGGAATCAATGAGACCGAGATATGGAGATGTGGAATGCCTATTAAAAGAAAGAAAGCAGCATTAATTTTGTTAAATTAAAAGTGGAACACCTCCTGATTTAAAGGAATGATCTCAAATGAACAGGATAAAGCCCATTACTGTCACAGTGGAAATTCCTGTTGACTTTACTGACAGGTGGGTCCCACCCATTGTGAAATCAAAGGAGTAATCAAATCAAGAGCGATTAAGTTTCTCCCAGATCACACTGGCAGATGAGCACCATTCTGCTTGAAGGAAACGAAAATGAACAGAAACTTTTTCTCTTCTCTACCCCTCTTAGCATACACGACTTCTGAGCTTTGGGAGCTCTTGCTGTCTGGCTGTCTTGATCAGGATGCAACAGCTCAAAGTAATTTCATGTTTATATTCTTCCTGAAGGGAGTTTTAGCAATATACTGGAATAAAAGGAAACAGCATGAGTCTGACGAGGCTGCTGCTGGAACTTATTGCAACATACTGCTGTTCTTCTCTATTATCTCTCTGCTTTCAAACATACCTCAGCCATAGGTCTACCTTGATACTGTCATGTAACTCAGCAGCATGTCATGTAACTCAGCATACATCTTCTCTGAATGTATGTAACCACGTTTTTGTATTCTGTTGGGTTTGCACATCAGTATATACAAGATTAGAACAGGGATCATCAGCTGCAGGCATCCTCTGTATGAAAATATTATTCACTTTAGGAGAAATTTTTCTTTCGCTGTATGTTTTTGTGGTTTCTTTGAAAATTTTACCTGTTCTGGCCCAAAAAATACCCATCTGTTCCCTAATCATCTTGGTTGTAGCTTTGGAGAACTGCACAGTATCGGCAACTAGTCCGGTAGGTTGTATCTCAAATATTTTCAGTTGACTGTTGCCTGTTAAAGCGTACTGGTTACTTTCCAACTGAGAACTCAAGGAATGACTTACCTGGGGCAGTGCCCCAGGGTTAAGGACATGTTGTGCTACAACAGCACATGCAGCTCTTCCCCAATCTATCCAGAATAATAACTTCTGTCATTATGTGCAAATCACCAAGTTAGGCACTTTGAATACACTGTCATTTGATAACTGGTCTAGGATCCCTTGATTAGTCAAGTTCATGATATAGAAAGGTCCACAGAAAGCAAATGAACTACTCTGTATGTACAAAGTGTATATGTATGAGTATGTGTGTACACATGTGGGACTTGAATGTGGGGAGGTTTTTTTGGTGGATAATCTTAAATTGCTCTCAGTGGAATGGGTTGTGTCCTACAGGCTGCCAGAAAGGAAAATCTTTGCTAAATAAAATATTCAGCGGGATTACTTCCAGTGCTCAAATATCCAGCCAAATGTCCTCCCTTAAGAAACAAATTTCCTCTTCTTGTTATTTTCAAAAGTCAAATTGAACTTTATATAGCACCTCTAGAAAGTGGAGGAGCACGAGTCCACATTTCGGAGAAGCATATGATTATAGAATTTAATCTGATTAGGCCAAGCCTCTCAGGAAGATTGCATCTGAGTCTGTAAGACTTGGCAAAACCTCAGAGTGAGATAAATGTTTCTGCTTTTTCTGTTAAAAGCAGAAATATTCTTCCATTTTTCTGTTGACTGAGAAAATTCATCTAATTTCTGGTCAGAGAAAAATGGAAGAATAGCCTGGCCTAAAAAGATTGGTTTGGTGTGTTGTATTTTTTATTAAAAAGAAAAATAAAATGAAGGACCTGAGAAGGCTTGTCTGTAACTCACCTTTTCCATTTTAGCCTTCACACTGGCAAGTTTACCTGAAAATCAATATTCTACACTGAAAAAAATATGTTGTGTGTCAGTAATATTCTCAAGCAATATAGATCTTAAAGAAAAATGCCAACACTTGCCAGGTAAATATTTGTAATGAATAATCTGTCTGAACCCCTGGGGAAACTGCAGATCTGGAAGCAATGGCCAGCTTCTCCAGTAGAAATCTTGAGCAGCTATTCTTCCCCTTCTCCCTCGTTTTGTTTGGTTTTGTTGTTGTTGTTGTTTTTTTCTCATTGTATTTACCACGGGGCTGCATCGTTACTCTTCCTTTGGCAGCTGTGACTTTTCTTCTTGCAAATGTCAACCCTCAGCAAAAAAGCAGCTCATAAGCAGTAATTACAAAGGCTGCCCTGCAGGAATAGGGCACTTACTACAGAGCAAAGCATGCCAGGTACTCTGGCAGCTTTCTGTTGGTCCCAGTTTGTCATGTGTAAATAGAAAGAGATGATAGGACTTTATTTGAGCGGGTAGGCATCCATAGAACAGTGGTGCGAGAGCCAGGCAATTGTTTCTCATCTCTCTGCTATCATTTTATCTGGGGTATATGTCACCTAAATTTTCTATGTTTCAAGCAATTCTGTCAAATTAAGGTGTTCATACCTGCCTGTGTCTTGTAAAAAATTTAGGATCCATAATACATAAAGTCTTCTTGATCTTATACTATGAGGAGGCAGCTAAATGATGATTGGATTCTTTGCACTCTTGAATAGAAGACCTGCAGGATTTAATCTTAAATAATTGGTCATTTGTGCCTACTACAAATGTGGATTGTCTCATCCAGGGAGGGTGTGCTAGAAGAAAATCTTCAATTATTGTATTCTGCATCCATACCTGCAGTCGAGGCCTCAAAATATCCTGCCATTACGGAAGTAATCTCTCCAGAGCTAGACTGTCCACCAGTTGCCAATATTTCAGCTCTGCATAAACCCTGGATTGATATGAAAGTCACTAAAGTCATCATGAAGACAAAGTAGAATGATTCTCTTATGTCATGGTGGGAAACTGGAAAGTGGAAATTGGTTTTGTATTTAAAATTACTGTTTTCTTACGGTGTACTTAAAAACAAATGCATTCTACTCTACATGTAAAGTAACACAGAAGATTTAATCTTCTGGAAAACCCATGATAGCTATCATCTGGGAACCTAAGTCAGAATCTACGTTAGTAAGGATCTTTGCTGCTGATGCTTGAAGGTTCCAACCAGATTTTAGAAAGGGAAATTATGTCTCATTCTGAAGAAAATGAAGAAAAGACAAAACCTCAGTCTCGCTCATCAGAATATGGAAAAACATTCAGGTTACGTATTGCTTGTAAATTGTTTGGATTATCCTTGCAGTTTTATGGACATTAGAGCTTTTCTGTAAAGCGTACACCTTGCAACTGATTTTTGCATCACAGTCTGGAAACAAATGTTCAGACAATGAGGACTTCAATACAGAGCGCCCCAACTTTTTAATTTATATGTGTGTGTGTATATATATATATATATGCATGTATAATTTTAAGGGAAACTGTTTGTAATGAAAATGGATACTTTCCCCCAGCCTAGTTAAATTGTCATTGCACTCTTCAGATTCTTTAGGGGTAAGGATCACCTTTTTGTAGCACAAGTTTACAGCCCCAGTGCAATACAGCCTTTATTGTGACTGGTTACATAGGGCTACCTCATTCAAAGAATTAAAATCAGGGGCCTTTTTGGAATATTAAAATAGCAGAAAGATGAGATTTATTTCATTTTTTTTAGTATGTCCAGTTTTCTCAGTGTTTCACAGTGTAATGAAATTACAAGAGGGGGCAATATGTTCTTTCATTCCTCAGTTATCCCTGTCATTCTGCCCCCGTGATGTAGTGCTGCAAATGATCTACCTCTAGCTTAATTTCCTAATTTCAGCTCTTCAGCCCTACCTGCCAGTTGCAGCTGCTGACTCTCTGTGCCGGCTCTGTGGGTGATCAGAGCAGGGGGAAAGCTGCCCGTGCCACGCAGCAGCCATCTAAAGCAGGTGCTTTTTCTCAGCTAGAATTTTTCATGCTACCACTGCCCTGCCTTTTTCACTTGGCCCCTTGTGAGCACGTGTGCCTCTGCCATTACTGGATATGGCCAGCAAAGGGGCAAATCCTCTCTGGATCATGTGAAATGGCTGCTCCCTCCTTTCTCAGGGTGTTGCGGCTGCCTCTCCGTTTATGTAAAGCTCTGATCACTGACTTCCACATAATTAGGCAACAGTGTTTGAAGCCTTTCCTTTCTTTTCCAGTTATTTACTGTGAATCACAAGACAGAAAATTAAACAGAAATGCTCCATAGCTTATCATAGGCTTATTAGAAAGCAAACTTTAAGTAGTAAACTAGGTTTGGAATGGAAGTAGCATGTTTTCCCAAGGAGAGAAAGACAAGGAAGGAGACTGAGACTGTCTGAAGCGTTTCATGGACTTAATGATTCTACCATTGATAAGTGACTGTTATGAGGCTCAGTGGAGATTCAGAGCTGTAATTGCTTGGCAAATAGAACAAGAAGTCTATGCGTAACAAGGACAAACAAATACATTTAAAAAAATTAATATGATGCCATGTTTGCATTCTGTAATGATAACATCCAGCATATCCCCACCCTGGATCTAGGGCTTGATGTCCAGTATAGTGATGAGCATATGGTTCATTCCAGAAACAATTCAGATTTTTGCACAGATAGGAGAAGATCCAAGTTTGCTGTTGGTGCTTTGCCTGAGACTTCTGTGGGGGAATAAAGGAGATTTACTTGTGTGTTTAAGAAAACTAATTTTCACTTTGTGTAGCAAAATATGAGTGTTGCATAGCTTAGTATTTTCTTCAGTTTGCTTTAGCATACATTTTTTTCCCCTTTGTCAAGCAGAAGTCTTACCCTAAAGAATTTAAACTAGATTGTTGTCGTGGTTTCAGCCAAAATCACTGCAACCAGACCAACAGATGGCCCTTCCCCCCCATCCCCCCAAAAGAGAGGAGAGGAAGAGATACAGAAGTTTAGAATGAACTAAACTACTTTAATGAAGAATTAATATTAAAATAAAAAAGAAGATAATGAAATAGATACAATATATACAAAACTGTATCAAGCTCCCAGTATGACAGTCCCGTCGCCGGCAGGCACTGGGGAAGTCCCAGACAGAACTCAGTGATGGACAGGAGCTGGATTCCAGCTCTGGAGTCAGGAACACATGGATCGGGATCAAAGGCAGACAAACAGACAGGGGCCTCTTTGGACATTGGCCATCGCAGGAAGAGAGTTGACCCTTTGATCCCTCAGCTTTTATACCGAGCATGGGGCAGATGGGGTGGAACACCCCAGTTGGTCAGGTTTGGGTCACCTGTTCTGTCCCCTCGTTCCCACAGGTGGGACCCCTCTACACTTTTCCGTTTCTGACCCTCTAAGGGACAAATAACGAAAACTGGCTGACCTTGGTTGTTATAGCAATAAGTCTAAGCAAGGGCCTCTCTGCACGCCATTCCTTGGCATTTAGCACAAACATTGGCCTTATCGTCCTGAGAATGAGCAGTTTTCTCCACAATATGCTGTTAATTTCAGAGAGTTAGAGGAGGCCTAACTAAAATGTAAAATTACAGAACACAAAATTAGTTTGGTTTTACCTCAAACCAGAACAATTGTTTTCCAGGTAGGGACTAAATAATTTAGAAGAATACAGGAGTGAGTTTAGACACACACTTGAGTAGTATTTCTCCATGTTACCAAAGGCAGGAGAGAAGGCCACCCACGCTGAAAGTCCAAGTACAGTGTCCAAAACTCATAAATTGTCTTTAGCTTTTTGTGTACTTTCTCACAGTGTATTTTCATGTATCTGTGGTGCTGTGGCTGCCTGTCAGGTACCTGCCACTTATGATTTAAAGTACAGCTGTGAGAAGTTGTGAAAAAGGTATGTGTTGCCAGCAGAGCTGGTGAAAAGTACTTTTCAGTCTGGTTAGAAAGAAATAATACATTGTGACAAGCCACAGGAGTGAAATTGTCCAGAACCAAAAGATTGGAAGGGATTTGATGAAGTGGTTGAGTATGTTTCCAAAGCACATATTACCTCCTGATAAGGCAAGAGACGACATGGCAGCAAAGAGTGCAGTCTCCAAAAAACATACCAGGAGGAATCTTGAGGCTTGCAGGCCTCCAGGCCTTATTTCACCAGATTAGTTGGCTGAAGCTATGACTTAAAGTAGAAAGTGTGTAAAATTGAATCTTGTGATTTCAAAGGATATACATGCATGCCTGTGTATGCATACATATGTATGTAGGCGTGTACACACACACGCGCTTCCAAACAAGACAAACAGCAGCCCCTAACAATTTATTTTCATCAAATACCAACTGTCCTTCTTGGGACCTCACATGGAATGCTCTGCTCCCTCTGATAGGAGACATGCCAGGAACATCTGTTGGAGGCAGAGCCTGGTGGGCATCACTGCACAGTGTGAGGCTGGTTTAGGATCAGCTGTGGGAAGTGGTAAGTTGGCTGGGTTTAGAAGTGCAGAGGAGCCTGGGGTTGTTTTTTTTTGGTTTTATTTTACTGTCTTGTCCTCAAGATTCAAGCTGCTTTTCCTTTTTCATAGCGGTCTATCTACTGCCAGTCTGGAGAGAGGGGAAACCTGAGTATTGCTTTTTCCAGCCTCTGTGGGTTTTCCAGCTATAATGATGGCCCTGCCTTGAACCCCAGGCAGAGCAGCCTGCTGGTCTTTGAGCTGAAGCACTGGTAAAGTGTCTTAAAGTATGTGGTATGGCCAACACACCATGGAGGGAAGTACAGAAGGCAAGTTCCCACATCCACCTCACGCACAGTGGCTGAACATTATTTTGTTGTCTTTCTGAAGGGATAATCCTGCAGTTGTGGCTGTTGCTGAACCAGCAAACTACCTTAGCCATTGATATTTTACTGTAAACGCAAGCAATAAAACCAGCTCTATTTTTACTTACCTATGTGAAGTCATCTGGGCTCTAG
This sequence comes from Gallinago jamesoni, assembly GCA_025769975.1. NCBI lineage: Eukaryota > Metazoa > Chordata > Aves > Charadriiformes > Scolopacidae > Gallinago > Gallinago jamesoni. Next base: position 7,220,982 of record JAOQGH010000062.1, on the reverse strand, counting down.
GCCAAGAGAAATTTAGGTGACTGTCCCTATTAAGACAACGGGGACTTGAATCTCTGTGAATGAGTCATAGGTTTCCCTTGTCTCAATGATTTACTTTTTCAGTGCCTTGAACCACCTAATACTTTGGCAATTAAGTACCATCAGAAAAGAAATCAGAAAAATATGGAAAAACACTTGGGATATTGCTTCTGAGCTAAGTACTGATACAGCTAAAGGGATATTGTCCTTGCGCAATCAGACCCATGAAGTGACAGCAGTAACAGCAATTTAAGAAACCGTTAAGAAACTGTTCTTTTTTTTTTTTTTTTAGAGGTGAATCCACACTTTATATACTACAGCACTAATTTTCTCACCTCAATATTGCACAAGTTCTATATGCAACACTCCTACAACTAAAGCCAAAGGAAAGGAGGAGGGGTTTTTTGTTGTTGTTTGTTTTAAACGGACTTGTGTAATGAATTACTTCTCCTTTTACCTTTTATTAAAAAGAAAAAAAAGATAAAGGAGAGGGCAGGCATTGATGCCCAGAGAATGTCCCAGGAATATTTCCTAAGAAAAAACACTGAAATGCAGAAGTCTGTGTGCCAGAAGGATTTCCAAAGTGTTCTGCAGCAGTATAGTTGAAATCTTCTCTCATAACTCCAGCAGAGATGGAAAAACAGACAGAGAATCCATCCTTCATATTTTAGAGTTCAAGCTCAAGACGAAAGCGGTGAGATACCCGATTCCAGTTTTCATAGCAGTCCAAGAAGGCAATTTAACATTTCTTAGTGTCATGGCAACAATAAAAAGAGCATAAGGAGAAAAAAAATAGACATTTAATACCTACAAAAAAATCATATTGACATTGACACATTCTTATTTTCCACAGTATTTTCTGAGATTGTGCTGAAATGGAAGACTTTTATTAAAACAGTTAATATCTCGCCATAAAAACACATATAAAGAAAAGCCATTTCTGAATATGTGCAGCATGCTATGTATGTGAATGAAGGGAAGAGTAACAAACAAATTTGCCAAGCAAGCTAGGTAAAAGCAAGATAAACAATAACAACCAAAACATTGTTAATGTGTGGCACAACATACACTTTCTTTAGCTGTGTAATTCTTTTTTTGGCATAGATTTGAAAATATTTGTTGCAGCAGGAGTATGAGGTCTCTGCTTTCTCTATAAGCCTTGCACAGATAGTTTCCAATTACTGAAGCCAAGTGCTTGGTGTGATTCAAGAAAGGGATTGGCCACTTATAGGAAGAGCAAGAATAGAATTGTGCAGCCATACAAGTTGGAATTATAAAAGGCGATGTGCTTCAAAACTGTTAAAAGCCCCCATACTTCCTATAACAAGCCAGCCTTCAACTAATTTGTGTGAGAGGGGATATTACCTGCACATATATGATTCTGTTGCATCGGTTTTACCCTGATTTTATAAGCTTTATTACTGACCTCTGTGACTCATGCTCAATTAAATCTATGGCCATTGACCTAATTCAGCATACCACCACCTATAATTTCATCTTCCTAAATTTTCCTGTATATTAAGCTTTTCAGTTCAGCTGGAGTTCACACACACAAAAAAACCCAAACCCTTATAGTGTTGGATTGAAGGTGCTTTGTTTAATTTTGTTGAATGAATGGCTATCTCTACCACCAGGCACAACTAATCAAATATTTTGTCAGATTTCAAGTCAGGTTGTCAACTCGTGGTCCATAGCAGATGCTGTGAATTAGTACCTTTTGCAGTAGGAAATATGGCTGTTGCATAAACCAAAATATAAATAATCTCCCTGTTCTGTTTCAGTATATAATAACAAGGTGTGTGTTGGGTGCTGTTCTTGGGTTTTGAGGTCCTTTTTTTTTTTTTTGTTGTTGTTGTTGATGATGTATGAGTTGAACTATATCAAAGAAAATAAAGCTTTCCTTTCTACTCCAGAGCTGGACACCGGACATTTTACTTTCAAATTGATAAAATGCTGTTATTTTAAATACATTTTTATATTCCACTGGCAAAGAAAATACTGATTAGCACAGAAATCCTCCTCAGTGGGCAGTCTCCAAATGGAGTCCATCCAAAATGTCCTGAAGTCAATAGAAAAATGCTCATGCTCTTCATCTGATATTGGATCAAGTCTTATTTTAGCTATGACCAAGGTTACTTTCACATGTTTCTGGCATGTTTCTGGATGGTTACTAAAGTATTTGAAATCAGTAAATAAGTAGTCACGAGGAGAATTTTTCCCCAATTGAAGTAAAAGGAAAATTCCCACTGATTTTTAGAAGCCAACATTTATTTTTTTTTTGCTTTGTTTAGTTGTGGGCAGGGTGGGATGGAGTGTCTCTCTTTTATTTTTTTTCCAGGTTTGTCCTTTTTCTCCTCATGAGCTGACAAAATGATCTACATTTGTATTACCATGTATAGGGAATTAAGGCACACAGTTTCCATTAAGAATGATCTGTTACCTTGAAAAAATGTTAATGCTCTTATTTCTGCCTTATTATTCTTCATTAAATTGTTAATAGTAATGGAGTTGCATGCCTAATTGCACCCTAATGAAAACTTGTCCTTTTATCTATGGTTAGGAACGGATCCATGGGCTAGGCATTAGGAAGAAAAGAACTTCCAAAGGAATGGTGGGATCTCTTCTGAGAGAGCTCTAAGAAGAGAAAACTAGAAAATCTAGTTGTTTATCACAGCTTTTCTTTACTATCCTTTTCTCTAGTGACTTACAGATCAGAGTTAAGTTTCACAGCTTGCATTTAATGAACTAATTTGGATTGTGACTTGTATTAAAATGCTGAACAGAACATTTTCTATTTGTGTTTGTTTTTCTGCTTCGAAACCATCCAGCAAACTTTCGACTCCTTTAATTACATGGCAATTCCCAGCTCTGTATGCAGAATAGAACTATATGTTCTATAATAGAACTATATGACAGGCTGAGGGAGCTGGGGTTGTTCAGCCTGGAGAAGAGGAGGCTCCGGGGAGATCTAATAGCGGCCTTCCAGTA
>JAOQGH010000062.1:7132789-7217876 GCA_025769975.1 Gallinago jamesoni | reverse complement strand
GTCCCTGTGACTGCAGGGGGGCCAGACTAGATGACCTTTGAAGGTCCCTTCCAGCCCAGATGATTCTATGATTCTATCATTCTATGTTCTTCAGCCATACTCACAGGACTGGCTGGCTTTTACTCCGATACAGAAACAAAAAAGCTAGGAGAACTGTCATTTATTTTACAGCAATTTCAGATAACTGTCTCTTGTGGTGATAAAGTATTGCAGGATGGAGAGATGAAACATGTTACTTTTTTAAGAGAAAAGATGAATATTTGCTATTAAGGGGTGCAAGGACTAGGAAATAGACGCTACTGCTATTCTTGCAAAATAAAAAATCCAGAGACTTGGAATGGTCCAGGTGAAGCTGAAGAATCAGTGTTGATGGTGGGACCTTGTAATGTGTTGCATGAAGGATGCAGTTAGCTGAAGATGTTAGTTTTGTGTTTGTGAAGTTTTCTTTGTATTATGCTATGATTTCCTGTGGCATTTTAAGCACTAATCCCGTTATTTACATTCAGATGGGTTCTAAATAGTCTTCCATACAAGTAGCTATAGATAAAACTATACATTTCAATAAGGGCTGCAAAAGGCTGTCCACAGTGAATGCTTCTCTGCCCTGAAAATTGATTATTCCACTCTCTGTATTTTCCGAAGCCAGTTAAGTGCATCAGATAGTTATAGATATTTGACATGCTAAGTGATGGTCTGGCTGGAGTAGCACTTGTGTGAGGTAAGTGGATTGTTTCCAGTAAACTTGGCACATCCATATTGTTAATATGCTACCACCTACCTTAAAAACGGTCAGTCAATTTGTTGCATGACATTTTTGGATTAAGTGGGTTGTATGGATTAATTGTGCTCATTCTAAATGTATGTCATTGATTTTTATTTTTTTTTCTAAAAGGCCTGCCCTGTTATTTATTTTTTTTTTGCTTCTTCATAATTGATTTTTGGCTTATAAAGCACTTACTGTTTAACACTTATTGCAAAATAAAAGGATAAAAAGCAATAGATTGTGAAAATTTTTTGCAATCTGTCCTTCCTCATCATCACAGTGTTTGCAAGCAGTTGTGCCTTACTGGAAATAGTGATTATTGCTGAAGTATGTAGGAAGCCAGAAATAAGGGCAACAAAGTTTTTTTTTCCCCATGGTAAATTCATTATTTAGCATTTTCAGAGCTCCAGTGGGACATCACTGAATCAGGTGGTGAAATAATAAATATGAAATTCCTGATGAATAAGTGATTTCTTTCTTGAAGTTGCAGAAAGCATAGGGAAATAGCTAGGAAGTGGAGTGGAATGGCCATAAAATTTTGTTGAAACTGTTGATCATATTACTCCGTTGCACTTGTTCTCATTATAGTTCTCTTCACTGAAAAATATGCTAGAGACATACTGCCGCTGCAACACATATTGGTGAGAAAAAAGTGACTTAGAGAGCTTGAAATAATTCAGCTTATCTGTCAGTGGCCAAAGATAGCTTGACAGAATTGTGTTTCTGCTTGGTCTGAGGGATAAGTCACAATTTCAAAATATCTCAAGAGCAGCCAGGACAAAGTACTAGGGTTTGATTTTCCTGATATAAGCCTAAAGCCTTTCAAATCTGGTGAAGGTTTCTGAGCCTTTGTTTAATAGCTAAGTGACAGGAGATTTGGGTTATCTTTTCAAAAGCTGAGAGAATATCTGAGATATACAACTATGTGTTCAGTCTGATAGTTTAAAGAAAATCTGTGATGTTGGAGAGTCCTATTATTTTTTTTTTTCAGTTTTATACAAGTTTCTTAGCTTTTTTTCATGTCTGGTTCTCTCTGGTATTTAATCAGATTTGAAGTCAGAGTTACATGAGTGAGCGATGTCCTATTGACTTCCATGGAGGTTTTGCTGATGAGAAGACACTGGGCTTTGTGGGAGTATAGCTCCATGCTGAAGGGCTAAAATCATTAGTGCTGAAGTCTATTGATCTAGCACATGAGTTGATGATGCAAAATAGAAATAGTTGAAGAATTTATGACCGGAGCATTGGCATGTCCGTCTGACTCATCCTGCTTTGCAGTGATATTTGGGAACAGAAAACTTCTCCAATTTCTGAGGCATGTAACATTTTGTCCTGTAGCTCTAGTCCTTTATAAAAGGATTGAAGATATTTTCTTAATTTATTCTGGATAACGGGAAATTGCCATATCTTATGACATCTTTAAAAAGACCAATCATACTTGTAATTGCTTAATTAATCATAGCATGAAAGGGGCACACTCTTCAAGGACATTTACTTTTTTTTCTTGCCTACAAAGTTTGGTTGGCTGCTTTCTTTATCAAAGCTAACTGTTTGATAGTGGAAAATATAGCTAGGATGGTTGATCAAACAGGCACAAGATCATCATTGACACTTTTTAGTGTAAGATGACTGACCTCTAAAGCCTAACTAGATATTTCTAGCCCATTGGTATGGATGAGTGCATGTGATCGCTGCCCCAACTGTCAGAATATGCCCTTCTGTTTCAGCCAAACCTAGATTAAAAAAAATTCCCACAAACCTGAAATATAACAGAAATCTTAAATGCAGAGATGAGCATCTTGGCAAATGACGGAATGCCTAATTTGAGAACAGCCTAGAATTCAGGTTTGCTGTACTGGTCAATGGACTCATTACTTCTCACTGCTGAGAAACATGCTGCTTTCTTTGTCACACAACCTGTCTCATCTCATTAGCACAATGACTTGAACATGTTGACAGCATGTAATGGTTTTCACTGCATATGTTAAGAAGTGATTTTAAACCAATTTGCTGGGGTTTTTTGTAGACAGAGTGTGACTGCTGATTGTTGCTAAGGTCCCCTAACAGTTATTCATTTACCACGATTCCTATAGGTAAAATATGAGACTGTGAAATAGATGATACAATGCACCAGCATGCCTGTTTCTTTCTCTGTATGTTAATGCACTCCCACTCATTCCTGACTGGTAGCTCCGTACGTTGTGGTGAATGCATTCAGACTGAATCAACGTTCAGTGACTCAACAGACAGCTTCTGCGTTGGCTCATTGTTTCCTTGAATGCTATTAAAGCATAGCTAATTCTCAGAGCTGAAAGTTTAGGATTTTCTGAATACGTTGTCTGCATCTGATAAACATATTTAAATATTAGACTTAATTCTTCTTGTTAAGTACCATCTACTTTAATTGATCACGTTTATATTTTTTTCCCATAGCATTAATGGGGTGATCAAACCTTTCAAGAAAGGTCTTATCTGCCCATTCTATGTATTTACTATTACCAAGAAGAAGCTCACTGTTTAGGAACCTTAAATAATGATCTGTGTATTTAGTGGTGACCTGTTTGAGTGCTAATCAACATTCAGAGGAGAAATGTTTAAAAGGAGATGTAAAACCACTTTTCAGATTGTCTCATCTCTGATAGCGAATTGCCTGTAAAGAGCTGCTTTAAGCAATGGTGCTGTTTTTTCACATTATTGCTGCTAGATTTAATCTTCTGCCCCGATTTTAGACTCTATGTCTAATGGGAGACTGGCACATCCTAGAAAGCTGTTAAAATTCTCAAGTCCTATGGTAATACTCTGGCTCATTGTTTGTGGGTGATGTTCTTTGCACTGTTGCTCTAAGTGGAAATCACATGAGCAAAGTTAAGCAGAGATTTGCATTGTTTTCAGGCAGCACTATGAATACTTATACTTAAGTTCTATCTGACTCAGTAGAATTGATTGGAGAACTGCTTTTATTTTATTTTTTCTCTGGAGAACCTAAAAAAAAAAGTTCCTATATCAGCATCACCTTTTTAATGAAAGATTTTAGGTTTGTTTTTTGTTGTTTTTTTTTTTAATAAATCAAGTCATACAAAATTTCATTCTCCCTCACCAGTGAACACCTTGACAACACTGGCAACTACAATGACAAATTAAATCTGTAAGTGTTCTCATGAAAATTGTCATGAAGCAAGAGGGATTTTTAAAGGGAAAGGAGAGACCAGTTGTAACATTCTTGCATTCGTCTCTGCTGAGAATGGAATTCTTTTGAAGGTTCATGCTTAGGCCAATGAAACCCCTGTTAGTCAAATGGCTACTGAATACCTCAGGTAATTGCTGTGGAGTTATTTTTGAGAGAGGGATTGAAGTGTTCTCCCGAAACTTGTATTTGAAAAGTTTTCATTATTCCTCTGAAGCATCCATAAAGACTCTGAATTTTATTTTCATTATGATACAAGCATGTTTTTTTGAGAAGTAGACCTAAATGATTAACCTGCAAATAATTGGCAAGAAGAAGTGCTTTAAAGGTTGAAAGTCCGTGTTGACAAATGACACAGTACCTTTTATTTCCATAAAAGTTTGTGTGTATAAAATTAGACCTTTTATGTTTCTGATTTATTTTCTCATGAGTTCATTTTTGGAATTATGTTATGACCTGAGACTGGCAAACCTACTAAGTTTGGAAAAGTAATGGTTACTCACTTACTTGGCAGATTATCAAGTTGTAAATGTAGAAAGGAAATATCTCATTTGGATATATGCATTCACAGCTCTCTCCTGTTCACTTCACTTGCTGGAGTCACAAGCTCCTGCACAGCACCCAGGTAGACAAGTGGAGTCTCCTACCTGGGTCCTGCTTGGATTTATTGGTATGCAGCTTTCAAATATGCTTCTAAGTCTTCTGCTTTGTGCTGGTTTAAAAGCTTACAACCTTGGGTCACAAATAGGGTTTGTCATGTACAGGGACTCTCCTCTAGAGTGCCACTGGCTGCATTTTATTTTGCTGCTTCAACGTTTTTGATTTAGCTTCCTCCTGTTATATCTAGCTCAGCTGGTAGCCTGTGGCTCCAAGCTGCTGTCATTTGATTTAACCACTCACAAATCAGTTCAGTCAAAATTAATTAATGAATTCCTGTTTCCCTCCTCCTGAGCTCTCCTAAATAATTCGTTTTTAATTTACTCAAAGTGCTAAAAACATTTGGTTTGGCATTATTTGTCCAAGGTGACTATGAAAATGGAATTTGTTCGAAAACCATCTGGAGAATGGTGCTTTTGAAATGCCTACAAAGTTGTTTTAAAATGCCTGGTTTTATTGAAGACATGGGGAAAAAATATAAGTCTTACTTTTAGAAGTGATGGAAGCTGAATAAGAAATAAATATGGCTTAATATCTATTTTCCCATATGGTGAAATAGCTCTTGAGAAAAAGAAATAATAATAAATGTTGGACTTTGACTCTCCTGGAATTAAAGACACACTTGGCAGCAGAAACTCATCAAAACTATATCAGTTCTGATGTATATCACTATCCTTTTTCCTTCTGTGACACACCATATGTAGGGAATATGCATATTACACCATCATATGAAGCTAGTAATTGTAGGGTCACTACAAATTTTATTTTACTTTTATAGATAAATGTTTTTATTTTAAAGGAGAACAGAAGAAAGGCATGCACAGCATCAGGGGAGTTGGTAGCTGCCTGCATTTTGGCTTTCCTGAAATGAATTTGACCTTTCAACAATGCTGAGATGATTTCTGTGACATTCCAGCAGCAGAAGAAAGAAATATTAAAGGAGCTTTCAACAATGAGAGAATATGAGCTTAGCATAGCATTTGGCCCCTATTACTTTACTGGTTTTATTTAAATAGTAGCTTAATCACAGTTGGTAACTGTGGTTTTTCAAAGAAAATTGATAGCTGAAGTTACTGAGAAAGGAATCAGATTCTCGAGGTAATCTGAAACCTGCCTTTTTTTTAGGCAAAAATTCCTAATCCCAGTCAGGTGAGCACTGCCAAGTGCTGCTGTAGTCTGTGCAGGTTATGTTCTGCTTTGATTCTTGTGTCGTAGCTTGGTTTTTAAGCTAGCTGGAGATATTACTCCAACTTTTTAATCCTTGTGGTGGAAAGAAGAAAATGAGTGCAAAATATACTTAAATATGAATTAAAGGAGCACATTGTATGATGGCATTATTTCATAATGCTTATGTTAAAGTGCACTGGAATTCCTCTGCTGAGTTTGGTTCTTCGAGGTGGGGGATGATACAAAATTTGATAATTTATGTGGGATGGAAGGGTAGTTTGCAATGCAAGAGCTTAACACCCACTTTTTGGACAATGTCATCAGTTCTATTTCCTCTGTGCCCTTTGGTGAAGGAGAAGGGGGGCAGTGAGGTGCGGATTCGTGTGTCCATATGGGGAAATTCAGAAAAGCTGAGCCAAGTTAAGAGTGTACGTTAACTAAAATGAATCAGGCCTTTTCTGAATGAAGGGAGATGTGCCTGTTGACAAGTGAAGCAGCATTAGTTTGTTCATGTTACAGTAAAAGAAAATAAGCCATTCAAATTTAAAGGATTTTTCTTAACCGTCACACTTTCAGTTCCTGACAGCCTTTTCGACTCTTTATTTATAGACAATTCATTTCAAGGGATAGCCTTGATAGATAGTTGAGGTTGACCCCTTAAAATTCAGGGCATGCCCTGATTATTGTTCCAGATGACTTGTCAGATATCTCATGTAATCATGCTTAGAAATTCTCAAAATGTATTTTTTCACGTATTCACAAGTGTTTAAATGGCTCTGTGTGGTTTCAGCCATGCAGACGTTTGCAGTAGAGGTGTAAATACTTGTTCTAGAGTTGGTTAAAGCACCATTGCTCTAGTGTAACAAGAGACCTGTCTTCTGCAGAAATGCCTTCATTTTGATAGTGCTTGTAATGTAGGTGTATTGTTGAGAAGTGAGGCTGTATGTAATTAGAATACAACATCTGGAGGGAGGCATTTGACTTTAATTTTATTTTATTTTTGGTTTTACATGCTAAAAAGGTAAAAGATGTTGAGATATATGTTCAGAAGGAGTAGCTTCTGCTGCTTCATAGATACACTATGGCTCTTTGCCATGAATAATATGATCCTGTGGTTTTTCCAGATTTGAGCTCAGCCACTGTTGATGTGGTGTTGGCAAACCGCAAGGGAAAAAGTTAAGCTATTCCTATCACACAATCCTATTCCTTGGCATTTATCATCAATAAAGAGAAGGTATGTCTGGCATCTTTGCTTTCTCAGTCACTACAGCTCAGCCCCTGGAAGAGCAGACTGGCACAGAGACACTGACAAGAAGCCAGGGCTATGTACAAGCAGTTTATCCCTCTGTAGCTACTCTAGTATCCGTATGATTTCCCCCTGGAAAATGGAACATCTGCTCATTTGAAAGTCTACAAATTGCCCTCTAACCAAAGACGTTAAAAATGACAGTTGTTTTGTAGGAAATTTCAAAAGATATATATTTGTTTGTGTGCTAGAAGAAGAAAATTGTGAGAAAGCAATGGATATCTTTTTGCATGTTATGGGTGCGCAAATATTGTGTGTTTTGGGTGTTTTGCAAATATTTTTGAACAAAAATATTTTTTCCCTTAAATTATAGTTAACCTGAAACTGTTAACAAAATCCTATTTTTTCCAAGTAAAGATTCAGGAGGAAAGAAAATTTCATCAACATTATTCAATTCCTTCAAAAGCCTACTTCTTAACTGATCAAAGATTCATTTTTTATCTGCACCCATTTTCTTACACTTTTGCCCACCTGAATCAATAGTAATTTCCTCTCCATTTCTCCTGTAGAACTCGGGTTAAAAGATGGAGAATTTGACCTCTGGAACCGTGCTGAAATTGTGTTGCTTTTACTTCATGTGGTTAATATGAGCTCTGCATCCTTCTGTGTGTCCCCCGTTGCCAACAAGGCCCATGTGTGCTAGGATGCTTTAAGAACCACGCTTAGCTGAGAGCGGGTGCTGAGCACTCAGGGAGCCTATTCCTAACCTTCTTCCCCAACTGTTATTCTTCTAGTCTTCCTTGGTGCAAAATGTTTTAAATTCAGCTATTAGACTTGGCATTCAAATGGATTTTGAGCCTGAGACCTGGGAGCGTTTTTCTGCCCCTTTCCAGGAGGGTCTGCAGAGATGCAGTGCTCCTCACCCCTGGCTCTGTAGGAGAGCTGGGTCCTGGCCCCTCGCATCCTCCTGATGTGACCAGCAACCTGCCTGGCACCATCACTGACTCCCTCGATGGCTCTGCTTTGTTCATGCACTTGAGTTTTTTGTGTGCAACTGAGATATATTCAGTAAGTTTGAGACTACAGAAGTTTCTTGATTTTTCTTTGTACATCCCTTTCCGCTGTTCTGCCTGGAGTTGCCTGAACAGCCCTTTCCCCTCCTTGGTTCTTGCTTTCATTCCTAAAGGAGGCCTGGAATCGCCCCTGGCTTTACTACATGAGCAAGAAATTGGTAGTGGTTTGCCTTTATTCAGGAGGTACTATTTTACTGATGCATTGTCATTTTTCAGAATGGCTGCATATATAATATTTTAAAAACAAAATGGCAGTAATTGCTTGTGTTATTTATATTTTTGGAGTAAAAATAATTATAACTTTTACTGGGAATAGTTCTTAAATAAATATTTGTATTAATAATTAATTACTCAGTGGGAACTAATTGCCTGTCACAGTGATGTGCAGCATGAGACACTGCTTTGAGTGTAATAAATAGCAGGCTGTTCCCATAAACATATGTTGAAATCATAGGCACTGAGTAATGAAAATCGTGCATCATAAAGAGAACAGTATGGCAGAAATGCTGCAAAACAACCGTAATGTATCACAGATTCTGACTTGGCAATTACAAAACACATAGCTGCAGTGGAACAGATTCCCAGCTGGCATAACTTGCTGTAATGACATCAAAGCTGACAACCACCAGTTTAGAATTTGGGTGAAAATTATGAAGTTCAGGTCATATATGTCAAAGTGCTTTCGAGGTGCATTCTGGAGAGGTTTCTGGATTTGGATGCTCAGCCGTTTTCAGTGCTGCTGTTATAAATGCTCACCTTTTGACTTCACACTTAATTGGAATAGTTGAATTATGTTCAGCTGCAGCTGGGGCACAGTTTGGGCTTTGCATATCAGCCGCTTTCTGCCAAGAGCACTACCTCTTTGCATGGGCCAAGACAGCAGTATGAATCCACCTGGAATCCCAGAAAACGTTGGTGGAAGATCTGAATTCCTTTCACAGTAGCTTTGTTATGGGCTTTTTCTGCTTCAGAACAGACTTCTCTTTACTTGGTAGCTGGCATTCCTTTTGTTCTACACAGGTTAAAATTAAGACTAGAAAGGACCAATCCCAAAAGTATTGCCATCCAGGACTGCTTCACTCAACAGAGCCTTCTTTCAATGAATGCTTGCAGAGTCAGTTTAGGTAGAACACAGCCAGGGAAGATGCAAAAAGGGGAAGGTAACACTGAAAGACTGTGAAAAGCCACTGATGTTACTTGTTCATTACTTCTCTCTATTTATAATCATATGATGCTGAGGGGTAGCGTGTATTGAGAATTTTTATGCTCAGTGTGAGGACCAAAATCTCTTCTGTAGGAGGATGATAGTTGAGCAGCTATTCTTAAAACGGTATCAGTTTAAGTGCTTAGTGCTTGCACTGCAGAGTTTGCTGGAAGTGTAATGCTTCTGGATCTAATGCTGTAGGTTTGAACGTTCATACAGGAATGCAGACCCCAGTGTTCCAGCTATTCCAGGAGCTATTCTCTGAGCCTTTCGATGAATGGCTGGACAACCTGTGATTGATGATTTTTCGGTCTTGTGGAATACTTGTCCATTTTGTTTTGGATATCAGGGAATGATAAACCAGTAGCACAGCTCAGGTTTAGAAATACATCCCTACCTGTGAAAGAGACTCAGTGCAGAGGACAAATAAATGCACATTTAAGGATGTTATGTGTGAAAGGAGATAAAGCTGGACATGAACATTTGCAGACATATGAGTTAAGACAGCAATGAAAATATATCCTAAATCACCAAGATTAAGAAAATTGCTCAGTTACACCTTGGGGTGTGCAAACTCCCCGACTAATCTGGGACTGATAGCTCTCTCACGCTCAGCAGCTCTCCCAATCAGTGCTTATCTGCCTTTCAAGCCTTCCTTATGAGTTATCACTCCTGTCCTTTATTGCTTGGACAAATGACAAATTGAGGCTTCTGTTTTTCTGCCAAACTCAATTTGTTTGCTTGTCTTTCACTTCTTTGACCCTGTCTGTCTTGACTAGCTCTTGCTTTCAGCCTGTACTTCAGACTAGTGTTCAGGAGTAAAGGCTGTCATTTCAGAAAGTCTGGGGATGGCATTCCCAGGTGTGGCAATTAAAGAAACCAAAACATTATTTTGCTTGTTTTGCATTGAGTTTAAAATTCTATAGTCCCTTGGTTAAAATGGGCAAGGAAGAAGATTTCAGTAAGGAAAATAAAACATAGAAAACCAAACCTTCTATATATAAGGCTCTGACTAAAACCAGGCAAAATTTCTATTCACTTTGGAAGACAAAAAAATTTCACTCTGCCTTTGCGTCTTGTATGGTGACAGTTTTCTCATCTGTAAATGTTGCAACACATGTTAACTTACATAGGTTCCTGTTGTGTTAAACTAGAAATAACTTTATCTCCCTGCTTCACACCCCAATGCTTAATGAAGGATAGGTGGTTTGCATTCTGTAGCATTTTGAAATATTCTAGTTTTTTCTCCTTTGAATGCTAAAGGCTAAAGATGTTTGAAAGGCTAAAACCCATTTCGTTTTTTAAATTTAAATATGCTTGCTGGAGGAAAGAACCACTCGTATGGGCCACCTTGAAAAACAAAAAAAAGGGGTTTTTTTTTGGATCTAAAGGATTATAAGCAGTAGTATTAAGATTTTTTTCCCCTAAAAATTAAGCAGGGTATTACTGAGAAGGAGCGACGTGAGTGAATTTTGTATTAGACTCATATTTAAACCTAATATTTGCAGCTCCAAAAGAACAAAAACACCATTTGTCAATATTCTGCCAAGATTCCAAATTACAAGGGATATCAATCTTAATGCTTCAGGGTATGAACTCATTTCTTGCAAGGATTATGGAGATATTTTGTAATGTAATTTAGTGCAACTGGATAGATAATCCACTCTTTCCTCCTCCTCATTAGACATTTTCAGTGTGGGCCATTGCCAGAGGTAGATATGATTAAGTAATGTTTTTTTCTCCAGCAAGATAATCTCTAAACTCTTTAAAATGAAGATTTTTACCCGACTATTAAAAGCAAACAAAGCAATTTTTTAGGTTCTGTTCTATAAAGTGGTTTTAATTTTGAACTTTTAATTCTGTGAGTGTTATGGTTTTATGCTTTAGAGGTAAAAGATCTGTCTTTTTTGAGGAAAACGGTGACAGAACTGTTGCTGTCTGAGTTATATGCAAAGCGCAGTGGGCAGAGGGCTCTATCTGTGGCCTTTGGAAGCAAGGATGTATGGGATTATTTCAGTTTAGGTTATTTGCATCAAGTTTCTACTTAAAATGCTTTGGTTGGGGACCGAATGCAGCGTGGGAGTCACACTGCCTATAAAAGATGTCTAGAGACAGTCATTAGTGAAGTCCCCAAAAAATCCTAGTAGGAATTCAAGTGAGCAGTGTTCATTAGCTAGATAAATCTCCGGTGATTTCAGCCAGAAATGACTGCTGCAAGGCAGAGGCAGAGGAGAAGCTAAACGGGGAAAGAGGGACGCTCCAGAAGGGGATGGTTGGATCTCAGCCCCGTTGGTTGGCCGAGCTTTGGTCATTGACTCAGACAGAGGGGTGGTGGTGATGGAAAAGGGTAGCACCCTAAAGTGGAAAGAGACAGAGAGGCTATAGCAGCTGGCAAGCTTTGAGTGGAAAGGGAGTAATATCTCAGATATAATGAGAAACAAGAGGAGCTGATCAAGGAGAGTGATCTCATTTGTGTGGCAAAGCTACTGCAGGAAAATGCCCAGGCATATCCAAAAACCTCCAACCTGTAATATATAGAGATATTGATACACACGCACACACACGTACCTGTGTATACACCATGTAAGCTCGAATCATTTCACTGGAAAGGAGACTAGTTCATAAATGATAGTTCATCATGTTCACTTCAGTGTGCGTGGATGCCTGGTTTGTACGTGTCGGCATCTCTGAGCCCTGAAAGGAGGAGAAAGCAGTGTTAGGTCTTCTGTGCATGACTCATCTTTCTCCTTAAGTGCATTTAAAGAACCTCTACAACTCTTTTCCTGCCCCACTGGGGAAGAATTCTCCCTGTTCTTTTTCCAGCCTCAAAAACAAAGTAGTTAAGAAATGCAGAGTAAACATGCTTAATTGTATTAAAAACTGACACATTGCCAATCTGTGACTTTGGTGTGTAAGCAATAATATAACAAAATTAGTACTTTAATTCAATTAAAACAGTGTACTATAAGCCATGCCCCTCAATTTTTACTTATCATTTCTTTTTGTTTTCTGAAGGAGGTGTACACAGGGTTGTTTTCAAGTTTATTAGCATTGTCTCTTTAAGTTCTTTCTTGAAAAGCTGATGGAAAAATTTAGGATACTACAAGGAAGTTTTTCTTTTAACTGTGAATTTATACAACAGTATGAGGGCATAAATGGAATTATAAAGCAAGAGAGGATCTGGTAGTTTGGCTGTTCATTGCTGGTGACTTCTTACGTGCTTCCATTAAGTTCATTGGAAACGTGGAGCAGCTTGTGCCTCAGTGAAGAAAGAGAGCCTTACTGTGAGTTCATTCTAATATTCTGCATATTTTAGCAAAAAAAGTAACTTTTAATTAGATTCATTTTTACCATTGAAGATTTTATGGTTTTCTCAGCAGAAACCCCTGATAAATGTTTTTCAGTTGCAGCCAAATTTAAAACCATATCTGGATTGAACTTCAGCAAGGGCAGAACACGGGGGTTTAACTTTACTTCTTTTTCTGTAAACCTGTGGTTGACTGGAAGTTGCCTTTCTTTATAGGGATATTTTATTGTAATAAGTCACTTTTTGAAGTAAATAGTAAATTTAAATGGGGGTATTTTTAGTTTATTTTAAGGAACTACAGTTGCATGTTCCTTATGGTTTCATTGCATTAAAATAGTCTTTTGGAATATATAGATTTAGATCATGTGAAAGAGTAAGTTATGACCCCGTCTTGCTGCTGGTAGTGTGAAGCATGCTTCAAAGTCCAAAAATTTGTTGGGAAGGACTCTCACTGGTTTCAGAAATTGAGAATGCTCTTGTGATGCTGGGCTTTTCCAACACACTGTTCTGCACAGTATTTTGTTCTGAGTATCTGGATCGTATTCAGAGAATTGGAATGTCCCAAGTTCAAATGAGTTACAAGCTACTTACTCAATTACTTTGTTGTCAGTAGGTCAAGAGGTTAAAAACCTAAATCACAAATGAAACTACTGTGCAGGCTTAGTACTTGAACTACATTCCTAAGTATCTTTTCTACAGAAAAATGAAAGGGACTGTGCTAGGAAAAAAAAAAAAAAGGCAACTGGAACACTAAAAAATGCCCTTTGTTATTTCTGCTGAGCAATATCTAGCTAGACTGAGCTCCAGAGTTTGTCTGTGCATAGTGTGTCCCCATCAGTATGACTTAGTAGAAACACTGATAAGCTCCTTGCTCTTGCAGTGTTGTTAACTTTGTTCACCCTTGTTCAATCTTATTTTGTAAAACTACATTTTAAGCTTGACATTGAGCTAATAAAGACATGAAAATAAACTTGTAATGCTGAATAATAATAATCTCTAATGGAAATATGCATTTTTTACTTTTTGAAGAAAAAGAAATATTGCCTTATGGGTGGTATAAGCTGACCTACTTAACTGTTCTGTCAGATAATGGATTTGGAATCGGAGAGATCACCTTCTAGGACAATCCTCTGAACTCTCTATGGGTGAAATTCTCTGTGAAACTGAGGCTTTGCAGGACTATGGCCTTAATCTTCCCATAGTTCTGCATTTTCCAACTAATGTCTGAAAGGTATTTAGATCATCTCTTGACAAATCTCATTTTTACATTAATGTATATAGCCCTTAAGTACTGTGGTCTGTCTTCCTTCATTGCCTGTCTCATGTAACTATTCGTATTTAAGCAGGAATAGGCAGGACTTTTTTTTTTTTTTCCAAAATTTTATTTTTTGCAGGGAAGACTAAATAATAAGGCTACCTTACCTTGCTTTAAAAAAATCTGTATGTCTTTTGTGACAAGCCATGAGATTATAGACTTAGAGAACTGCAGACCTTGGCAGAATAAATGAAAGCCTAGTTAGGTTGATTTGTATTATGTTGTAAGATTGCAGAAGATTAAAAATACCTCCCATTTCCAGACATGTATCTAAATTAAGTTTTAAAGATAAGCCAAAGAAGGCATTTTTTTCTTCCCTCAGATAGGATGCTTGATCCAAACAACAAAAGCATCAGCACCCTTTTTATCTACATTTTCAGCACTATGTCAATCACAGGAATGAAGTGCATCCTTTGTAAAGTGAACCACAGTCTGCCTTACGGTTATCCTGTAACCTGTCCTAGCATGCTCTTGCTAAAGACTTCTCTAATCATGCCACCCTGTTCAAATACTTCCTCTAGTTACTGGTTGGGCTATGTGTTAAATTCAACTTCCTTTAGAATTAAAAACCTAACTCTGTATATTTGACCTTGCGTCAGATCCTCCACTGGTTAAAGTTTCCACAACTCCATTGAAATGAAAATAAAAAGAAGAAAAAGAAGAAAATTATATAAATATATATGGAAAAAATTCAGACACCCCGTTAAAAAAAAACCACCTAGATCTTATTTTTCAGTTAGATTGAGAAAGCAATGACAGTGAGTGTTCTTCCTTGTTCTGCTGTTTGATTAATATGCACAGAAATTTTCATGAAGATTCACTTTGCTCTAAATGAGCTAGGATTTATTAACCACAGATTTTTTTACTTTTTCACTTTAATTTTTATCACTGAGTTATTGACTGAATCTATGGAAGGCTGTTTAGGCAAGTAAGTAAGTTGTAAGAAATGCAAACAGTGACTGAGCACGGGACTGGCGGTTTGTTCAGTGGTGTCAGAGATCAACCAGCGGAGCCGCGTCGAAGGCAGAGAGTCCAGGCAGTGTTTGATGGTACACAATAACAGGTGTGTAATCCAGAAATGAAATATTGTAAGCTGTGTGAATAATCATTTAATGTGGAAGAGAGGGGTTCTCTGTCATTATCTCCGCATTTGGTTATATAAACACTACAGAAGTGCAAAAATATGATTAAACCCACTGGGCTTCCTGCCAGTACATTTAATATTTCCCTTTATGCAGTCTTGTATACCTTATTACTCTGCCAGAACTCCCACTGTCTTGTGTCTCACTGATACATGTTTGTGAAGGCCAGGAATATACTATCATGAAGGATAATTATGGTCAATACTCCATTTTTTAAGTACTTTTTTTCATAAGGTAGAATACAGTCCTGTAAAATGTTTTCACCTTTCATCATCTGGGCTCAGAAGTGGCTTAGGAAAGCTGTGTGAATTTGAATCATGGAACATAAAAATGGAGGCGTGTCTATACATTTTTTGCTGTTCTCTGTAATTTACCATTTCTGTTCAATTTGTACAAGTCACAAAATGTAAACCTAGAATAATGAAACTTCAAACATACATGGTGTACCAACAGCGATATATTATAAGACACTGAAAGGATAGAAGTGTGTATTTTTTCTCTATTCTTTCTTACTCCCACTGGAGTAAAGTATTAGGAACTCCCAGGACCTGAATGTTTGTAAAGATACAGCCTTGACATATTGACATCAATAACAGAAGCAGTTATTTCCTTTCTACCTAAATCTGCAGATCATGACAAAACCTGAAGATTGCTGAGAAATACCCTGGGAGTGCAGAAGAGAATCTGTAGGCAGCTGCCTCTCCTACATTCAAGGCTGAACTACTCTATTCCTTTAAAGGATATCAGATGCAGTCTATTAGCTATACCTCCAGTGATTTTTTATTTTTTTTTATACCATATTCAAAATAATGAAACAGAGACAATATAGCACATCATTGCAAGAGGAATTGCAACAAAGGTATTTTTAAAAGACTGTTTTCACTGATTTGCAAGGAGTCAGATTTTCACTCAAATCTGCACGTGGTGTCTTGAAGGGCTACCACTGATTTCCTTGGTGCGTAGATAAAAACTTTGGTGATTTGTGTGTAGCTGTCAGGAATAACTGTGTAGACGAACTGAACTGACAATGCTTTAGTCTCAAATTACCAGTTTATAGGGGTGCCAGTATAAAGTCACTGTCCTTTATACCAGTAGAAGGGTGGATGGAATCTCTAGAGAGCTGTTTGATGACCTTCAATGTGAAATCACTCTTCTGTCAGCCTGTGGGAAACTGGCTAACAAAAACTGTTACATGTCCCTCTCATGTCTCAGAAACCTTGTATGACTGAGTTTGTATCATTCTTGGCAATAACTTCATTTTTCAGTTTAATGGTGTAGGGTGAAATATCATTTGGAATACACAATTTAGCTGACCACTTCCTGCCAGAGCTCAAGTACCACAGCAGCTTCTCATCTATATAGCCAGAATTCACACCAGATAACTAAATACTACAAGTGTTCTTTTGAGTAATATGTAGAAAGACTAACAACATTACAGCCACACGTTTCATACTCTCTAAAAACAGTTTTTAATTGTGATATGACTTAAATAGTTGATATTAAGCTTACATTGGGAAAGTAATTTTGAAGAATGGAAGTGTGTCAGTTAGAAATCCTTGATGGTACGTTGGATGTACAGAGGCTTGTAAATGGGTGGCAAGTCGCATTCTATAGCCTTACGTTATGAATAGCCCAATTGTAAGTAGTCCAAATTTCAAAGCACAGACTGGCCTGAGGAGGTGTGTACAAGTGATTAGAATTTCAAAGAGCTCAGAATAAACACCAGCTCTTTGATGGGATAATTTATGCATGAAGTGGCAGGAAGAGCTGTCTGAGTTCTTGGAAAGTTCACACGGAGCAGTGTTAAGGCCTTAAAAATAAGTTTTGATATTTGATTACTGGTCATGTGAATGCAGTATGAGACATTTGCCAAATTAAGACACTGATTGCCGTTCCGCCATGAAAAATGTACTGAAGACTGTCAGTACGTTTAAGATTTGTGCAAAAAGAAGAGGACAAGAAGTACCAAGGAAAATAAGGCTTTATTAGTTCAGTAAAATTTAAGTATGATCATGCCCTTGAGGAAGAAAATTTCACATGCAGAACTAAGACATTAGCTGTAAAAAGGAATTTCTGTTTTTCTATTTAAATGGCAAAGAGAAAATGTTGGGGTGCTCTGTTCATCAGTCTACTTTTGGGATAACGTGAGAAACTGAATGTGAGAACCTGTTTCTCCTGGTTTTAATTAATTTTCTGTCTGTAAAGTTATCCTTTCCGATCTGAGGATAAATGGTATGTCTGAGAATTACAAAGCACTGCCTAACCTGTTTTCAGCTGTTTGGTCTCTGTCTGGTCTCATCCATGTTTTTATGATGTTGAACATCATATTGGAAAACAAGTGTTCAGAAATCTGTCATAGAAAGTGAAGAAATTCAGTGGTTTTGACCCTAAATTTTTAGGCAACTTGGAACCATGTTGTGTAATCAAGAGGTAAATCAGACAGGGCTACCTAGTGTTTTAGAGGGTTTGAAATAAAAGTTTACACTTCATCTCCCAAGAATACTGGTGATAAATGTTTGAGAGCTGAATGTACTGAGTGATGTTCACATCTTTCTTTTAAACTTTGGGGAGTAAGTATTGTCAAAGTTAATTCTGCCAAAATAATGGTTTACTCCAATATTGTATCTTTTCTGTTCAGTGCTTCAGAGAAATGTGATATTTTCTTTGGAGGAAGCTTGTGTATTGACACAAGCAAAAGGAAAGATTAACATTTGAGCAGGCAGACTAAAAAAACTAGACTGACTAATTGTGATATTTTCTCCTTTGTGGACCAGTCTTTGCCAGAATGCAAAAAAGAGAGCATCCATAGAAAACTAACAAACAAGTTAAACAAAATCTTTTCAGCTATGGAGCTTTACTGCTACGGGATATTATCCAAGTCAGTAAGTTAATACTTTTATATATACCCAGTAGGTTTTTGTTTGTGGGGTTTTTTTGCCTGATGTATTAATCTTTGTGATTCATGATATGGAAGCAGGTCAGCCAATAATTTTCTAGTGTAGAATTCTTTCTCTTTATGTTTCTCTTTATGTTTCAAGAACCGAGTAATAGTCAAATAATGGGACAATGGCCAAATAAGGCTACTGATCTGATGCAGTAAGGCATCTGTATTCTTACATTAGAAGTAGGAATTTCCCTTACAGGAAAGCCTAAACCTTTGAAGCCAAATTTGCCATGGATATTAATCAACTCAGTGAAGCTGATGTATGCTTATTTATAATAGGTAATTTGACCTTTTAATTTCTTATTTAGTTTCCTTTGATTTCATGCCAGTGTGTACGAGAATTAAATGCATAAAGCTGAAGAGATGACTAACGTAGTTATCTTGGGGTTTTTAATTAATCAACACATAAATCTAAGTATTATGCGTAGCCATACGTCACAGGAATTCCAGGACACTCTTGTCTTCACAAAGCAAGCCCTGTGTGTCTTTGATGGAAATGAGCCAACATGTGTTTTTGTCCTAATGAAATTCTGTCAGTTCACTAACTGATGAATAATTTAGGCCTTGAAGAATACAAATCAAATGATTTCTGTGAACTAATTTAGAAAAGGGGAAACACAACCACCCCTTCAGTTATTGAACCTGAGCAGGTATGAGTGCAGGGGGTAGCCATTTCAATGACAGAGGTTGACGTATTTCTACAGGTGACGTATTTCTACAGGGGGTTTTGAATCAAGGCAGGAATCACGTTGCATGTGGACTTTGAAATATCAGTTGGATGGTTTTTAGGGTTTAGACATTTTATGTCTATGCTTCCTTGCACCCTGTTGTCTTGCAGAATGCCATTTTTTGAAAGATTCTCCAGTCAGAGGACAGATGATTTTGTTTCATCAGTTTGAACTTGCACACTGGGAGTTTTGCCTTTTGTAATAGCCTTTGATCCCATCTGTTCAGTTTATCCATTCCTCCACAGGCAGAATCTATCAACTCTGTAGCATAAGCATATGTACCATGTATGCTGACCTGACACAATTGCATGCGTGTTCCTAACTTATGGTGGGAGCTTATGAAGAAGAGTTGACATGGGTGTATCTGCAAGAATTCCCCTCATGTCAAAAGTGTTCAGAACTAAGCTCATAATCTACTTAGTTCATGCTGAATTCTGTTTGAAGCCACTAAATATTTGTGCTGTTCTGGGGGTAAAACAATTTAAGGTGAATACATACATATAGATACATATGCCTATAAAATCTACAAGCGTGAGTAGAAATGAAAGGCTTTTTCCTGGAAATGTTGAGGAGAAGTTGAGAAGGATGGAATGAAAAAACGTGTCTAAAATAGAGGCATCTGAATAGAAAGCTTAGAGTGTGGATTTGAATGCTTGGATTAGCAGGCAAGTATTTTCAGTCACTGTTGGTGGATCTTCACTTTTACAGTGACAAAAATAGAAGAGAAGAATGTTCAGTGGGATTGATACCTAAATGTTCAAAGGTTCATTTAAGCATCTAGATGTCTCATTAATAGACTCCTCTTGCATATATTATAATCCTCTAACCAAGTACAAGATTCCTCAGAGATGTCCTATGCGGCTGCCCTCTCTATGAAGATCTATCTAGAAATAAATGGCTCATCAAGCAAATAGCTTTCTTGAAACTCTTGAGAGATTTGGTAGAAATGGGAGAATAAAGGCCATGTTCACTGACTATTAGAAGTTACAGGCCAAAAGTATTGTGAGGTGAAGGGGGAGGATGAAGACGTGCAGTCCTTATTAAGTATTCTAGGTAACTTGTAACTGTAATGCTTCCAGCAGTCAGGCCTGACATTAAGGTTTGAAGTCATCTTAAATATAGAAGGGGCAGGATC
The DNA here is from genome assembly GCA_025769975.1 of Gallinago jamesoni. Lineage (NCBI taxonomy): Eukaryota > Metazoa > Chordata > Aves > Charadriiformes > Scolopacidae > Gallinago > Gallinago jamesoni. The sequence continues at coordinate 7,198,011 of JAOQGH010000062.1, read as the reverse complement.
ATTTCCTTTTTGGAAACATTATCCCTTTACCAGCTTGATGGGTTTTTTGTTTTCGTTTGGTTTTTGTTTGTTTTTTTTTCTTTTCATTTTTAGCTAAACAAATCATTCATGGAATGCTATTATGGAAATACAATAAAAACTGCATTTTTAAACTAGGCATATATCTGACCTCTGAAAAAAACACCCTGAAAATATTACGTATTAGGAATCACACATTATAGAGAAAATTCTGGATACTACCAGCAGTACTGTCTGTCTTTGCTATTATAGCTTATTTTAGAGAAAGAAATGTGAGCCTGGTAATGGTCATATAATGACTGGATATGCTTTTCACAGTGCTCCAAGTGGATAAATATTACTCACTGATCTACATCTGGAATGATGTAAGACATTACTGTAAAATATGCAGTAAGTAAGGTTTTATTTTTGTCTGGAAGTAGGCAAGAAAATTGAAAAGCTTTTGGTTTATTAAAATCAACAGCTTTTATTGCTCTCTTGGATGGGGTAGGATAAGTATTTCACAAGAAAAAAAAAGGCACAAATACTTCTTAGTTGCCCGAATTGTGTTCAAGAGAACCAAAGTATCATGGTCAGTTTCTTCTTTGACAGAAGGAAGTTCTCCTATGTTTGATGTCTAGTAGAATCTCATTTAATGGACCACAGAGGCCATTTTACACATCTTGCAGCCAAGCAATAAAGAAGATAACCATCTGCCTCATTTGCAATGTCGGATTGTTGACACATTGATCTTATTTCATAATCTTTAATAGACTGTTCCAGATTTCATTTGACTCTTATATCCTCTTACCTGCAGACACTGTTGCTCAAATAGTGGCAAAGTTGCCACCCTACACCACCTATGCGTGCTGCCAAATGCTAAATGAAAATCACAAGATGAAATACTCTATCTTCTGTGTTATCATTGCATTTAATACTACTACTCATAAAAAAAGATAATAAAACATGAAACCACAAGTTTCAGCTATGTTTTTAAACTTTATAATTTAATTGTGTTTTAAAATGTTGTGTGGAGTGTAATGAGTAAAAAAAATCTATTGTATAGCAGCTAATTATGTAGATAGGATAACAAAAGTCTATTTCCCCTTGGGTTCAGTGCACTGTCTTTTTGTTTCTTGATATCGTGGCAAAGAAAGGAATTAGCGGGTTGTTATTGGAATGGGCCACAATTAAACCTATACAGTGTCAAATTAATATTTTAAACAACTGCCCCATATGTAAGATTTTTGGTTTTTTTTAAATGAAAGACAGTAAATCGTTTGTTTTTGAGAGAATTATCACAGTAATACTGAACTCTAGTGTACTAAACTCTAGTTGTACTAAACAAGGTTCCCTTGTTTGCCTGATTCTTACCCGGAGGCTTTCAGCCAAACCTGAAAACCCTGAAGAACAGGGCTGTTCTTCACACTCTATCCATTTCTTGACATAGAGGGCAAGGCTTCCACCCCTCCTTCCTCACCTGTCCCTTCTGCACAACCTGTAGCCATCAATGGCCACACTTCAGTCATGGGATTCGTCCCATCAATTTTCAGTAATGGCAATTAGGCTGCCTTTCTAGCAGCATGGTGGCTTCCAGCTCTTCCAGTTTGTTGTCTGTGCTGTGTGCATTGGTGTGGAGGCACTTCAACTTGGACTGTTGGCCATGTCATCTTCTTCAAAAAACACCCCTTAATTTCTTTGAGGTGTTTTATTGTTTCCCTGTTGGCTCCTATTATCTCAGGAGCCCCCTTTTATTAATTAATTTTATTAATAAGTTAATTAATTTTATTAATAAGTTAATTAATTTTATTGGGTTTAATAAATCCTTGGATTCATTTTCATATTTAGAAAGATGTTCCTAACATTAGAACCAATACATTTTCTAGAAATTACTCTTAATGGAATGATTTGACAGTGTTGATTATTCCTTTGCTGTACAGGCAAATAAAAAATGTAAAACTTGCTCTTTACACCAATTGAGTAAGGCACTGTAATATGTCTTTCTTCACAGAACATGATGTACTTCAAATCACTTTAAGCATTTTTCTAAGGACAAGGAATTGCTTTCACTGTTTTCCCTAAGAAAACACAAAATGGCATAACCTGGATAATATTTCTTGTTCCTTCAAAGTGTTTAGCTATGAAAAGGACTTAGGAGTATCAAATAAAAGCAGGTAGTGGTTCTTCAATGTGACAGTAAACCAGAACTCTCACTTTAAATAATTATGGAGTTTCTCAAATGAAGCCAGTTTCAAGACTAAAAATCCCAATTAATAATCTGTCCTAACCTTTTTTCCCTTTTTCAGTAGACTTTTTGCTTGTTCTGTCAAAAAACGTGATGCACTGTTTCTTTCTAGTCTCACAGACATGCTCTGAATTTTCCCTGGCCAGCATTTGTCTTTCTAATGATAATACAGCTAATAAGTCATAGAATTAAAGTTGTAGATTCATAACATGGGGAAAAAAAATAAATCTCATCCCTGCATTCATTCTTTATTGTAGATAATTGCACTGCTGGTCTGCATAATTTGTTGCACACAAAGCACTTTTTTAAATTCTTTATGGAGAGATGTTTCTACGTAGATTCAGTCTTAGTGGTACCAGAAAAAAGAAAGGTTGAGAGGATGTAGTAGTATTTGGTAGGTAAAATATGTGTTTGAGAAAGCGCTGTAGAGGAAAGGATTAGTAATTCAGAATATATTCAGAAGGATAAAGAATATCATAACAAGGAAATATTTTCTTGATATTTTCTTTATCTAGAGATTCACCACAAAAGATCAAGCATAAAAATGATTGGCCTTACAGAATATGCTGGAAAGTCTGATTTTATAAAGTGCTATTCACTCTTTTCTTAAAGATCTGCCAGCAAAACACAATTTGTATTTTCCAAGTTACAGAAAAAGCTGACCGACCCTGGAAATGGTAAGAAAGCAAGATCACTTCATATGAAATGCTTTAGTTATTGAGATGGGAAATATGTATTAAAAATAGCCTGTGGGTGAAGGGAAATTCTATCAGGAAAAAATAGGGAGACAAGCCTAAAAATTATCTGTTGAAATGTCTAGAGGGTAAAGAAATCTTTAGGTCCATAAAAGTTGAGTGCTCTGACATTCCTGGTAATATCTGCCTATAGTGAGAATGGATTATGAAGGTCTGAGGCTTTTTACTTTACTAGAAATACAAATGAACTGAAGGCTACCTAAAGAATTATTATTTAAGGCTGGATTCATCCTCTTTTTAAATTCTATAGAAGGATTCTGTGAATATGAAAACCACAGAATCCCCTCAGGGTGTTCATTTTTGTCCTATTTTATTGCACTTTCCCAATAGGAAGACTATTGCATCCCTGGAGACTCTAAGGCTCATTCAGATATTGCTCCAGAATTTTAGGATTTTCATCAGGTTTTCATTAGATAAGTGTAGATATACATCACATTGCAAGATCTTTATTTAATTTCTCTTCCAAACAGGAACGTCCTCTGCTGGTACTGCAAAATTGATTTTTCTAGCCTGAGGATGGGTATAGTAATTTTGCCTGTATGCCTAAAGGAAAATCTTGAACCAATTCTGCCCAGCTCTTTAATTTTTGATTCATTTTTGATTGGGTAGGTTTTTTGCTATGCTAGTTCAAAGTTGGACATGGAAATGTTTCAATTGTTTGGGCTCTTGATTAGGCTTTCGTTGAGTCTGACTAGATAGCTGTATAAGTATCTCTAGCGCATACAACAGAGGAGTAAACTTTGAAAATTTTTGGAGCTCCTATTTCCACCCTTAAGCAAAATGATTACTTTCTCAAATTACTGAACATCCAATTGCTCCAAATGGAGGGATGGATGATCAAAGTTTAGGGGCTCTTGAATAAATTTGATTTTTTCATTCATGTCCCTAAGTGGCATTTACTAAGGGCTGATTTCTGCATGAAGATGACCTAGGCAGTTTTTGGCGTGGGAAACTTTCACCTCTCTACTCAGTTAAAGCTCCCATTAACATCAAGACTATTGGATCACAAGTAAAGTGAGCAGACTGAAGCTCAAAGAGAACTTTCTGGACAAATGTGTCCATAAAAGGGCTGTTCTGTTTTGCAACTGATGTGCAAATCAGTCCTATTTAATTTTTTTCATTTTTTTTCCATTCAATTTTCTTCACATGTTAATTGGTTTCATCCTAAGCATCAAATAGCTTTTTGAATTAAACAAATGTAAATGTTTGGATGGAAAGCTTGTTAGAAACAGAGTGCTCTTTGAAAAGGAACCACCGTATGATTGCAGAAACTAGCTTAGAGAAACACAGAAAAGCAGAAGCAGGAGCAAACAGTGATTAAAATAATATCAATGGGTAGGTTCTACAGTGTCTGTCCTCAGCCAATTGCTTTCATTCTTATAAGAATGGAAGACATGTGAAGCAGACAAATATTAGTGCTTGCAAAACCTTTTTGTTCTAATGGGTCAGGCATGAGTTAATCTAGCCTCTAATACTGAACGTGTGCCTTGAAAAAAAAAAGTGTAATGTTTTTGGAAGTCAATGCATTGTAGTGACTGCATTGTGTTTTGGGTCAGCACTGTAACAATTGCTAGTTTAACTGATGTACAGCTTGCCGATCAATGACTTAAATTGCATGCTAGAAAACTGACCAAAATGTTCTGCTATAAGGGCAACAAAAGATGCTGTGTACATATAGTGGTGGGAATACATACCCTAGAGTTTTTTGGTTTGTGTCTATTTTTCAGGACAGGCAATACAATACTGTATTAATACATTAATATCTAGTTCTGTAACTTTATCTCACCCCCATAGATATGACTAGTCATTTCATTGGTTGGCTAGTGCCTTCCTAGGAAAGAATAGTAGTAGTTCTACCTGTGTCACAAGAGTCACAAGGACTCTGTATGTGAGGGGTCTCCAGTTTTTGAGTTAATGAGAAATAACCTCCATTCTGATATTGTAAAGCAGGTAGGATTGTGAGTCAATTTAGCAAATAGCGCAGGAAGAAATCTCATAACTGAATATGAAATTTTTCATAAACAGAATGTCCTCATTAGCATTTGGACCATCTAGCATACAGATGCTAATCCTAAAATATCTTTCACAGTGTTTGCCTCATTTTTGAGTTCTAGTAAACAGTAAATCCAATGAATTAATTGTGTTTATACAGTGGAGCTTTTTAGATTCAGTATGCCCAATTACCAAAGAGAATGCAGTTAGGAAAACTTTCTATTAAAAAAATAAAAAGTTGTTATATTATGTTATTTCATGTCGTGCCCCCATCTGTAATATCACTGCATTCTATGCAAATAGACTGTTTTCAAATAACATTAGTAGCTTGTTTTATCCATGTCTCTACACCGAGAAAGCCAAGAAATAGAGAAAAGCTATGTCTGATGAAACTGTGTTACGTCTAATTAACTGTGGATAACAAATGAGTTTCTAATATTGACAGTTCTATGCAAACTTGAGGACAATCATTCAGATCATCTCAACAGGAAAAGAAAAAGAATATGTGGAACAAAATGGTCAGTTAGCAAGCCAAGGTTAGTAGCCAAATTGTAAGGCAGTGTGAAAACTGACATTTTGAAATACACCTAGGAGGGCGGGGGAAGAAGGAAGGAGAGGAATATGTGGATAACAAATATATGATCTTTGCAAAAGATGCTCCTCAGAAGGTGTGTATCTACATTTCCTTTCAGCTGAAAGTCTTTAATCCTATTGTTTCTAGTGGTTGAATTTTAGGTAGTAGGATGCAGCAAACTGGGAGAGATTTTCAGTCAGATTTAATTATGCAGTTGTAATATTACTGTTCTCTAACAGCAACAGTCTTCATAATCTGTCTTAATGAAGGAGAAAAATTCTTTTTGCTACAATTGTCACTTAGAATAAAAGAGCAGACAGAGACCAAATGATGTTCTGTTTGTGGAAGCAGACGTATACACGAATTAGAGAATGCACCCCTGGTTGTTATTTGTACTAGAATACTTGCAATGCTTCTTGTTTAAAATAGAATTTTTACAGCTTATTTACAGCTGATTATGAGGGTATGAGAAGTATTATGTTCTTAATGAAGCTTTGTGTGATGACTTTCAAGTGCTGATTTATCGTGTATACTGGGGTCTGGGAGACTCATTGCTTATCAGAGGATGTAGCACTAATGAAATAATTTTTACTACAAATATAGCCAAATTTTTAAGCAGCTGCAGCCTATCTTTGATTGACAGCACCATAATTTTGCAGCCGTGTTCTGATATGTGACTACTATATTGAAGTCTTTTTGGCTGGCACAGACAAGCATCCCTTCCTAACAGCACATCAACTCTGTTACTCTCTTTACATAAGTACTGGGAAGCAAGAGAGAATCGAGGATACTGAACAGGGAGTTTCTACATCTGCGGTCTGGGCAGGGAGAGAGAGGAAACTTAATGTCTGTATCTTCTTGTCTCTCTTCCATAAATCCATCTGTGAAGGGTGATCATTTTAGACTATATGTACTGGAAAAGGAGCAAACATATGTGGTTGGTGTGCAATCTGTTTTCATTCAGGCATGATAGCTTTGCTTCCATTGCTTGATGAGCTAGGGGTATTTAAGGCAAAGGAAAAACCTTCATTTGTCTTTCTGAAGCTTGCCTAAATAAATTGTTGGTATTTTTCATCTGTACTGTAGACCCAAGACAGAATGTTGCTATTGCTGAGCAAAGGAACTTGTGACTGTTGAGGGACTATCCCCCAGTTTTCTATGGGTCATAACAGATACCACCATGTCAGATCTTTACAACTAGGATGGGCAAACAACTGAAATATAATTAGGCAGTCTATCACACAGCTCTACATTTCAGTTTTGGGAATAGATATAAAATGGGATACAACAGGCCAAAAGAAGGACAGAAGGTCGAGTCAGATGTGAAGATTATTTATGCTGTAGGCTTTTCTTGTCATGCATATTAATCAAATATTTCCTTTAGCTCATTTCCAGCCTTACTTTTCAGTTAGAATACAGTAATCTTCAGCCTATCCGTTCCTTTCTGTAGTACTATTAAATATTTATATGAAACCGGAATGCTGTATTGTTCTTTGTTCTGACAGGTCATCTTTTGACCTTTAAATTGTTGTTCTCTTTCAGCCTAGGTGCCATTCTCTTGTGTGATCTCACATAATGACTAATTTAGTAACAGAGAACTTAGAATGTTTCTCACCTTGAAACTAGTAGTTAAAAAGAATCTTTTGATTTCCCCCCCATTGATCATCTTGTAGTATATTTCGATTTTTGTAGCAAAAGTTATTCCTGTATGAATATTTTGATAGGATGCAAATATTTTTTGCTTGAATTAAGCTAGTTGCAAATGAAAAGGTTCAGTATAGATTTCATTCATTTATTTATTTTCATTATTATTATAATCCTCTACTCCCTGCATAATTCTGTACAGTCAACAGATAAGATAATATTCCATATCAGGAAGCTTATTGAATTGTGGTTTAAGTGTATCAAAGATATTGTTTCAACTCAAAATTTTGTTCCGGTAGAAGTTCTGTTACAGTATTTCCATATTACATTATAATTTCTATGCATAAATACATTTAATCTTTTTTTTCTTGTAGAAACACACATACACTTCCAGATACTGATGCTTTGTTATTTATGAGTCAATATTTTTTGAGGCATTTTGTTAGTCCTGGTGTTATGGGGCATTTAGTCTTCCAGTGTACAAATGTCTGCAGGGACATTTTTCTTTATCACAGTAATTAGTCAAGAAATAATAAAGCCTCCAGGGGAGAAGGACCTTGGAACAGTGCAGGGGGGCCACTGCCAAGTGAAGAATTTGGAAGAAAGTAGGGAAAGACAGGTGGACAGACTTGATAGCACATGGAACAGGCACTCAAGAGGGAGGGAGAAAGAGATAATATTTCATTATGAAGATAATGTATCTAGGAGATCAAACTTATGGGACGGCTCTTTTATTATCAAAACCATTCTTATAATCATAAGCAATGGGAAGTGGGAAAGTACTGGAAAAAGAGGCCTGTTGTAGTTCATTAGAAAAATGCTGTAGCGAAGACTGGGCATTCCAATCTTTTTAGTAACTTTATTGAACACAATGTTTCCTGAGTTATAAAAATCTGTATAATTGGCTATAAGCATTAATGCATTCATGAGGAACTCCTGAATCTGAAAGATGAAAATGAAGCTCGTGAAAAATCTGTTTCTGAAACTTTACTCATGGAAATAAAGCTACTTTCATGAAGTAAGTCCATCAGGCTTTACACACTGTCAGGGCTGGAGGAATGAACTCTTAGTCTTTCTCAATCAGACAGTGTACAAGAAATTTTAGATCAAGTGGATTCTATCATAAAAGAGTTTGGAAAGCGTTAGAAGAGGGTTACACAAGTTCTACACCATTGCTGAGACAGCTCTAAAAGCATCTCTTATCCCGTCTTTGGGCACTCTGCAGGATTGCCTAAATTACGGGGTTTACAGCTGGAATTTTTATATGGTATTCACCACAAAGTCAGCATTGGGGTAGCAAGTCCATGGCTGTGATTCCTCTGAGTACCCATGTTCACTGTGCAAATGAATCCTTAAGTAAAAGCTGTAACAGGAAGGGGTACAAAATCAGTTTGTGGCTAAGAAGGTGGAGTTCTGTGGCAAGAGTGAAGCATTAGGGGTGGTATTGGTGTTCCTCTTTTGCTTCTCTCTGGTTGTGCCGAAGCACAAGCACAGTTAGCTGAGATGGAGTGGGAGGCACAGCATCTGGGATAAAGAGGAAAAACAGAGCACTGACTTTGCTAAATAAACCATAGGAGGGCTGGAATAAGGAGCCACACTTCAGGAGGTGACTAATGTGTTTTTTCTCTGGATCTGACAGGATTGACTGTTCTGTCCTCTTGCTGTTTTGGTCTCTTTAAAAATTAACAACTATGAATAGAAATAGATGAAAGACTGTAGCATGCAGTTTCCTAGTTTCGAATGAGCAGACTCATGGGTACATTTTTACTTCTCTGCAGCTGAGGAAATATTGCTGATTCTCTTTAGATATAAAGTTCTTTAAGTTATATTTGTGGACCAAAAGGGAGCTTTTATTTTTATTCTGGCTCCCAGATAGTGTTTACCCTATGTATGGATGTCAAAATAAATTTTGTGAAATACCAGGGCTGTGGGAATCAGCATCTGGTTTAATTTGATCACCTAATGATAGATGATCTAGCAGAAATGGAGTACAGAGGTCTAGAGGAGCTCATGGAGACATAAAAAGGCCATGAAAAGAGATTCTGGAGATTCCGTATAATATCAGGACCATGCTTTTTGCCTCTGTGAGCTAGTACAGTGGCCAAGTCCTTGTAAATATTTTGGTTGTGCCAATAGTAATAGTGAACTAAGAACCTTTTCAGATCAAGGATGATGCCTCTTCAGTATCTCTCAATAAATGCAATGTGGAGGAACCACACAGCCTTTTAGTTAGATGGGGCACAAGAATGTAAAAACCCCTCTAATGACCTGATAGACACATTAGTGCAGTTCTCCTGTAGCTAGTTTTGCCAGATATTTTTCAGCTTTGCAGTTTAAAAGACTTTAAATGGTTTATGAGGATTTGGAGGTCTTTCATGATGTGCTTTTGGATAGTAGTAATGGCTAGCACAGATAATACGTTTCTAGATGCAAAGAATTTGAGAAAACTATTTCACTTCCTGTATGTCCTTTACAGGCTGAAGGGAGAAAATTATTTTTTTGTACATTATCTTTCAGGGTTTCCTTTTCAAATTTCCCTGCTTTTTAAACATTTGTCTACCCATGGAGAACATTATTGTGTTTTTTAATGTGGTATGAATATAGTTAAAAATAACATGTCATTTGATAGAATTCTTAACATGTTTCTATCTCTAATAACAAGAAGAGAGAGTTGCTTTGGAGGCCAAAGACAGGAGTGTTTGTTTTCTTTTTGTGTTTGCATAAGGCTTTATTGACAGATTTGGTTTTTTTAATTCAAACGTTTGTATTCAGCAGTGTGCTTTCTGAGTGTGTGCAATGATGTAGCATGAATTGTAATGAAGGAATTGCTAAACTGAATAAATGGTTGGGTCACAAGTACAAAAGTAATGACATAAAAATCCACTGTACAGGTTTCAGAGTATGAGTTAATATGAGTTGGAAAGCAAGCATGAGCTTATTTGAGCTATTATCTTAGGCTTTTCAGTCAACTGAACTGGTAGAGACCCAGACTGTGAATACGAAATCAGTTAAATTTAACGTAAATTCAGTCCTGTCTTTCCAAATTCCATGGCTACACAATCTCCCTGACTCGATTGTGCTGCCACTGGCACCTGTGTGGCCACTTGGTAAACTGCGTCATCTCAAGGGATGGGAATGGGATACTTGTTTGGATGTCTGGACAGATGCTCCTCTTCAGCAGCATCCTGGGCTAATGCCAGACTAGAGTGGACGTGTAACCATGGTCTTGTGTTCTTAGGGCCAAGGATCTGTAAGTCAATTACCAAATAAGCTATTTCACAGTCTAATAATCTGTGTTCATTTACAAACAGAGGAAAAATCTTCAGCCAAGTGGAATTTTCTGTTTTAATCAGGTTTTCATACAGATATACTTCTGAATGTGTCTCTGTAGTAAGTAGATTGAAAAGAGCAAACCAAGCTATATTGGCCATGGTAAGGCTGTGAAAACGGCTGTTCACTGTTGAAACGTTACTTTGCAGATATTTGCAAATCTTGCTTAACTTCATTTGGTGGGTGAGGTGAAAAAATTTTTTTGCGTTCTCAGCTGTTCATCTCCAGTTCTTCTGTTCGTTCTGCAAAGTTATTTAAATTATTCATAGTTTCATAGATCTGAAAATCAGAAGGAACCATAATAATCTTGTAGTCTGACCTTCTGCATAACACAGGCCAGGTTTCTCTTCAGTAATTCCAATATTGTCCCTATAACTTATGCAGTATAGGAAGCAATTCTGATTTAGTTCACAGTTGTATTTGAAGGGCATGTCTAAAGTCAAACGGTGTTGGATAAATTATTTCCTGCCTCATCCTTTTAAGCTGGGACTATGTATCTGGAACTTCTTTTAGTTTTTTTGATTTTCATTTGTTCTTATTGTCATACACCTTATCTTTGAATGATAAGGCCAGATGCACATGATTTTAGGCTTCTTGTTTCTGTCAAATTTGAAGATTGGTAGCTAAATTATACATTTGTAGGGTCTGATCCTACTTATTTTGTCTCTCAGAAACATAGATTTGTTAAAATATTTTTTAGTGATTAGCCTGGAAAAAGTATATTCATGTTCAGCCTTACCTCTGACTTTGAGCGTTAGGATGAGACCACAGAAATCTACTCCAAGACTGACTCATGTGAAGAAATTACAGTCTCGGGTATTGTCTCAAAAGGCAATAACTTCCCCATACTTTAATTTCCTCAGTGCTCAGAACGAAACAAGAATGTTTGGCTAATCCAGTTGTATCTGAGTATCTTGGTTTGCAAGGGCTATACTAAACCACCATTGCTTTTATCAGTGATCTAAATCATAAGCAGTTATCCACCTTTTAGAAAAAAAAAACACCATTATGCTGGTTTTTATGGAACAGAAATCTTTTTGATAGAGCTGCTTTGGCCTTTTCTATGAAAAATCATAATTTGTGCAGATAGAGCTACTTGGGGGGTGTGTGTGCTAGAAATGGGGCAGGGATTTAGTGGAAGAAGAGAAAACACAATTTTATTGGTTTAGATGGCTTCATAATTTGGAAGACATTTGGTGACATTGATACTGGCATAGAAATTCAACATCTTATCAGCAAACCATACCATATTTCATTGGAGACAAAAATTCAGAAGACAGGTCTCAACATCAGTCAGCCACCAACTGCTGAAATGGCAAACAAGCCTGTCATTAATTGTGTAAGTAAGTGCTGCCTGTCACGGGCGTATCAGAGAGGCGGTTATAAAATAAGTACTGTATTCAGCTAAAAAGAAACTGTAAGGACAAAGCACACTGCAAAGATGAAATAAATCTACAGCTCAATTTTTTTAGAGAATGATTAAGATAACAACCACAATTGTAATGGGTTTTATGTATATTATGAACTTTAAACTGTGAGCTGACGTGCTGCAGACAAATATGGTAGAGCTTACTTACTTTTCTACTAGGTATACTTTCTTTTGCAAGGGTATATAGTAACAGTATTATTCTCTTGATTGTTTTAATTAAGTCTCATATTCTCCTTCTTTTCTTGTCCCCTCTCCCCCCGCCCCGGCCTTTCTGATGCATTAACTTTTTAATTACTGATTTTTAGTTATCAAAAGTCTCCTTTCATTATAAGTTCCTGAGGATTTAATGTGAGTCCAGCCTCTTTGTTGCAAAAGGAGAAAATGGATTTGGTAATGAAGATCACAAGTGTCGCTGCCAGTGATGAATCAGGTCTTGCATTGAATGGCAAATAATTGAAATTGCAAGTAGCACAAAAGGTAATCTCGACCTGTCTATTAATCTGAATTAATGTCTGAGAGGGAAGTTAAATCTCATTTACTTGAAAGGTAGTAGAATTATTAGTGAAATTTTTGAAGATTTTTTTTCATGGGGTCAAAACTGTTCAGTATTTTCTTCGGAAAACTCCAGCACAAAGTATGAAGTGTTAAAGCTGCAGTAAGCATAAATTTGGAAATCATGTGTAGAGGAAAAGCCATCATTTTGTAAAAAGTCTTGCATAACTTTGAAGAATGGAGTGATGAATTAGGTTAAAATGTAATGCATGAACAGCATGTACATGGGAAAGTAGTGACTGTTTCTTCTAGAGGAGGAGGCTTTTCAGTTGCAAGTGGTTCATTAGATAAAGGAAATAATTTTGATGACAGAATGTCTAGAGTTGTCAGTCTGGTATAGTTGTTGAGACATTATATATGATTTTGGAATATGTTAGGGAAGGTGTTTCCAAGTGGAATAGGAAAGTATCAGTATTGTTGATTAAGAGCCTGCTAAGACCTTATTATTTGTTATACAGCTTCAAAAAATGCTTAGCATTGGAATGGGTCCAGAGAAGACCTGGACTGATAGAATAGAAAAGAGGAGGAGAATGAAAGATGAAACTTCTAGAATGACATGGAGGGCTCATCCATCCTGCATAATGAAGCATGATAGAAGGGTTTTATGTGTTTGGAATTTGCTAGATACCCAGAAATTCCAGGAACATCTGGGATCAACATGGTTAGGTAAAATTTATACCTCACGCACAAGAGGTCCAGTATGTTCTGATCCATCTATGTGAAATGAGGGGTTGCTGCATTTGTACTGTTCAGCATATTTACATACCCTGTGTGAAATTCGGGACAGAACTCTGGCACTCCTGCTTTTGCTCCAAAGCAACCTTAGTTGATCTTACCAGTGGGGTTTCTTTTTTTCCTGCTTTTTATCAAAGTACCCACAAACTGTGTACAAGTACAAATTATAGCTTGAAATTACCTCCAAGAAGAATATAAAAAAGAAACCAGAAATGAATGAAAAAGGGACCTTTTCAACTGAACCTTTGAATTCCACCCCAGGGTTATCTTTCTTTATCATCAAAGAAAAAAAAAGACTCACTTTCTTCTTTCATTTTCTTTAACAGTAGAATATCAAATTACAGATCTATTTGGAAAAATATATCAGAGCATCTAATTTTAACAAACTTTAAATTTTACAGTCTTTTTTTTTTTTTGTGGTAGAGGTTATGCCATTTTGGTATTTCATTAGTAAATATGTCTTTTAATTCTAAATTACTGTGCAGTCCCTATTTAGGCTACTGAAAATAATAATATTCTTTGTTTCAAGTACTGTATGTTCACTATATAACCTATTCCTCAGAAATTACAGGAGCTTAAAAATGAATTCACTGCTAACCCACAGCGCGTTATAGGAGAATATAGGCATATGTATGACATGGCATATTTTGGGGTACAAGAAGCAAGTAACAGAAGACTGGGGTAAATTTGTCTTTGTAGACTGCATATAGAAGTGTTTGATACTCTGCTAAATTACATAGAACTTGTGAACCATTGAAATGAAAATACTTTATCTCAAAGTGAAAGTACTTTATCTCAATAAAATATAGTATGGATTTTCTTTCATCATGGCATGCTGCAAATAGACATCAATCATGCAATATGATTTTTCAAATAATATTTTTTTTTCAGTCAACAGAAAGTACCGTTGATGTAAAATTAGACTCACAGATAGATAAGCTTAGGGTTAAGTCTCATTTGCCCCACTCATTCACATTTCTGTGGCTTTCTGAAGTCTCATTCATTCAAAGAAATATGACTTCAAAGAAGTATGGCAAGAATTGAGAGAGAAAATTATTTATCTATGCATTGAAAACTTACTGTTTTCGAAAAGTATTTTATATCTAAAACTCTGACAAAAATCACTCTCAGAATATTAACAAGCCCCTTTTGAAAAAAATACTGCATGAATCAGTCTTTAGTTGTTATTGGAAGTTTGTTTCAATATCAAATTGTAAATTACTTTTTTGACAATATACTGTTTTTTTATCAGAATATTGGAAATTCATGGGAAAAAATAGAAGCGTCTCTAAGGTAACCTTGTGTATAATATAAATATGTCTAAAATTATTTTTCTGAAGAGCATTGTTCCTTCCTAATACTGAAAACTTAAAGATAAATTTTATATATCCAGTGAGGTAGGAGAGGTTAATTTTTACAGCAGTAATATTGTTCACTAATTTATCACAATTTTTGCTGTTATTTATTCACCTTAGATTTTAAATTAGCTGAAAAGTACAGAGCAAAATAATTTTTCTGCATTTAAATCAGGTGTTTGATTAACTGGTACATTTTCTAGTACGTATGTATCAGTAATCCAATGTAAATTTAAAATTTATCATGTTGAAAGCAAATGCTACTCATTTTAAATTTCTATTCATTATGCCATAGCTTCATAAATTATAATGGCTCAAAACATATATTATTAGAAGCTATATGCATTACAAAACCTAGTAGTATTGTGAATATTTAACAAACATATCAACAAAAAAATTTATTGCTATAATTGTAAGCCAGGATTTTAGCAAGCTTTTTGCCAGCTGAACTCATTAACAGTTCATACCAAGATTACCTGTGTGCTCCGAATATATATACATAATTTATTAGCTTTGTCATAAACTATTTACAAATGAATTCTCAGTATCAAATGAAATCTAAATATTTAAGAATTCAGGAAGAAAACCAAGAAAGAGCAATATATCCTGCTGTCTCACTTTAGAAAGTTGGGCAGTGAGAGAACTTTAATAAAGTTTTTCATGACTTTGCAAACCTATCCCACAGAGGGAGAGCTCTGCACATTTCAGAGCAGAGATTTTCTTGCTGTTGGACATCTCCTACCCATCTCTTCCATTGAGAGCTCCAGTGTCTTCTCCACGCTAAACTAGTTTGATTCTTTCCCAGGGGAGACCAAAGTCTGTCCTGTTCCTGTCTTCTGATTCGCATGGAAGTTAACTGTGGACATAGAACTTGCTGTTAAATTTTCCAGCTTGCTTATATTCAAAACATTTCACCTCACAATTTTTGCCATTGGAAACAGTTGCACCCTATTTCAACTTCTCTACTGTCATCAAATGGGGACAGTTCTCTTCTGTTCAGTGTCTTGAAGCTCCTCACCACCTTAGAAAGGGATGAATCAAGGAGCAAATTGTATTATGCACCACTTATGCATGGTGTGACGTGTCCCCCAGTCTCATTCAATGCTGCTTTGTTGTTTGCAGTAATTTTTCAGTGTTGCAATGTCATTTTGAGTGATTTATTTTGTTGAGGTAGTTCTGAAATACAGCTGATTCATGTGCAAATTTGTAGCTAATTATTCATAAGGACCATCGTTTTTTCACGATGTGTCTCATAGCTTTGAAGCTATTCTTTTAAAGGAACTTGGTTAAGGGGAAAAAGTCTTGGTTTGTACTTTAATTAATATTGTGCAAAACACTTTCCTGGAAACACTCTTATAAAACATAGGATACAAGATGTATCTTCAGAGTAACAGTGCTTCTATTTGCACTTCCACATAATCTGTTATTTATAAGCATTTATAATGGGAATTTTAGTAAGTAAATATTAAATTTAGTAGTAAATATTAAACAGTTCGGATATTATATTCATCTCAGGTTCATGCAAATTCCATTGATAATTTTCTTGCTAAACTACAGAAGTATTTCCATAAGCATAATTTTACATAATCTGGTGATTAATAATAGCTTTTGTATTTTAATGTCGCAAAAATTCTTTACAGTCTAAGTTGGTGTCAGAATTTATAGAGACTAAACTGAATGCTTATTACAACAGTGACTTGAGCTGATGCAATAAGCCCATAGGTACAGTGCTGTTTTAGGACAGAAGATGCTTTGGAGTAGGCTTTTAATGGAAAAGACAAATTCTTATGATAGCACTCTTATTCTAGCACTTCCATGGCTAAATTTCATGGGTATTTTTTACCTCAAACACATCTACAAATATTTGACTGTGTAATAAAATTACAGGGCATCTCTGTTGCATTCTTTCTTCTGGGTAAAATGCACCACTGAAATTTTGTTTGCTTTGATTTGTTTCATCTTGTAAAGGATGAAACATCACATTTCATACATAATCTGAAAGTTTATGAAACAATGTACTATATGCAATATGGTGTTGGGAAAACTTGGGCAATGAGAGAATTTCTTATTTTTCTTTTTGTGTGTGTATTTCCCTATCACAGACCTTAAAAATTTCTTAATTTGTTGTCTTTTTACATTATGTGAATATATATCCTACTTACTCTGGATTTTATTTAAGGAATGCACTCAGTCATGATATATGCTGTGATAACTCTTATCTTATTTACTTTGGTTTTGAGGGCTAAAAGTAAAATTTTGCTTGCTTTGGTTTTAACTGTAATGCCAAAGTTAGCATCTTGGTATCTCCTTCCATAACGTACCTTGTGTGAAACCTTGGTGAGCCTTTTGAGAATTTTGCATCTACACCTACCAAGTCATTTTTACTGATAGCAGGAGTGTCCTTTGATCCAAAGAACTGTCTCTCAAAGGAAGAAAAATGCAATTAGTCTGTTTCTGGGTCTGGAGTTAGTTGGAGGTCTCTATGCTGTACTCCAGGATCCGTGGAGGTGTGCCCTTTCAAGTAGAGAAACATAGAGCTATGTATGGTTTCATGTCTATACTGTCTTTTCTGGTCTGTGCCATTTTGTGATTGGACTTGTTGGTCTTGAAGGTCTTTTCCAACCTGAATAGTTATATGATTCCATGACCAATTGAGGCTAACTAGAATCACTCTTTTTCATTATAAGTGTTATGTATGTATGGCGCCTAAAAGAAGTATGCATGCTTTCCCAAAGAAAAGGACAGAGAAAATCCAGATTAGAGACTGAGTTGTCCTTTTTTTGCGTGTAGTTCCAAGAGCAGGAGTGTGGTTGAGGAACAGATTTCTAAGTCCTTGGTTCTGTCAGATCTCTGCAATAAGCTGCAATTGCAGAGGAAGAGAGACACGTGCAGAAAACAAACTGTGAAAGAGTGATCATTGAATGACAATTTGTTGGACAGAATCTTTAGTGACTTTACTTAGTTCATCGAAATGGAGCTTCTTCCCTTCTTGGACAGCATTCAAAATACTGTTTCCAAACCAAAATGCTGAGTAAGTTTCTGAGGTTTCATTCCTTTTCGTTATCGCAATTCCTTCCAAATGGAATTTATCATTTGGATATCTGAATGAGTGTAATCAGAAACACAAGTATAAAGACTTGATACAGTGAGAGGCCACAAAAATGGACTTGTAGCTCTTTTTGGCCTGCAAATTATGGCTGTTAAAAGGGCAGCACTTTTTACTGAGAGCTAAAAACCAAATCCAGTCTGATCATTGGAATACTCATTCCAGCTTGGTGGGTTAAGACAGCGGGAATTACCCTACGTCTGTCTTCTTGAGGCAATTGTCCACAACCCTTGCCATGAGAGAAACCACACTAGACTAAGTTTGAAAGTGGAGAATCTGGTTAAAGGAAGGAGAAATGGATGTATATCTTTTCTGGTTGTGCTCCCTATTAATTTAAGATTGACGGTGTCTCATCTGAGATGATAGCAGAGTTACTGAAGCTATTGATTGCCATTTTCAAACCAGTAAAGTTCCAAAAAGTTCTGGGAATAGTGTCTAAACTATACACTCCTGTAAATGACTGGATATATGGGATGGGTGATACTGATTCAGATGTCAATATTCAAATTCCATGGATTGAATGACTGAGGATTTGGAGCTTTTTTTTTTTTCCCTGATGATTTTCTCCATTTGCCTTCCAGGTTTCTGAGCCACTCAGATTATGTTTCAGGGTTGATTTTTCAGTGAACATTGAAGCCAGACATTGCTTCATGAAAACGAAGGTGAAAAGTGAGAAACTTTGGGCCCAAGTTTGCCAGTGGTGGGTCTTTTTAAGAAAAACAATGAATAGCACAATGTCTGTTAAATTCTACATGGCAAGGGCTTGTATAGCACAGTTTGACCCTGGGTTAAGAGTCTAACCTTAAAATCAGCAAGTTGGTACTTCTACATGACACAGAAGGGTGTCTTACAGTGACACCAGCACCTGGAAGCAGTGTGTTTGTGCTGGCTGTGCTAATTAGCACTTCTCTGCTGTATTTTTCCTGTGGCAAGTTTAAGGGCTTGCCTGTTTGTAGCTGGCTCTGCACCAGTCTGCACTGCACTGGAGATGCACGAGGACAACTGCAGATCCTGGGTTAAAAGTGGAGGCAAAGCAAATATCCTTTCCGAGAGTGGCACATGTGCTTAAAGGATTTGGTTGTCACTTCACTTGGTACACAGAAGGTCAGTTTGGTGCAATTTGTTTCTTCCCACTTCTGTTTTCACCCCCTCTGTGTCTGTGAAGTAATTTTATGCTCTCTCTGGATTTACCTTTTGAAAACCGGAGCTTCTGAGTTCCATTACTAAGCAACACAGTTTTCCTTGGTGCATTTTATTAAAGAATGCTTATAATATTCCAGGCTTCATGCATCTGATTTGCTAGACATGCCTGGAAAGAGTACATGTGTTACCCTGTTGCTGCCTGCATCTGGCTTGACTCAATTAGTCTGGAGATAAAATTACGTTAATGAGATGGGCTTGCACAGACAGAAAAGCCTGTGGGTGAAGATGCAGGGTTTTAAATAGGTTAGAGTCTTCATTTGGTTTTGTTCTCAGAGAATCCTTTTTTTTTTCCTGTAAAAATGATTTGAGTAGAGAACTTCCCATGTATTTTGTAAAAATATGAAAATGTTTTTGAACTGATAGAAGGAATATTGAAGTGTAAAGCTATAGTTCATAGCTGAAAAAATATATAGAGCTTGTAAATAATTTATATTAAATCCTAACGAACTCCTGTATGTTATTGTTACCTTTGTTCCCCACTTAAAAGCACACTCATCCTGCCCCTTTGTCCTTGCTATAAACACAGTCTTTCAGACATACAAATACCTATTTTTTTCCTCTAGATCTATCAGTAGAGGATTGAAATTCTATTTCCTGCTACAGGCTCACTTAATCTTCACATTCTGTATTATCTTTAACTCTTTCCTCCTCTTCTCAGCCAATCTCTGATTTTATTTATTTATTTGGGGGGCGGATTTCCCCTGCTTTTCACAGCTGTGGTTGCCACATAATGTTGCCTTTCATCTGTACATGTCAAGGTCACCCTCTGCTCATTTCTGAGTTCCGGTGAAAGCTTCACAATGTCACCAAGTCGGCATTTACTTGTCCATGTAAATGCCGACTCTGCCAAACAGAGGATAAACTGACACAGATTTTACAACTCAGCAATCGTCTCCTGTTTGAATGTGACATTCATGTTGAGAAGGTGAATCTGGGGAAGCTGCAAAGGTGGGCTGTGAGGACCAGTACTGGGGAAAAAGAAGTTATCGGTGTGGCACTTCTGCAGGAACTAAATTCAGGTGGTGTTAGAATAATTATAATGAGGGAGAATAAGCAGAGAGAAGTCACCACCTCAGTCCTGCTGAATGAGGCTGAATTGCCTCTTCTGGAGCGTGGTTTATGTGCACCACTGCTGATACGCCATGTGCTAGGGAACAGGAGAGGAGTATGTTGAGAAAAAAGATGGGGGGCTGAGCAGGGAGAAGTGTCTGTGTTTTGCTTAACCTTCCTGCCTTGGTCCCTCCAGAAATAAAACAGATTTACACAGATTAAAAGGCACTTGTGGAAAATTTCTTGAAAAGGTTAGCATCTGTTTTGTACAACTCTAGGCAGAGTCATATATGATGGTTAAAGAGTAATGAAAAGGCCTTTACAGTGGTAGAGTTACCTGTTATTCTTGCCACTTTTGATGTGGGAAGTAAAGTTTTATTGTAAAAATCCCTTTGCCATGTGAGGGAAATTAGCTCAATTATTGGAAATAAGATTGGGTAAAATATGCTTTCTATGTTGTTATCTTGCTTGCATTACTAATAGTTGCCAGGGAAACCAACAGAACTCTAAACTCTTCTGCTAGGAAGGCGGCTATGATTATAAACAAGGTCACTTAAAACCGTGCCTGCAGATTACGAAAGAGCTAGTGGGGACCCGCCGTGGATTCTGCTCCGTGTCCTGATGCCCATCTACATGCTCAATTGCAATTAGATACAAAATGTTTATTCTCATCAGTGTCCAATGTGGTGTTTTGTTGGTTTTTTTTACAGTAAATAGAAAACCAAATTATACTGGTTTGCCTCTAGAGGAATTATCATACACCAAGTGTGAAGTTTGCCTCTCTGGATTGTCACATTTCTCTGGAGGCTTCTGTTATAACCCAAGACCTGTCAGTCGGCTCTGCGTTCCCTGGGGAAACTGGATACCATTCAGTAGTTTTAGTAACCTTTTAATATGATAGCAAAGTAAATCGTAGCTCTCTTTGTACATGAGGTGTAACCATTTTCCAAGAGGTTGAGCCTGGCTAACTGTTTGCCTTTCATCTACAAGGGCGCTGTTTGTTATGTTTTACAAAGTGTCCACCCCTGTCAGGCACAGCTATGAACCTGTACACATCCATCATCAGGCTTGCGGGAAAAAATGCCAAAGTTTGTCCATAAATCTTTTTAAGGAACAGATGCTTATGAACTTTCTCCCACGTTGAATTTACAGGACTGACATTTATTACCTTACTGATTTCAGCTAGAGCCTAGGAGGGAAATTGATTTAGGATGAAAATAGGTAATAATAGCTTGATTATAATAATTTTTAGCTTCAAAGGATCCTCATGTCCTTCTGCATTAAAAAATGATCATAAAATCAATTTGTATATCTCTGATTCCCTTTTTGCCTTTTCTGAAGGGGATGTCCTTTGAAAGGACACATCCTTCATGGTGTTTTATTGCTTTGAATAGCACATTCATTCCTTATTTGCTTGAATTTTTTAGTCCCAAGCCCAAATACATTCAGGCTCTTAAGACAATCAGAGGCAATTAACAACCATGAATGCTTTTTCCAGAAAGTGCCACATACCAGACACAAATTTTTGGTCCTTAAACAACCTGTTTCTGGCTGTCCCCAATCCCACATATTTTAGCCTTTACAACTTACTCTTTGATTTGATTTTTATCTCTTTGGTGCTGTGGAGCACAAGGAGAACTAGCAGTTGCAAGCATGTCTGTGAGTGGTATGACAAGCATGTCCTGGAGGTATTCAAGAGACGAGTTGACATAGTGCTTGGGGATATGGATTAGTAGTGGATGGTGTTGTTTTGGGGTGTGGTGGGGTGTGTGGTTTGTGGTGGTTTTTTTGTTGTTGTTGTTTTTTATTATTTTTTTCTGCATTGGTTGGGCTAGATGATCTTAAAAGGTCCCTTCCAACCTAGGTGATTCTGTGATTCTGAGTGCTCATGCTGTTCCAATGTGACCAAGGTGTGTGCAGATGTGTCCAGCTACCTCACTGCTAGTTCTCCCAGGTGTTAACAGTGTATCCTGGCATTTGGGGAGCTGCATTTCCCACACCAAACTCAGTGCCCGTCAGCCTCAGAGGCAGGCTCCATCTAGAAGAAAGATGATGTTGACACAGTCTGTGTGCAGTGTTTGGACTTCTCAGCATAAGGACGTTTAAAGAATTACATGCAGGCATCAATGGGTTTTATTAATTGGAATAAAATGGCTGCATTTGAACTTTTTGAACTGTGCATTTATTAGGGCAATAAAAGGATGGATTTTTAACTGTATTTCTGTTGATGCATGCCACTTGGGAAATCTCTTCAAAAGGCAGGTAAGTGTTGTTACCCGCTTGTTACAGAATGGTGAAAAGTAGTAGGAGAAGATTTCGGTGTGACCAAGATGATAGGGACGAGCTACAGTTCTCTGGTTCCCCACTGTGTGTATTTGACATTTGACCAGCAGTGAAGCATTAGAAACTATTTCAGAGGAGAATCGTGGCTGGCAGAGGAAAAACTTTTTGCAAAGATCAGAAAGCAAACCATTCTGTCAGAAGTTCAAATGTAAACCTTGTGGAGCATAATACCCCTTTGTCAGGATTTTTGATACGTTAATTTTCAGCTATTTAATATTTAAAAAATGTGCACTGAAGCTTTTGCCATCGTGTGTTTTGATTCTAAACTTTTATTCATGTTCTCGTGAATGAACTAGTGCAATTTTGTCTTTTTTTTTTTCACATGCATTTGGTTGTGCAGGTAGGTCACAGACTAAAAGTTACTGATTGTGATTAGGTGATATTTAAATCTCAATATTGTTCTCATCAATCATTTTTCTTTTCAGCATCAGACATTCACATGTGTAGTCATTTTCTTTGGCATTTTTATGCAGTGATTCTTTGATTATAAATGCCCCAAGACTAAGGAGTTACATTAGGGAAGCACAGTTCAGATTAAGGGCTGACATTTTCTTTTTCTCTAGTTTGATTTTGTAATGTCTCACAGTTTCCTTTGTCAATAGTTATGGCTCAGTGAAAACTACTGCAATAGCCCAGTAGATAAGACAGATGTTCATTACCATGTTGTCATGTAATACAGTTTATCGATCTAAGCATAATCCTTATGGGAAACATACTAACTGTTATTATAAAAAAAAAAATATACTTAGGCCTAGTTTTGGAACTCATCCTCTCAACAGAACTGTCAAAATAGCAGATATTTGTCAAGAATGCATGTCTAACTGTCATTTTATTGGTGAAGAACCAAGACCAAAGGGTTCCATCTAATATTTTTTTCTTCACTGTTTGAAAAGCAAAACTTAAGGGGACAACTTCATTGAAAAGAAAGGATATTTTGAAAATTAAAAGATATTTTGGATTAAGAAATTAATATATTTCATTCTAATAGAATCTCGTGGTTCTTCCACTCTTTGCCAACACTGAGAGGTGGTTTGTGATAAAACTTGATATATCCAAAATGTATTTTAGAAATAAAATAAAAATCTATCAATTTTTTGCCAAAATTACCAGGTTGCTCCACTTTGGCTGTGATGTAGAATTTTGTCAGGAGCAGGAGCTGGCTTCTTGCACTACCACTATGTCAGAACATACTAAGATGAATTCTGCCATCTGTCTTCTTGAGTACTAAATATATTATTTGTATTTTTTTCCTTTTTGTATGGTGATGTTGTAGATCTGTGGAAATGTAATTCAAAATTCTTTGCCTGTTTGGCAAGGCTGCCTGATTTTGAAGGACTGACACGTTCTGTTTATACCCAAGCAGTGATATGCAGTATTCAGTTGGACACTACAAAACAAAGTAAAAGAAATATAAAAACATAAATGGCATTCCTCAAATTGGAAAATGATCGTGCATCCCTTTATATACAAAGCTTTTATCCCAAAGTTTTTATAGTTTTTCTCATAAAAATTTGAGCAGCTTGTCATCAAAAAGGCCTTGTGTCCAGCTGTTCCCACCTGGAGACACGATGACTAATTAGCACATTGGACCACCTGTGAACTGATGCATGTTTTGACGCCATCAGGAGTCAGTAGTATCCACCTCTCTGTGGAGTCCCTGTTATGAGTGCCATATTGTAGTGCAATATGTCACAAATACCGCATGACATACCAGATTACTCAAGAGTCGTCTTAGCTGCAGGTTGTATTTTTTAAAGTAATTATGAAGCATGGGAGAAAGATGGAGGTTTAAAGGCTTGGGGGATTTTACATGTCTGTTTTAACCTTAGGAGAGGCATAGTCCTGTACCTATTAACTTTTTTTTTAGCCCCACATGTAATCAGCTGTGCAGACATACAGTCATCATGACCGTACATCAAAGAACCTTGTCATTGCCACACTCTTCCCTGGACATGCCCCACTGGCCACTCTTAGAGCTGTTTGGCCCTTTGGCCTGACACTGCATGGCAGTTCTTATAATAACACCGAGATTACTTTTATCTCATGTATAATTCAGATACATGTCTGATTTAATTCTGTTGCCTGTCCTGTGACCTTTAATGATTGCCACATATGCCAGTCTTGATTCTTTTCAGGGGGTCTGGTTCCATCTCTTTTTCCATGTATGAAAAGATCCCCAGTTGGCTAAATCTTTCTGTTCAGGGCTGCTCGGTGTGCACTGCCAGAGGACTCTCTGGGGAACTGATCAGGGATATTTTATTTTGGCTGTTTTGCCTGGACCTTGATTCTTTCCAGTAGAGATAAGTTGCAGGTTTTAAGTATGTATTTTGTGTCATTTGTATTACTACTGAGAATTGAGAAGGAGCAGGAATAAAATAATTTATGTTATGGAGTGGGTCAAATACTGTGTTGTTTTGTTGTTTGTTTTTTTTTTTTTCCCTGCAGAAAAACATAGAATTTAATTACTTTGGGTACCAGGATCATTCTGGCTGGCAAACTCCTTATGATTTATTTGTCTCGCTATTCCCTAAAAAGGCAATCATTAACTAATTTACTAGAAACTCTTGGAAGTTAAAGATGATTATGTTGTGTTTGTGGCACAATGGCAAATATGTTCTCCATTTCTCATAACATGTCTTAATACCATTATATTCTTTCTTATAAACTAGAAAGCCTAGCTCTGTGTAAGGAGAACACTATACTTGTTCTCATGATGTCACTTGTTCTGTCACTAGCAGCTCCCAGAATGCAGTACAGTCCTATGTGTCAGGTAGCATTATAATTGTACAGCCTGCATCAGAATTCTTATTTTATCTCCTTTCAAGTATGCAACAATATTTTTCCTAAGTTAATATCCAGAAAAGGAAAAATAAAGTCCTTTGTCAGAAGCTGATAAATCTTTAGCTTTTTCATTCCCAGCCTGGCAATACCTGATTTTATTTATTTATTTATCTTGTAAACTATAATAATTAGTCTTCACAAAAGTCATATTTTATCATGAAAAGTATACTCTTGATCAGTCCCTAGGTACACACTTTTACCCAAATATTTGATCCTTGGAACTCTGCCAGTACTGTCAGACTTAAAGATGACTTGAAGTTTCTATTACATAATGTATGCCAAATTGTTCTTCTCATAGAATACTTATAGAACTATTTCTGCTATTCCCATAGCACCACTGAGTCATTCCTTACTGAATTTCTTACTGCACTGAATATTTATGAAAACTTATGAAATAAGACAATGTTTCTTCTAGGGGTGTCTTATCCAGTGTCTTATCCCGTGTCTTACCCATAGAGTTTTACTTTCTCGTGGCTTGTTTGTTGCAACCCTTACTTTCTTTCCTCTTACTTATGGTTGGATGCATCTTCAAAACCAGAACATAAGACTGAAGAGCCATGATCATTGTCAAGTCTAGTCCTTTGAAAGCACAGGTGACTAATATCTAATCTTTTCCCCAATGTCACAGACCTCATCTCTTTAGATGTCTTTGCTTGATACTGCTATTAGACTATTAGACTCTTGCATTCTGGGTTGCATTAACAACTGCAGGAGAAGAATTAAGTCTAAGGTTACTTTCAGCTATATTCAAGTTTGATCCAAGGTCTCGAGAACAAGAATTCAATCACTGTTATCTGCTTGTTTATCTCATGTCATTTGTGTGTGCTTGTTCACCAAAACAGAAACACTTAACAAATGGATGATGAAAAAAGGAGGTGTCCCGTACTCAGCACTCTACATTTATTATGCATTTTATTCAGAAGTCTGTAAAACAGGGATTTTTTTTTCCATTGTTTTGATTTATTTTTTTTTTAATCACAGCTTTGTAAGTTCAATATCTGGATGTTCCTTTTCCCGGAGTCAGTTTCATGACCTCGAATCCTTTCAGATTCCCACTTGTTATGAGATGGAGAGGAATGAGCAAAGTACTGCTCAGTAGATTCAGGTATAGCTATCTTATTACTTGGTGCTTATTGCTATTTTCGCCAATGGTTTTTAATTAGAAAATTTCAAGTAAACATAGAGCATATACCTCTAACATGCATTTCCTTGATAATGCATGAGAGAAAGTCCTGTAGAAGAATTCAGAATAGCTGAGGAACTTGGACAAAGTTCATTCTTAGATTTACATCTGTTTCATTTTCCCCGAGCTTCAAAACAGCTGAGTATCAATCCTGTTTCTCTTATCTCTTTGACTAGCTTGAGTTAGAATTGTGTATTTCTAGAGAATCTACATAATAGATATGAATACACTGATAAATTCCTTTCTTGGTAATGGCTTCAGCCTCCCTGAGAAAATATTAATATTATTTTGAAAATAAAGCAGCAGAAAACAGGAAAAAGAAGAAAAAGAGTAACAAATGGCACACTGTCCTCCTGTAAAGACCAGTACAATTGCTTTTTCCTCCACACTACCAACCCACATAAATATCTGACCAAGAAAGGATCCTAAATAGTAGTGCAGAAGTGCAATAAAATATCTGAGTAAGGAGCTCCTGTGGAAAATATCCTACTGAAGGCTCCCTTTCTGTAAAATGCTTGGAATAGTTTTGAGATTCTGTCCTCTTCAAAGCTAGTGCCAGAACTCTGCCTGCTTATGGGTTTAAGAAGAAAATAGGCCATGCGTGTGTCCAAAAAAACCAACTAAGAAATCAGGATGTACTATATTTTGCTGTGATTCTGCAGGCATCTGACAGAGCAGTGCTTAAAACCGCTCAATCCTTTGCTTTCCACAGCTGATAACAGTTTTCCAGTTCGTTTGTGATTCCAGAAAGTGAAAAGGCAGACTCTGGTGAAAGTGTGCACCATGAAAAGGAGTTCAATGCAGAGATGTTGAAGCTAGATGAGATCCAAGCTTATAAATTCACATGAATCAACTTTTCTGATCAGGACCTGGTAAAATCTAACCAAAATTAACCTGGTATCAAGCCTAAATTAAGAAGCTTTGATTCTTGCCAAGAGATTATTAGCTTTGGAACCATGCCAAACCTTTGTGTCTAGATTGTATCTGGATTTAAGGTCGGATGCCTGTTGAGAGCATTGCTATTCCAGCTTGTGTGTTTCCAAGTTTGAGAATAATATGAGTAGAATGAGGTGCTTCAGCATCTGTCAGTATAAAAATTCCCTGTGTCTTCCTTGTGAAATTCATAGCCCTTGAGCATGTGTTCTGTTTGCAGTCACAGACACATGGAACAGAGGTGACTCAGCATTTCCAACCTGATAATTAAAAATAACAACAAAAAAAGGAGTTTTCATCCTTTCACCAATATCCCTTTTTCTTCCCAGAAAATAATGAGTTTGGGAAATAACAAGTTTGTGTTACGTCCCCACCTTTTTTTTTTTTTTTTGTGGTGGAGGTTGAAGAGTTAATTTAGGAGGAAGTTTTCAGATAATCACAGGAATTTAGAAACACCTTCTACTGTGATATTTGACAGCAGTGAAAACTGCTGAAGGTTATTCATCCTTCTAACCATTGACCTCTACATTTGATAAACATACAGTTGAAAAATGACAGTGGCAAGGAATTTGTCAACAGCCACAGAATATGAATTAGAAGAAATAACTTATGCAATACTCTGAAAAATCACTTTGTAAAAATGGCATCCCCTTGCTTAAAAAAATCATCTCCTTATATGTATTCAGACATGTTATTTGGAAACAAAGTATTGTTTGGATTTTGCTTTTGTTTAACTGATGACCAAAAAGAGCAGGTGGTTTGCTTTTGGGCATTTTTATTACTTAACAACAGTGGTTTATATTCCGTTGAGATATATCTGCCAGTGGTGGGGTTTTTGTAAATATCAGAGAGGATATAATTCATAGATATGTAGATCCTGGATCAATGAAAATCCAGTGATGCCTTTGGAAATGGACGGCAGGAAAAGAGGATGGCAATTTTTTGTCCTCTCACCTGAAATTTTCTAAGCAGCTAGTTCAGGCCTTACCTTTTTTGCACATACCCTCTAGTGTGTTTCTTGTATGCCTGAGGAAGGCTGCCTTTCCTGCTCATCCATTGAGCTTTTGACCTTTTTACACAATGTAAGACAAAAGTGTTCTTCTACTACTTTTGTAGACGCTGGTCTATAAGAAAGTCTATGAAAATTCTAGGGTGTTTTAATTTTTTTTTATTTTTCACATAAATCAGAAAATAACTCGTAGTTTCTAGCAGCTCGTTATAGTCGTGTTCAGCTTTTGACTGCAATTTTCAATTCAATCCCTGAGATAGTTTATGATCTTATGGTGAAAAGTTATATTTATGGACAAGTTCTATAAGCAAAGATAGCTCATTTTGCTGACCAGGTTTGGAAGGGGCAAAAGTCTGAAATGAGAGATTTTCTGGTCAAAATACAGCCATCTGGAGCTTCTGTTTAATTAAAATAATTTTGTGAGGTGTTTGTATGAAGCTTCAGCACAATGTATTCCTGTCCAGTATTTACCTTTCATTGTGTCCCTATTTAAAAAGGCTTATTGCAAACAGTGAAAAAAGCAGAAATGATGTAGTGTATCCAAACTGAACAGAGTTAGGTAAACAAAATTAGGTAATTCAAATTACTATGGTGGAGCACTATTTTAACAATTTGTAAAATACTTGCAAATAACAAATACATTTGATTAAAAAAGAACAGTATTCATTTTTGAAAGATTCAATAAATAAGGGACTAAATGAAAAGGAATGTTATTTTTAATGAGTGGTTCTGTACTGGTGCATCTTATTGGCTGCCTATGCCAGTCCCTTCCCTAATTGATTTTTTAATACGTTTTCTTCTTTTGAAAGAAATGAAATCTACTTTGCATATCCATTATGCTTATTTTATATTTCTTTAATAGATCAAATTGTTTTCATTAAGGTCTGCAATTATCTGTGACAGAAATGTTGACTAGATGTAAATAAAAACC
Organism: Gallinago jamesoni; assembly: GCA_025769975.1. Classification (NCBI taxonomy): domain Eukaryota; kingdom Metazoa; phylum Chordata; class Aves; order Charadriiformes; family Scolopacidae; genus Gallinago; species Gallinago jamesoni. Next base: position 7,168,804 of record JAOQGH010000062.1, on the reverse strand, counting down.
CTTGTTTGCATGTTGCTCTTAATTATGTGCTTTTGATTTTCATGGCATGCATTTTAGAAAACTTTAAAAAATGTAATTACTGATGAATATCTGTGGTAGGGTGTGATTATAGTTCAGTCTCTCTTATAAAAGCATCTGAATTTGAATAAAAATATTTTTCCTGTCGCTCTCACATGAGCACTGTTACTAAAATTCCTAAGTAATAGTAATGCATGTAGGTGTAAGTTTTGGGTTGTGTCTGAAGTATGTTGACACTGAAATTGCACGTAGAGAAAGACTTAAAGTGAAATACTCTAATGGTTTAGAGGCAGAACTTCTAGTTTAGAAGAAATTTTCATTTCCTTTCCAACCTAACAAAATCTTACTGTCTTAGAGCATGTTTGGCAATGGTGAAGTCTTGGTCATAGTCTTATTAACCTTGTCCTGTGCATGAACTTTCCTAGAGATCTTCATAAAGCCAAAAATGCATGTCAAGAAAGCATGGAACAAATCCCGAAAGGTATATTTTCCATGTTTGTTGTACAGACCATAGACTTATGTAGATCACTATCAGTGAGACCACAGTGATTTATACTACTGACTAGTTGTCCGTAGAGAGATGAAGTCAAAGAAATTCTCCACTACAGCATTAGACAAGTCAGAAGAGGCAGACTCCATATTAATTCTGCTTGCTCTTTAATTTCAGGAAGTGAGTTCTGAGCCTTATGGATATGTTCAGGCAGGAGCTCTGTGTGATCTCAGAGTAGCTGAAGGGCATCAGATGCCCTATTTCTGCCACTGAGATATGCCTCAGCAGCCAAATAATAGATTATAAATCTCTGAAAGCATTTTTCAGTCATGCACTTTTACTATATCCCTAAACCAAACATAAGATTTCAAAGAGCATAAAAATCACTTGTACTAGAGTATTTTGCAGCATAGATAATACTGTTGAAACTCAGTATACTGTCATTTTGACACAAGTAATTGGGCATGGAAATGCACATATACAAAAAGAAAAAAAAAAAAGAAAAAGTCTTTATCGCGTGCCACCACACAGGATGTGTAGTATAGAGTTACAATTGTAATAATCCATCACTGTCTTTCTGTATTGAAATTGAAAACAAAAAATATGGTGTTTGGGCTGCAAAAATAAAATTGAACACCTGTGGTACAGTTACATTATTGGGTTATATTGTAGCTGGTATGTCTGCAAAATTGAACTCTTTTTCTGTTCCACTTCAAATTTATTGCTGAGTAAATAAAAAGTCAGTTTGTGAAGATGAGGACCTGCCTTTTTGTAACTAAAATGTTGTTTTACTATGAACAATTTTGGTGCATATTTATCATTCCCTGCAACGTTACTTCTGACAAAATACAGGCGTTTCTTCTGTCTTGTTTTTCTTAGTTTCTACCAAAGGGGTAATTGCATTGCTGATGGCTTGCAAAAATTCTTCATTTATGTTTGTAAACTGGAATATAGCCATTTGTGCAGTGGAGACTGTTTTGTAGGCATCATACACAGTAGGTACAGATGAGGGATGTGTGTTCATTCCCCCAGTTCTAGACAGCTTCTAGCTGGGCTGCATCCAGAAGAGAGCAGGGTGTGAGCCATCAGCTGTGACATGCTTGAAAGGTGATCTTAATGGAAAATAATTTGCTTATGGGCACGGGCCGTTTTAACTCTCAGGGAAAGCAGATGCTGTGTTTTCTTTTAGGGTCAGTGGGCATTAGGGATGCTTTTGCTCTCACTGTTGCTGATGTTATCACCTAATGGAGTTTCAGCCTTACCCTAAGTGCAATGTTGCAATGTTACATACTTCTGTCGCATCCTGGTCACTGCTGGGGAGGGGATTGTTTTGTTGATCTAAGACATTATTAAACAATGTGTTTTCACTTTTTGTATACTAGTACCTTTCGGTTTAGCAACAGCAAAGAAATCTTGATTTGCTTTATGAAGAACAGTGACCATACACTTTGCATAAGGTCTTTAAGAAAATTATAAAAAACTAAAGTGACTAATGACCACTGAAATGTTTCCCTAGAAAATGGGGTTATCTAAAACAGTAACCATAAATAAATCAGATATGCTACAGTTCTCTTTTTTTCTCTTCCTTGTTTAGTTTTGTAATGCTTAGAAAATTTGCTGCAGTGCTGGTGTTCTTTTGCTGTTGAAAGAGTAGTACAATATTATTTCGACAGATTACTTAGTATTTTTAAAATAGATTTCTTCATTTGTTTTCTACTGCTTTATCTTGTGCTCTTGGTATTTGCTAAGAGCATAGCATTAGTGAAATCTATATTTGAATTAGTGGTACATATTTTCATTTTTGCTGCCCGATGCAGCAGTGACATGAGAAGTTTGTCTTTCTGTTGTGGCTGGACAGTTGCTGTAGAAATTTAATTTTTGAGAAGGGGGGAAACTATTAGTTGAAGAAACAACTTATGCTTTAGTGCTTTTGGGAAGTCCTTTCAGTCTTGCAAAAATACTATTCATTTTCTTCAGCACTTAATATCTTGTATATAATTAGTCCATTAAGACACTTGGAAGGTGGGATGTGATCTACTACATCTAAGTTTGAGTCAATTTGAATCCATATACACCTCTTTTTGCAAAATCCTTATTATAACAGCTTATTTAACTAAACCATGATGGAACATACTACTTTAGAGTATTTCAGATACACTTGGGTACTGTTTTTGGCCTGTCAAGTAATTTGGTTATATGTCAACAGTTCAGATTTGTGTGTCTTGGAAATGAGATATTGTGATCATTTTTGGCAAGACTGGATGCTTGTTTGTCAGTTTGGGATGACACTAAGCTGAAGTTTGGCTTTCTGGTATAAGTGACTTTTGTTTCTTTGGTTGGTTGGGGACTAGCCTTTTTTTCAGTTGCTTATTTTCTCATAGCAATATATGTATTTTTAATATATTTTTGCCGTGTCCTGTTTTACTAGGCACTTTACAATGACAGGAGTATTTTTGGTGGAAGGAAATACAGCCATGATACCTCTTTCATCTAGTTTTTATCATAGTTTATCATAGTTTTACTTCTCAGATCCCAGCCACAAAAAAAACCCATATGCATGTGTAGTTCCTCCACAAAATGCTTTCCTTATTTCATCTGAAAGTAGCTACAATCTGCAATCCTTGCAGCTGAGCAAGAGGAGGCTTGAATGCTCTCCCTGTACTCAGAAGGTTGCAGTGTGTTCCATCTGCCCTGCTGTCATCTCAGGTTTGCCCTGTTCCAGATGAGGCCAAATATTAAGGTTTTGAGTTATACACAATTTGAAACAGAACATGCACATGCCAATGAGCAAAACCAAAACTTCTAAAGAAAAACTTCATTTCATAGACATTTTCTTTAAAGTAAGAAATTTGGAAGCTAATGTTTATACATATTCCACTTTCACCAAATGTCTGTTTTTCAGGGTAAAATCTTAAACCGTCTATTGGAAATACCTGTTCTGTGTCTGTGCTGAAGGATCAGAGTCCATCAAAATGTGACTTTGAAAATCCATTATCCACAGCAGGCCCGTGAGGACATTTTGTATATTCATTAAACAGCAGTTGTAAATGTTCGCTAAAGTGCCTGAGTCATGCCACAGAGTAATACATCTCTTCCTCTACACCTGTAAAACTTCAGATTATGTTTTGGTAAATAAGCACATAAATGTGATTTGTTTATTTTTTGATCTTCTGACAGATAAACAGTGTTGCTACCAGGAAATGTCAAACGTATTTGTGCCATTAAAACTACTTTCTCCCAAGCAAATAATCAACTCTTTAACACCTAAACCAGATACTTTTATTTTTAAATTGATTCTCTTGTAAACCTGGAAGAGTTCTTAGAATCACTAATGCAGGTAAGTTGTTAATTCTCTTTGAAAGCTGTTCACAGGTGATATGTTAGCTGAGCTTTGAAAATTTGTTTTTTTTTTTCCTGAACCAGCATCTCAACAACACCATCATTATGCTGTTACGACTAAAGTTTGTATTTACCTGAGATTTTGCATACTATAATAGGTGAACTCAGTTATTTGATACATGTGGTGGTTTTTGACTGTAAGTTGTCCACTTGTTTGTGCTTTAATTTTACCATGCAGCAAAAACTGATTATTTCCCTTCATTGAATTGTTATTGAGATGGTACTTCTTAATAATGAGAAAACTTGTAGATAGAGTATATTACCACATTAAAGGGTTTGGAATATTGAACAGCACAACTTCAACAAGGATATCCTTGGGCTGAGCAGGATGATAGCAGCAGCAAAGCAGAACAGACCCATTTAACCATTACTGGTTAAGCAAACTTTGCAGCCCATCACTGAGTTTCCAGAGCTTGTTTGCAAATCAGACAATGTCTCTTTTACAAAACATCACGCTGGAATGTTCCGTCTGTGCTTGATTTCTGCTGCTTTTCAATCACAACTACTAAAGTTTGATCATACAAACATGTTTTCCTAGGAGAGCAAAACAAAGAAATCAGCAGATACCAGCTATGGTTGAGATCTGCCTTTACCAAGTACTGAATCTCACCCTGATAATGAAGCAAAGTGCACCAGAAATATGACCATAGGGCTCCAGGAGGTGCTGGTGGGAGAATACAGTATAGCATGGAACCTTCTGTAGTTTGCTGAATTGAAAGATGTGTGGGGAATTAACATTGCTCAGAGGATGGACATTTGTGATGTCGAGGCAGCTGCTGGGAAATCATTAGGATGTTTCCCTATATGTGTAGACTATATGCAGAAGTGAAGTAGCTACAGATGGAGACTGGAAGGGTAAAGCAGTGGGCAAGATTGAGTACCCACAGTAAGAGAGAAAATGATGGAAGAATCCAGAGTTCTGTGCATATGTGAGGAAGAGCTTGAAACTGTCTTGAAGTGAGCTCAGTTTCTATAATGGATTTCAGTGTCATTCTTTTAATAATTTTTTTTTTTTTTTTTACAATATGTCCTATTCTTTTAGAGTCCTTTAAACAAGGTTTATTTTCTGGTATTTGATATAATTATCAGAGGAATGGATTTCTGGCTCTCTGAATTGGCTTGCTCTTATGATTTGCGTCTCATGTATTCATTGCACTCTATCCAGCGTGTATGTGGAGAGTGTGGAAAACAATTTTTTCTTGTGGGAAGTAGTTTTATCACTACTTAAAAAAGCCAACTTCAGGAAGGTGGTCTACTGAAACAGCTCCCTGTACCTAACAATTTGTCTTTTAATACACAGCATTGTGCCAACCATACAAAGAATGAATTCTTACTGATTCAGAGAGGACCCTGTTTCAAAGCTGTCCTTGAAATGCTCCAGTATCTGTTGTCATAAAGGATGTTCTGCCAAAGTAGTAATAGTCAGTCCTGCGGGAAGCCCCAGAGTTGGAACATCTGAATTACGATATTGAGCAGGGACAGGGAGGAGGGAAAGTGAGTAGCCTACCTCCCAGGAGGTGTTTCCTGGAGGTGGCTTTACTTTCCAGCTTGGGAACTAGGTACAATTTTCCCAGCTGGTTTTATTAAAGAATACTGAAACTTTTTCCACACAGTTCCATTTTCATGTTTCCACTGTTTCAAGTACACACTGGGGGAAAAAAATGGAAGTAAAACTTCTTGTATTGTATTTGTCCAAATTTTCTAGTTTCTCAGAGTTAAGCAGGATTCAGCTGATCCGCAGGAAGGGAGGGAAATGCTTGTGGTCTTATAGTCCATGAGATCTAGAATTTCTCTGGATCAGTATAGGAGAACAAGGAAAAGTCATGAGAGGTAGTCTCAAATGGCAGGTCAAACCAATATTTTTCTAAATTATTACACAGTTTTTAATGTGGTGGTTTGTTTTTTTTTTTAATGTGCTTTCTCTTTGCCTTTTCTCCCTCTAAAATTTCATCAGACCTTATAGTGTCTTTCCAGAGAAAGCCCAGAGAATTTAAAAATATAATGTCAAAGTTGCCAAGTCTTGTGCTTGATGAAAAAGAGTATAGCTAAATGTCGTCTTATTTATGGAAAATGATGGCTTTAGCAAAATTTCTTCCCTTGCTTATGTTAGAGATCACAGTGCTTATGCTTGGTAAAGTCTCACAGAGCCACAAACAAGTTTTGTGCTAAATTTAATTATTAAATATACAGCAGAGTTGGACAGTGAATGGAGCTGGGGTTTTTTGCTTTGTTTTGTTTTGCTTTGGTTTCTATTTTGGTGTTGTGTTGGTCTTCACTAAACCTGTAACTTCAGCAGAGTAGCAGAGGCTTATCACACGGTTGCATAGGCTCCCCTTGCATGCTCTTAATGAACAAATGAGTTGCAGAACGAACCTTATGGGAAGATGCTTCAATATAGAAAAAACAAATGTGTTTGGAGACACAAAAAACATCAGTTTGAAAAAAGAAACTAAACCAAAAAATGCTCTCACAAGATATTTATGCAGTTATATGAAGATGTATTAGCTAGCTTCATTCATGCATAAAATTGAATGCATTTTCATTTGACTTTTTCCCACTCTCCTCTCCTCAGTGGGATATATGCAATCAACACAATTTATGATTGGAGTTCAGGATTTTTGTGAGATAAATCAAGTTCATTTTCATTTCACTATTTCAAGAGAATTACATCAGAGCATGGTTTTATAGCAAAAAAAAAAAAAAATATGTATTGGAAACCACCACAAAGAACTTGTAGTAATTACGGCTATAGCAAAACTTGAAAGCCAGTTTATTCAGATCAAAGATCTTAACAGGCATGATTAGATTATGAGCAGAAGCAGGAAGCATGGGAAAACTTTGGGTTATTCTGAAACCTTTCAGAAAGGTGGTGTCTGCAGGGGCACCTGTGTTACACAACTGCTGAACTATTCTCACTCTAAGTGTTGCAGAAAAGCTTATTGAATGGTGGTGCTGGGGGATTCTTTGAGACAACGCCTCAAAAGACTGTTGTGTGGCTTCTGATAACATTGATCACACTAGGTTGTTTTTTCATCTTGTAAAGTACTACGTGCATAGTAAGATTCCATTTGTGAAGAATAATAATATGCATTTATGACTAAAATGTAAATTTTGTTTATAGTCATATATATGCCTCCACAGGTGCTAAAATAAATGTTTCAAATTGTCAAGTACTAAAAGTTTATTTCCATATTTTCAATAACTATGGCTCGGTCCATTCAGATGTGTGATTTGTGTTTCTTAGGAAAATAGGATTCTTTATTAAGTGTTATGGAATCCTGCAATCAGAGATGAGGAAAATAATCAGTTTTAAAGCACAGTAAGTAACAAAATTAGGGTGGAAAAACTAAACAGTACACAATCAGTGAGGAAGAGTGACTTCAGATGCAATCTTAGAATTGCACAATTGCTATGCACATTGTTATGCACATACTTAGAAGTTTTGTGGCTGAAGGTAGTTATTTTTTGCCACGGGAAACTTGACAGTGTATGACAGAAGGCAGATTTCTTAGAAGTACCCTTGGCAAGAATATTTCATTTTATTAGATAGCCATCTCTTGTTATTTCTCTAAGCAGCCTAAAAATATTTGTCAGTTTCTCTAAATTTCACGAAAGCTACCACTATATTTGTAATGGCCTAATACCATAAAATAATTCTTAGTAACTATTATTAGTGATCATCTTTTATTGCCTGACTGTGCTCATTCTGCACTGTCCTTTTGTCTGTGCATACATTTTCTGTGTTGTATACATGACTGTATGTGATGTATAAGTGAGGTTTCAGTAGTATAGTCATCTTGCTAAATGATAATGAAGGGCCCAGCTGCTGATATGAACATTATCAGTTGTTGTCAGGGTGACTATTAATATACCTCTTCTGAGTATCAATGGGTCTCCTCTGATCCAAGACTGTTCTGGGAAAGTTTCTTATGCTATAATTGTTGTATAGTAGAGAGATGAATATGTGGAAGAATAGTTACCTGAAGAACGCTGAAGGAAAGCTGTGCTACTCTTAGAAGTAGGAATTGTAGAAAAGTTCAGGTAGAACCACATTGTCTTTGGTAGCACGTAGGTAGTATTTGTGTTCTGCTGCTGATAATGGTATGAGGGCCTGCCCTGGCTGTAACGTGTAAGTTACTGTCCAGGTCCTGTGTAAAGGCCCAAGTTCAACAGATGTCACTGGCCATTCTGTAGTACATCAAGCACTGTCATCTCTTAATGACGTAGATTTGGTAAGCTGTAGCATTTAAATATAATTCTGCAATATTATGTGATCAACAGCCATATGTGAATTACATGATTGAGTAATTGTACCTGACGATGCTGCAGTTGGCAACTTCAGACTAAAACGTTGCTTCGTAAAGTGTTGCCAGGCAGTTTGATTCCTCCTAACCCTCCTGCATTACAGGCTGAGACAAAACTGTAATTTCAGAGCCTTTCATCTTACAAACACAAGTTTATGCTGCTTCTCTTTCGCTATAGAAATCAGTTACTTGCCTATACTCAGTCCTGTGTTTGAGCCAAAAATGAGTTGACTGTACAGTGAGTTCAAGGTGAAACATTATTCTACCATGAAGCTATTGAACATATTAAGGAAATAAAAGTTTTCAGGGTCCATTATACAGTCTGATGATTTTGACACATTTTGTTTTCCCTGAGTCTGTAAAGTTAAGATTTGAGCTATTTAGGAATATAAGGCTGTAAAAAACCATCAACTTCTGTCATCTACCATCTCAGGCATCTTCTAGAAGATGTTAAATCCAGGAAGAGAATATTTTCTCTAAGACTTCTCCCTCACTTCTTCTCATATATGTGTTTCCTTTCCAAATTGAGACATTTCTAAAGTACACTTAGTTAGGAGGAAGCATTGAGGCTTTTGAGATGCTGTAATCAAGAAAAAATCATTTCAGTCCCGTTAAGACTTCTTTTGTTGCTGTGTGGCACTCAGCAGCTTGAGTTTGACTTTTTAACGGAGGAAAACAATTTATTTAAAGAAAAATAAGAAATAAGTCATGTTTGATCTTTTCCAGGGCAAGCTGTCCAAAGTATTTATTGTATAAACCTAAATTTTCAAAAAGCAGTTGCCGGTGAAGAAGTTTGACTTTTTACCGAGGGAAATCAGTATTATATCTTAAGATCTTAGCAGCATCTTTTATGTTCATTACGGTGCAAAATAGTTTTTCTAAGAAGTGACAGAAATGTCAGACTTCCCTTCAGAACTGGGCCAGATTTTTCTGCTGGTGATAACTAAGCAATGATGGAGTGCAGTTACTTTCAAAGCCTCTTTTTGGTGCCTGAATTTTGAGGTGTCTTCAGACCTTGCCTTATCTCCTTGTCATCTCATACAGAATGCACAAATTACCAGTAGCAGCCTATTGCTTTAAGGTACAGCTCCCACTGGGATTTGGGAGACTCTGCTTGAGACCAAATCTCAGAGACTTGCCCCCTCCCTGTGAGTGGGAGCTGGCTTGCAGAGCCACCTGCCTTAGCCTGCCCCTTAGCCTGCCCGCTCCCCTGGTTGCCCGAGGCTTTTAGAAGTTGCCCTCGGGCCCTTCTTCCTAAAAGTAGCTCTCACCTCTTGTCTTTCATTCCTGTTTAGACAGTAAACTCGTGGGATGTGGGCTTTCCCTTTCTACGTGTGTGTACAGCCAGAGATAATTTGATGGAATAGCGGTCAGCAAAAGGCTTCAAGCTGAGGGAGAGGGGACCTGCTGGACTATTGGGTGGTGTCTGCATAATTCATGCTGTGTTTGGGAGGAAGAAGCAGCAGCCCAGGTTCTGTCACAGCAACCCTCTGTGGCCAAATTAATTTTGTTTATTGCAACTAAATTGGGCTTATGCTGACGTACTTTACATTGGCCTGCGATGGTTAATGGAGGTGTAAATTGAATGGCCGTATCAACTGCCGGGATTGCAGCTGAGAGAACAGGAAGCTCTTAAACAGCACTAGCTTGATCCCTTGCTGTTGTCTGTGTGTGGGCTAATACCTGGGAGATCATTTTTGTGAATGATGGGATTAGTCAACTGTTCACATAGGATTTTAAAATTGAAAATTTTTTCTGCTTTTGTATTTCATTCCTTGTATGCCCTTTGCATGCAAACCTGGAGTTCCTGACAGAAAATTACAGCTCCGGTCCCACAAATACTGACTTTTCTATTATTCATTGATTGTCCCTGGTGGCACACTGCAGGGATGCCAGGAGACTGTGATTTCTGAATTTGGAGTTCTGCCTGCGGACAGAGGACTGAGCCTCAACTACTGTGAACGCTAGGCAGCTCTCAGATGAAAAGGGTTCTCTAGCCTGCAGTGAATAGCAAATACGTTGTCTGTGTTAGAGACAGGCTCTCCTAGCCTGTCTACAAGGTAGATAAAATCAGATAAAACTGGAAAGAGAAGGGCATAATGCATGCAAACAAACATAATAAATAACAACATTAGGAGTGGTTGGTTAGAGCAGTTTCTAAGGGACTGAGAAGTGTGTGGAGGGTGAATCCTCTGTCAGAGGCAGTAATTAGATGGCAGGTGTCTCCATCCTAGATGAATACTACTGTAAAACAGACACCCACAGCATCTATCTTCTTTGCCTTGATTTGGGAAAAAACCCACCATCACAAAAACTGCTCTTCAGTTTTTTTAAGAAAGGTGCTAGGTGCCACACTCCTAACTGGATTTTAAGCAGTGAATTTAGGCTGGAGGAGTTGTTACCCAGTAGAATGATGTAAAGTGCATAAACATCATTGCTTGGTATTTTATACACCCTTATCATTAGTGTTTACTCTCTCAAGACAATTTCCAGACCTGATTCATATATTTTTTAACTTATGTTGTTGATGGGTTTACTTTTTTAAGTAAAAGAACAAAAATGACTACTGCAGACCAATTAAAGCTCAGGAGAATAAAATAAATTTTAAAATCATGTTTCAAGTAACCTGCAATACCTCTGTGATACATTTTTAGTAATGTAAGAAAGAACTCTAATTGCTAAAATAAACTCATCAATGTCCTTGCTTCTGTTGGAATTGGGAATTTGGGCCACCATTCTCAGCATGTAGGTGGTAAAAATCTGTCATTCAATCTGGAAGCTGTAGGAACATACAACGTGTCTCCATATGAATCCCCATTCTGTTTTGTGCCTGTCCAGAGTGTGGACAGTTTCCTTTAACAAGGACTGATGAAGAGTTAGTCTCATTTACAGCTTCAAAAAAGTGGAAGGGTTACACCATTGCTTACCGTGACATACTTGGCACTCTAAAGGATAGTGCTATCTAGGTTCGGTAGCCAGCTCCTGTCCTTTTGCTAGGCTTCTCATTAAGAAATCTTCTAGAAGATTTATGTATCTGACTTCAAATTTCCTTGATACCTAAAGCAGAAATGCTAAGAGCCAAAAAAGGCCTTTGGAAAGCGTATAAAATTGGCAGCCACACAGTAAACATGAAACTTGGTTAGTGATGGAAAGGACTCAAAAACTACATTGTTGGCAATACTCAGTTGCAGGAAAACAAATTGTCTAGACCTAGTGAATGTTTTCCATGGGTGTTCGGTCAGGTGTGTTCTCTATAAAAAAAGGATGGCTGTGATAGCAAAAATTGTAGCTGTTAATGTGCTAAAAGACAAAGTAAATGGATGGTTTGAGAAAAACATTTTGGAATATTTCATTTGTAATGTCCAATACCAGGGAGCAATGTCTGGTTTTTGCATATTTATATTTTGCATATAGAAGTGATGAGGAAAGATGTGTTGGTGGAAGGAGAGTGATTAAAACAGAAGTCCTGAAAAAAATTTTCATTGATCAGAAAATATCTGAAACTTAAATGAGCAATTTTTCATTTCCTCTGCAAGTTCTGTTCTAACCACTGGATCATGCACAGAAATTGCAGTGAAACGAACAGGAGTTTCTTATAAATTTCCATGCCAAGAAATGGTGAGATGAAAGTAGATATTTCTCATTATTTGCAAAAAATGTTTCTGCCTAATTACTTCTGCCAACATTTCATTGCTTTAGTGTCCCCTTGAAGGATTGCCTTTGAAGTGTGTTTTATTGCAGTCTTTAAAGATAATGCAAGGTTGTGTCTCTGCTGCTTCAAGTGAAAAGGAATTTAAACTGCAGACTCCTGTTTTAAAAATCAGCTTTTTACCTGACCAGGGTGGGCATGCAGTGCCTTTGAGATTGTTTCAACATTTATGTAATGTTTTCTCTAATAGTTCCTATTTCAGCACAATGAATATTCCAGAAGGTACACCAAAAGGTTGGGATGTACCAGTTAGCAAATTCTGTAATGATCTGCACAGCCTCAATCTGTAAGTCTATTTAAAACCTCATGTGTATTTTTGAATACAACCTGTCCTTCTAAAATTTCCCTTAGGAGGTCAATTTTTGCTTGCTGCCTTCTCATCGAATCCCAAGCAGTAACGGATCTTGATTTTCCAGGATCCTATTACATCGCACAGGGCTATCTGGAGGCCATATCTGGACTGTCCATAGGCCCTATTAGGTGCAAAAAAAGGATTTTCTACCACTTGTGTTCCTTGAGGACCCATTTCTTAGTGCAGGAGGAGCCTTTGTAGGATTTGTCATCTTGCAGAGGATACCACTGCTTTCTTTCAAGAATGGCTAGCAGAAGAGGGGAGAGTTGTGTTATTTCCCTACAGCCTGGTGATTATTCTCTGAAAACTGGAATTACCAGCTGTATCTTGTACAGCAATCACCTTGGATTAAACTTTCATGTTACCTTTTAGGTGACATTTCTTGTAGTTTAGGAGGTGCTTCTGAATTAATTGGTTCAAGAAGTATGTGTGACTCTAGCACTTCAGTGGGCACAAGAAAGTTTCTAGATTCTGGAACTTATTTCCTCAGGGATTTTTTCCACATTGTGTTATTAAGGAGCTTTTAAATAGAAACATTAAAAAAAAATCAAAACCAAATCCCAAACCAAACAACTCCCTACCCCATCCCACAAAAGGAAAAAAGTAAAAATACTTTGAAGCAGCTTCCCGTGTACTCACCCTATGGAATCTCCTTCCTTCCTAACCCCATGGAAATCCTTAATTTTTTTTTTTTCTTCTGTAGATTCAGTTACAATTTGAGCTCTACTTCCTGTTCACCTGAATGACCACAGGAACGGGATAAGATTTTATTGTGATGTGGTAAATAATTTCCTGTTAGTTTTAAGGAAGAAACAATGTTAGAATTATGGCTTAGGAAAGGGTGTCCAGAGCATAATACGTTTCCACTTGGGTGTCATCTTTCCATGGATATTAATACAAATATCAACCTGTGGCCTTCAGTTTATGTAATTTTTCATAGAAGATGTGGAGTTTCGATTCTGAGCTGCTAGGTTTTGATTCATATTTTGCTATCCTCATCTGAGAAGATATTAGATCTGGAGCATAGGATCAAGTTTTTTCCCTTTTCACACGCAATACCCTGAGGGAGATAAAAAAAGAGAGAGGGAAGGAAGGAAGAGGGAGGAAGGAAGGAACCAAGGAATTCTTCTGTTGTCAGTGTAGACCACAGGAATTGCATAGCTCTGTTGCATCCTATCAGTTTCTCTCAAAGATAGATTTAGCTGGAGATTTTCTTTGATCTCTACGTGTTTCTGATTTTTTGAACATCAGAGTTTTTTCTCTGCTGAGCATTGCTCACTGTGCAGGAAATTTTAAGTTGTAATTTCTTTTCAAGCTACCACCAATTTTTCTCAGCAGAAAAGAACACTTTGTGTCAATTTTAGCTGGTGATGGATGCAGAGACATTTTATCTACCTGCAGAAAAAAGGCCATGGTAACTCTCAGAGCTCCTGCCTATGTACATTTTCTGTGAATTAAACAAAAATAAAATAAATAAAGCACTGCTGGTTCTGAAAGCTGATGCCTGTCCTCTTTCAGGAACAGTTGAAAGTTAATTTAAAAGGAAAAAAAAGTTAGCTAGAGTTCACTTCTCTCCCCATTTTTAGCTTAACTCTGCAGTAATTGGAGACTAAGAGCTTTCTATATGCTCTTGGGAAAATGTCAATGTCTTCTATTTTGTTATGACATTTGAAAGCTGTGACAAATGATGCATATGTGTAACCCACTCACTCATAGTCATTATGCCTGTCCTCCTTGTTTTGCCCACTCTGTTGTAAATCTGAAATTGTTTCAGTGTTCAGGTATAGATACTGTCTGTTTAGTTCAAACAATAATGTTTCATGCATTAATTCTGATCACTGTCAACAAGGATCAGTTGTGACGGTTCCCGGTGCTGCTTTCAATTACAGTGCTGCAAATTTGGAGACAGCATAATTGAACTTCAGGGCTGGTGAAATGTGGCAAACAGGAACTCCCACGTGATGGGGTATGATGCCAGATTTTGCCATTTGTTCATAATACTCCTGTCTTGCAGAACCACCGTGGCAATGGATATGCACAGGTGCCTAAAGTAAGGTGCTCCTTATAGTGGCACTAACCTCCCAGGTGGATGGCTCTTGACATGTTGTGCTACCTTAACATTCCCATATGGTTTTGGGCAAAGTCATGTGATGAAGGTCAAAACTAGATTGCCTAGAATGATTCAAAGTAAGTCCTAGCCACCTGCAAAGTGAATTCTCTGGCTACCCACAGTGGCAGTAGGGACATTGGCTGCAGGATCTTATGATTATCCTGGACTCCAAGATGTGAACAGACGTTTTGTACCACTCTTTGGAGAAACAAGCTCTTGACGTATGCTGGTCGAGCTGTTTTCAGACAGCTGATCTACCCAGTGATTACACTGGCCAGTCATTGCTTTCAGTTGATAGCAGGATTGATTTAGAGAGACTGAAATAATTCCATCTTGTGATATAGCTTATTCACTTATTTACAGAAGAGGAAATACTTCAGTTAATGGAAGGCTCAGACTAAAGACCAAACTGTGGTCTTGAATCAGCCTGCAGGAGGTGGAGGGTGGAACATTAGCCCACTTAGGTGGGTCTTTATGTTTACTGAGATACTGCAAATTCAAACCAGCTCTCGTGTAGAATAGAAATGAGGGTGAAAGATATTAGTAAGAACTGTCTGTTGTTCCTCCTTATCTTAGTATAGGCAATGTAATTTAATGAAGTTATGGGTGTTTGACTAAAAGGTTCCATTTAACTTTTATTCTGTGATCTCTGGAAAGAGGTTATGCAGAAGTTAAACCATAGTAGGTTTAAAAACAGGGCAATGAGAGTTTTGTGATGACATCTGAGAGCAAAATTTGACCCTCTGAATTTTGAAGAAGCTGCAAAGAGCCTGGATGTTGCAGTACATGTGTCAGATAGGTAGTGCAAAGAAAGTCCTGTCAGATTTTGGCTTGGAGCCTTCAGACATGATTTGCAGCATCCTTGCAAAGAGCAAGCCTAGGTAGCTGTGTGATGAGCATGGAATAGACAGAGATTTCAGATATCCACATACAAATTCATTTTTTCTCTTCGGTTCAAGAACTACCAATGTATCACATCCACAATGCCCCAAAGCAACCTCCCAGCCAGTTGGCTCTTAGCAAGAATAGAACGACTTTCTTAATACTTACTACCACCTCCTGCCAACACACTATGGAAATAGAAGATGTATCTGCTTCAAAAAGCATTTGTCTGCTTTCCTAGCCAGGCGTATGCTTCAGAGGTGACAGCTGGTGCAGGAAAGAAGCACCTATTTATACATACATATATATAGTACTTATCTATATATATATGAATATATACATGGAGAAATATATACATACATATAGGCATACAGAAAATGCTTTATGTGGGCATGTTTATATATGAAAAGGAAGAAACCAAGGAAACTGATGAGATGCCAGTTTTCCAGTTCAATTTTATGTCTTAGTACTTTGGAAGAGAACAGACAATGTCTACATCCCTAGTGAGCAGCAGACAGAGTAGACCTTATCTTGTGACAATTTCTGTGCTTGACAAAGTATGCTTTTATTCTTAATTTGACATCAAATAAATTCTTAAATATGCAGAAGATCAACTGTCTCTGTTCTCCTCTTCATAAAAAAATAATCTTGCACTCACCATTTACTGAGAGTGACTCAGTAAATTCTCAGTAATGACATCTGTTGTGAAGGGAAGTATCAAGAGAAAACTAAGGAAGGCAGCTGAGTTTTAAGTTGTCTAAGAGCTGCATCACCTCAAAGAGAAAAGTAACTCATAATCCTTCTGAAAGAAAAAAAAATTCACCATGTTGACATAATTGTAGCAGAGTTAACAGATGCTACATGCCATAGCCTGAGTTCTATGCAAATGAAAACTGGAATAAAAGACATTTTAAGAATATGGATTTGTTTTTGGCAGAAAAAATTCCCTTTTTCTTGCTAAATCTTTCTCAAATGCATGTTATAAAGCTCCCTTGCCTTGGCACTGGATAGATGCAAAAATTCTTGTGCTAAAAATTTGGTTCATCGGTAAGAGAATAAGCCAAATGAATAAGAAATTGGATGCCAAGTGCAGGTTTGAAATACATTTATTCATTCCCAATTTAGCACCTACTCGTAGCATAAAATTCAATGAATTTTAAAGAAGGGTAGTGAAGAACACCCCAACCCTCCCACCCCACCCCCTCCCATTTTAATAGCACATACTTACCACCATTCTCATGTTAATGAAGTGTTTGTACAGCTGCTACAGTGGGCACAGGAAGATTAAAATCTGCCATCACTCTGCTTAAAGAACCTAAGGGAGATCAACACATCTGGTCTAGAGGGGAAATAAGTCTGTCAAACCAATTATTTCACATCATTTGCAGCGTCTTAGGACAAGGGTGGGGAGGAGAAAAGGAAATTTATTAACCTTTAAGGTAGCTGTATGGCTGTTACTTTATCCTACCTGCCAATTCCTCACTTCATTTAATGATCAGTAGCCTTGACACTCACATGTCTTCTTTAGTATCCTGATAACTTTTATTCTTAATTGCTCTCTTTTGCTGCATTAGTTATAGCTCAACTACTGGAAACTAAAACTGGTTCACGTCAGAGACAGCAAGCACTGACGAATATTTCCCAGGCCAAACTCAAGTGGTGGCTGTTGACGCTACAGAAACCAATCTGTTTACATGGATTGATTGATGTTTCCTACATAAGTTATTAGGTATCAAAAGGACATCTTTTATAACAGAAGTGGATGGATGATATGGACAGAGAGACAGACAGATTTTAATTGTGATCCTGAGGAACTGTAGCTTTAGTCTCATCATGATTAGTGAAGCCAGTGGGCTTGTTTTAGCTTACAGCTCCAGAGCTCTCCCACATAACAGTGACATTTCCCTTAGAGTTTTAGTCAATTACTGCAAGAAATGTTATGAAAAGTCGTAATGCTTTGTCTGTAGTTCTGTTACTTGGGGAGAGTAATGATGAGAGATGGTGGTTGGTTAGATATGAGAAGATACTGCAGATGGAAAAGGAAAGGTGTTTTTTCAAAGCAGTTAGAACTATTTTAATCCACTTTGTTACAGTGGCATTGCCTCTAATCCTTTCCTGATATTTTATTGATAAGCTTTTCACAATGTACATCATAGTAGGATTCATCAGACTTGACACTTTATCCTCACAGTGCATTTGGGAAGCTCAGAAGTCTTCTATTTCCCATTTTACATTTACATTTATTTCTCATTTTCCTGACATTGAGAGAAAAGAGAGTGTAAGTCAAATTGTTTGAACTTGAGTTTTTGCAGTTAGGCAAGAAATGCTCATCTTGTTAAAAATCAGCCCAAAGATTTTGGTTTCTAAATATAGATTTTAAAATCTAATATTAGATACCTTCTATGGGAGAGATTGACCTCTGTGATTGACCAGTACTGTGCAAAAGCCCTACAGTAAATCTCAGAGACAGATTTTTTATCTCCTAAAGCTTTATTGCTAAAAAGTTGCTTTTTCACTGTTTTTCATGAAAATCAATCCTTAGACACTTCTTAACAATGTGATATAAATTGACTTAAGCTGTGTGAAATACTGAATTTCTTTCCAGAAGCTGAACCAAGAATAAGACAAAATAACTTTTGGTCAGTTGGACTGAAAAATATTAACTGCTTGTTTAGGGATTTCCTTCTGAAACAACAAACAACAACAAAAAAGTTCTGGCCTGACATGAGATGCTTAAGCTCTGGCCTTACATGAGATGCATTAACTCGGCAAAACCCACCTGATTTCATTTTTGTGCTTGTATCTCTTTTTTAAAAAAATATTGACTCTGCTTTTTTTCCCAGATGAATTTATTTTAGTTTTTAAAAAAGTTATAAAAGTTTAAATTCAAAGTTTTTACTTGTGCCTCATTGAAAAGTAAATATCGCTTCTAGTTAGTTCACTGTTCTGAGAGTTTTTGTATACACCTTTATTTTAAATTTATAAGAGCTTTGATTGTGAAGCACAGAAATATAACTTGAAATCAACCTACCTCTGTAGAAGTGCTCCAAGTTGAACCTCCTGCTACAAGTTAATTCTTCCGTCTTTCTGTTTGGGGTGGGTTTATTTGGTTGGTTGGTTGGTTTGTGGTTTTGGAAGTATGATTTTCCGAAGGACTGTCATGATAGAGTGAAGGATCAGGAAGGAAAGGCACACACTGCTGCAAATTAATTCATAGCCTTGGATAAAAGACTCGGCAGTTGTATTCACAGTAATCAATAACTGTGGGCTAGATCAAATATGAGCTTTTAACAGGTCTTGTTAAAAGAAACCGAGACACAGAAATAGTGTTCATATCGAGTATATGAAAGTATTATCATTGTTTTCATGCTCCAGTATATGATTATTGATGAAATCTTACATCAGAAAGATTGGTTAAAATGCATGCATCTTTTTTTCTATTTGTGAGAGGCTGACAAAGATGATGTGATTAGGTGTAGGGCTTTTTAAGCAATTGTATTAGATCTGGAATACACAACTTCCCTGTTTATGCCTAACTCTGCATTCACCTTAAGTGGGACTGGATGGCAGAAAGATTGCACATCATCCAATTCTTGGCATATTATCTATAATATGCTATCTTTAGAATCAACTTGCTGCATAGCTATCAATTTCATTTTTTCCTGGGGCACTGGAAGTAGCGTTAGTTTATGGTACTGGAGGGCATATGTGTGCTGAGTTGGTTGGAAGCCCTGCTTGGCCAGAAGCAGAACCTGCAGACTGTTCGGGGACTTTGATTTACAAATTATGATTAGGAAGTATCTGAGTAAAGATAATAAGAATTGTAATTCAAGAGAAGAGGAAACAAATCTGTTTAAGAGTGCATTGACAGTATTGCATTTAAATTTGTAAAGTAGACTGTGAATGTTTAACCTGTGGAAAATTAACATAGCTGTGTTCAGGTGTCAACTTGGATGGTCCATTCTTTATATCCAGTTATTACCTACTTTCCATCTAATGTTTTCCTCAAGCAATACAGCTATGAAACTACATATAGAATAAACTGTATGCAGTGGATTTGCAACAGAAATCCTTAATTACACCTACTCCTCAGAGTAGCTGAATTTTTTTTTAGGGAAGAGAAAAAGCTATGTCACTGCTGAAATATGTGCTGCAGAAATATGAAACTAGCATTTCATTAACTGTCATTCCAGCACCTTAAAAACATTTTTCAGAGGAAAGAATTTATATCTAAATGAAGATTTACTGATTTTGTGCCTTGGTATTCCATTTATGTTGTTTGAGAGACATAGTCCAGAATAATTTTTGATAATGATTTTTTTTCCACTGAGTTAGCTTCTAATATTATGAAATGAAAAATTTGTTCCTGATGTGTTATTATACACTAGGCTTTGTTTGATAATTATTATTTTTTTTCCAAAAAGAGTTGTCATTTTCTCATTTGTCATATTAATGGATTAATTGAAGTCTTAAATATTGTGTTTAATCATGCCATAGGAAAATACAGGCTTATATTACAGTGACTGAGACCAGTATGATAGCAAAGGTAATGAAGCGTTCCCTTCTGAGACTATGAAGAAAGAAAACTTTAGAAACCTCTTCAGAAAGTTTCACAAGCGAAATAGAAAAAAATGACTACCTATTGTTTTTCTCAAAGGGCAAGTTCATCACCCAAGGGCTTTCTTGACACAGTTTTACCTATTTTTGTCATTTTTCTGATTCAGTTTATCACTGAATCATATGAAAAAGACTTCTCAGCAGTTATACACAGATTTTGTCTAGCAAAATTGTAGAAGAACTGTTATGGGACTGAGCAACAGAATGATGGAAAATAAGTCTATTTTGCTTTACTCAAATGAGTTTTGTAACTCTGGTAACTGATCTCCATGAATTTTCTTACTTCTTATTTGCCCTGGTGCAAATGACAGAAAAGATAGGTCTTAAAAGCTTACTGTATGGAACCTACTGATTACCAAAACAAACGAGAAGCAAGCCCCACCACCACCCCTTGACGGATTCTGGGGCTGTTGTATCAGACAAGATGGCAGTTCAGGACAATTGGGGGAAAAATCCAGAAAAATCATACACTAGGCTAGTGACAAAACATCACATTTTACTGATAGATTGTCAGATACAGCATCAGTATTAATTACATGTAATCCTACCTTTACAAATCTTTTTTTATCTAACCAGATGGATTAGTTGGGGAAAACCTGAACAGAGGTGTGTATTTAAAAAAAATACATGTATGGAAATCAGCTTCTGGCTGCTTCAATTCCTCATGAATTTTGTCATTCTTTTCTGCAAAAGAACCAATTCTGCAAAAACCAATTAGGATGTTCACAAACAGGCTGTATATAAAGGGTTTTTTCAATTTCATTTTAATATGGAAGATCTGTTGAATGAACTTTTTATCTGTCTTTTCTATTTTCTGGATTTAAATGTGAATGATGTGATCAACTGATCCTCAAAGCATTTTTTTTCCTCAAAAAACACATAAAAGCATGCAATGGCTAGTTAGACGCCTGCCAATCTCCAAATAATAGGTAGTCTGTTGCTTACTTTAACACAACACATTATGCATCTTAAATATCTGTGTTTATCTCTGTCACAAATTTAGGCCGGTACAGACACTGTAATCTATCTTATTAAGTAAGCTGATTAGTCTTTATTTAATTCGATAACGAAGAAGGTAATAGCACAGAAAGCTGAAGAGCCTTGGTAGTGGAGTCTGACAGGAACAACAGATAAGAAAATCACTGGTATAGGGAATTGGGTCTCATTTAAAAATGAAATTGTACAAATCCATTCAGCTACCTTGAATTAATTCCTAAGTGTGCAGATGCAAATTTGTGAAACATCATTAAGATCCATCACTCTCATATTGATTTGAATTAATTCTCTGCAACAGCAGAGATCCATACACTATTTTGTAAGCTAAATAAGCTTTTTCAAGAGCTCTGCTCTCAAGTAATTGAACACAGAAAAGCAGGGAAAGACCAAGAAAGAACACCCAAAATCAAACCAGTAACTATAGTGGGATACACCAAGCTCAGGCATTCTGAATCTCACTGCAGCAGCACAGAGTTCACTGCAAACTGCAAAATCTTGGCCAAAAGTGGGTTAAATTAGACTTTTTTTCTGCAGCACAGAGCTGTTAGTATCTGAACTGGTTAGTCTAAAAGAAACCTGAAATTCTGTACAAAGCCCTCTGTGATTTGTTTTGACTGCACAGTAGGTACCCTGAGAATGACTTCACACATCTCTCTTACCAAATCATCTAATACTACAGGAATTCACTGTGCTTTGTGACTTGGAAAGAGTATTGTGTGTTTAAAGGCAATTTTTCCTTTTGAAAAATGCTAACAGAAAGCACCACTTCCAATCTTTTCCTTAGAGTGACCTGATGTTACTTGTTGTCAAATTCTGATGCTTTAGAGGTACGTGGCATAATCGTTTTTCCTTGAAAGGGCAGACAATTCGTATAACTTTTGCCTGCTTCTCTTCAAGGCCATTCTTCCTTTTGTTCAGGATAACACTTTATCATTGCAGGCTTGGGTTAGCAAATTCATGATCCACTCGTGTGTAATTGGAAAAGTCTATATAACATAATTTTCATACAAAATTACAAAAGGACCTTTCAAATTTAAATACTGGTAGTATTAGTAAAAAAAAAAAATTCTACATGCTCATGGCATAGTGGCTCTATGTCACTAAATATTTATTACAACAAATAAGCTGCAGTTTTGAAAAAAAATCTTGGGTAGAAAAAAATTTCTCAAACTTCACAAACAAGAAATTCACAAGAAAAGGTCACAAATTGATTTAGACTTGAAATTAAAAACTGATTTGAGACCATGGGGTTTTTTTGCCACGTTCCTTATTGTTATGAAATCCTGTGTAGTTTTAATAGCTTTTTGAGATTTTAGTAGCTTTTAAGCCCTAAACTGTAGTCCCTTTTATAACCAAATATATACACACATGCTTTACATGTAACTATTCAGGAAAAGCTAGAGGGTAAATACTATATTAATTTGATTGAATTACCAACCAGTTTTATTTAAAGAGGAAACAAAGTATTAAGGTTTATAGTATGCAGAAATGAACACATTATCTAGTCAGTGTGAATGGGAACTACTTCATTTGGAATCATTTATACAATGAACTGGAGCGTTACTGCTTAGTACTGACAGCGGACTTAGGGTTCCTTTTTATAGTCAGTGGATCATTGACAAAACAGACCTTACCTGTCCCTGTTGTGAAGCCACTTTCAGGGTAATCATTCAATGTTCACAGTACTCACAGAAAATGAAGAGGAATGAAGTAGCCAAGTAGTATTTCAGTTAGAAAAACATCTATATTTTACTCAACGTAATTAGTGAGATGTAGGAGTCAAGCAAGGACAAAACAGTCTTTTGTTTTCACATGTGCGAGGTCAGTGCAATGAGACTCTGGGAGTTTAGGTTTTATATTTACTTGTTATGCATGGGAAGACTGTAAGATGCCTTTGGTACCCCGGGATGCTTTCTTGTTTCTTGTACAATGAATTAGGCAATGTTCTATTTGGCTTCAAAAGCTGGCTCCCAGCCTTTGTTTCCTAGATTTTTGAGTGAGCACAAGACAGGTGGAGGTCACTGTAATCATCTGTCCCAATACTTCACTAGCTTCTTAAAATCTCTTTTGTCTCCTGACAAATTAGGCTTCTCTTGAGTTGTTGTACTGTGTCGTCCTGACCGATAATGTTCCCTTCTCTCTCCTTGTGCTCTACCATTTCCTCCCCAGCCTTGCATTTGGCTTGCGTTTTAGGGGCTTGGAGAAGAACCTGGGTGGTTTGTTCCCTGTCTACACTGTGCGTCTCACTTTACCAGTCTAGCTTGTTACTATGCTTGCTGGATGTCATTGGGATAAAATAATGGTTAATGCAAAAACTTGATTTCTTCATCTGATACTCTTAAATGGATTCAAAATGATGGTTAAGGGTTACTGACAGCTTAATACCAGTTATCAGTATCATTACCGGAATTAATTTAACATTAAAGATGTAATTAAATCCACAGAACTAAAAATGTGGAGGTGATTTCTTTTTTCCTCTTTGTTGTTGTCTCCCTTAGAATCATAGAATGGTTAGAGTTGGAAGGGACCTTAAAGATCATTGAGTTCCAACCCCTCTGCCATGGGCAGGGACAATTCCCACTGGACCAGGTTGCTCAAAGTCCCATCCAGCCTGGCCTTGAACACCTCCAGGGATGGGGTGTCTCTGGCTACCTCCTTTTTTTCTGATATCAGCTACACCAAGGGACAGAAGATGGAATACATACATTATTTAAGTATGCACAAATTAAATTCAATGCAAAATAAAAATACTTCACATAGTAAACAGACATTAACCTGCTGAAATGGGTGAATTTATGAGAACAGTTATTTCAGTTTTCCA
The DNA here is from genome assembly GCA_025769975.1 of Gallinago jamesoni. NCBI lineage: Eukaryota > Metazoa > Chordata > Aves > Charadriiformes > Scolopacidae > Gallinago > Gallinago jamesoni. The sequence continues at coordinate 7,145,106 of JAOQGH010000062.1, read as the reverse complement.
GGCAGATTGTGACTGTCTCTCTTAAGGTTCTTAATTCATCTACAGACCAGCTATATGAGGGACTCCCCATCATTGTGAGTTACTGCAGTACTTGTGGTTGGTGCTTTCCAGCTCTCGGTCTCCTGAGCTGTATTTGTAGTAGTACAAAAGAGTGCTTTTCCAGCAAAGACTACTTGTCATGTACCTGCAACAGTCTCTTTATTTGACAGCCCTGAAATGTTTGTCTGAAATGTTACACTGCATGTCCACTGCAGTATTGCAAAGTGAAGCTATCAGATCTGCAGCTGATGTAAACCAAATTATCATTGATGCCACGAGCCTGCTGCACACTGTGGGAGAACCTGGCCTGCCTCCTTTTACTTAACTTTTAGATTATTTTCTTTCAAGTTGTTTCTTTGACTTCCCCGAGTCTCTATTTTTTTGCAGTTGAGATGGGTAACTTCCAAGCTTACAGGATAGGATTTTTAGACTGAGATCAGAAAGAGTAATGCATCCAAGTTAAAATAGTGAATTTATTCAACATGTACTTCTTTTACGGGGGAAAGAATTCAGTGTATTTTATTCTGGTTTTCACTATGGAAAAGTTATCTCTGTAAAAGTTACAAGAACATAAAATGAGAGGTCTTGTAACGAATGTTGCTTTCTAATCTTGTTATGAAGAACGCTATGATAGTGGCATTGAATGATCCATCTATATCAATTATGGGAGTGCTGTACCTCTGTGTCTTTGTTATCTTTGAGAATGCTGTGGAGCTGTTACCACCTAGTGCCAGAAACTTTTAAATAGAGATGTTTTAATTCAGGGTATTCTGGTATAAAAGAGTGGGCCGGTCAGCTTGAAACTGCCGTGTTCTTTTCAAGGAGTGCACTGCACTAAGAGTTTTTTGTTTTGTGGTGAATATGTTCATATTTAAAATATATTCGCTGCTTAGAAGTTCAGTCTATAAAGTCAGTGGGAAATCTGGTAGATTGAATGGCTTTTCTTCCTTAAAAAACTCCAAAAGCATATGTTGTTACTGTATAATATCAGAAATCCAGCCCTGTCACTGTAAAACACAGAATCGCTCTAAATGTTTCCAGCCTGAAAAATCTTTTAAAATGTCAGCAAATGATCTAAATTTACAAGGTTGAATACTTCTCTGAAATTGAAGGGGTGAAAAGCACCTAACTTATATTTAAGCAAAGAAAAACCACTATTCTAGTCTATAGGAAAATAATTTACTGAAATCTTTCAGAATGTACTGAAAAGGATAATGTCATATTATTAGGAAAACTTGCAATTAGGATTCAAGTAGGCTGTTAAATTGGCTTATTAAATTCAATCTGCAATCTGAATGATGCTGAAGGTTTGGAGGAAAAAATTGTGTCAACTTGTTATGTCCACTGTTGCTGTGACAACAGGATTGTAGAACAATCTGATTAAAACAAAACAACCTCTCCCAAAAATAACTACCAAAATCAACAAAAGAACATTCTGCTGGCCTTACTAAACCCAAATAACCAGACAGTATGAACATAATGGTGTTCCAGCCTAATAAAAATGAACCATGTAAGCATTGAAATTGAAATTGTGCGTGCTGCTTTTGTCTAGAAGAGTATTAAAACCAGAAATGGATAACTGAAATTAAAGAGACAATGTTTCTGGGGATTTGCTAATTTAGATCAAATGTTAAGTGTAACACTCGCGTGTGTGTTTTATTAAATTTTATGGAGGAATGTGTGTGACCTACTGTTCCATGATGCTTTGTTGTCTTGCAACACAAACATTAGATGTCTGCAGACGAGTCCTGTGCTTCTTAACCATGGCTTGTGCAGAGCTTGGTGACAGCCTGAGCGCTTCTGAAAAAATCTGTTGGCTCTTTGGGTGTCAAAATGGAAATGAACCTCTGAGTCTCGCCTGTAGCTGCTACCTGAATTATTGCTATCTGCATTTTTCATATAAGATTTTAATCTCAGATTTGTAGACCAAACTAATTAATTTACCTGTTGTTTTGGTGCAGTGACCTCCCTCTTTGTAGCTCTGTACATGTGGCTGGATATTCCCAATATAGTAACTATTATACCCAACAGCAGGTTCACAAACCACAGTGTGGTGACAATGGCAGGCCATTATTTTCTTAAAATTAGTTTTGTTTTCTTAAGCCAAATTACAGAGGGAATCTACAAGTTGTGAGGCTGAGATGGACAGTTATTGGATGGACAATTATTCTAATTTGAATTGAATGAGTTTGCTGATTGGGGAAGTTCTGGTTGTTGGAAGCAGAGACAAAAGGGAGAGATAGTAAAGGCTAAATTTTATACCTGCCACTTAAAATATGTCTACTGAGCTGTAATTCAACTAAGCAGCAGCAAGTAACTTTAATTAATCTCTAATTAGGCCCATGAGTTTTAGCTGAGAAAGAGTTTGGTTTCTTAAAAATAATTTTAAAAATCCCTCCACCACCAATGACCATTTTTCTAGAGTCTACTGGCCTTAATTGCAGTCCCAAACACCTCAAGCAATTTTCTGTGCCAATTAAATGAGGGCAGTGGTTAGATTAACACATTGCTGTGCCTTACATTTGGTGTAACTCTAGCCTGCTTGCTAGAGTTAGATGGTTCAAAAAGTGAGGAACAGCCTGGCATCTAGACCTAGATCTTGCAGGTCACATCGCTATGCAATTGCTGTGGCCACTTCAGATATTTTTTCTACTGATGCCTAAGGAGACGTAAAAAGTAGGAGGAACAACAAGAGCAAAAAAAAGAGAACAAAAGGTGAGGAAAAAAACATTGACCCTTTCTTATTAATAGGGTTTTTATGTGCTGAGAACACACTGCAGTATATTCACCGTTGTTTGTGTTGCATATATAAAGGAATGAAGTTTTGCAATGACAGTTTTGAATATATGTCTACACTAATGCTACTTTGGAGTATGATTGGCTGTGTAGGAGCAGATATCATTAATTAACACAAGGCAATATTTTCCCTGTATTTTTGGAAGTATTTATACAGCCAAAAAGATGGTGAAATTTTGTTAGTATTTTTCCCAGTGCATCTGCAAACTTTGAGGGTCTGCAGATCGTTCTGTTTCTGAGACCTATGTGTCCTGAGTATATGGTTTACATAATGCATTTGTCTGTTTTTGAAAGGGTTAATTAAGAAGGGCCACTGAAATAAGCTAAACATGCTGTGTATGTGAGCTGCTCCATTTCATTTGTTTCATACAGTTAAAGAATATTGTCACACTGCCTGCTTCTCTGTTAACATTAGATTGCTTCTTATTTGCTGCTGCATTTATATTTCATGCAAAGGAAATTGAACCAAAGAAGTTTCATGCTGTAAATATAAAGGAAAAGGACACAGTAGCCTCAAGTACTGATGACAGATGAGAAATCAATGTCAGAAAATTTGGGTGGAAATTATCTTTGAAATTGGGGGCTATCTTCTACAGCAGAGTGAAATGGAGGTCACAGGAATGTACAAGGTGTATTTTAAGTTCATAGAGGGGAGGGAACTTGTCAACTATAAAGCATGTTTAGGGCACTTAACTACTATCATGGGCACAAGCCCCTTTCTTTCCATCTAAGTTGTACACATATAGGGTCTAAGTGCCTGAACAACCTCCTAGAGACCTACATTTCTGCTACAGTGTAATTGTAGGAATCTTAGTCTTTGACACCTTATACGCATGTGCTGGTGAGGATTCACAGACTGGGGTTTCCCTGCATACCACTTCATTTGAGAAATATGATCCAGTATTGTGCTCAGAAGTAATCCAAACATCCTTCTAGGGGTACTCAAAATTTTAAATCCTTTCATCTTCCTGATTTAGAAGGAAGACTTCCTCATCATCTGCTCCCTTAATAGGGCACTGTGAAACTGAGTAAGGAGATATTCAGGGCTGGACACACTGTATTTGTACAAGCAAATAAGTGTGAGATACCCACTTTATACAGTGGGAGCCATCCAGACCACTGGCCAGCACAAGCTAGGATATTGGATGCTGACTGGAAAAGACAGGCTAATTAACAATTTATCCGAGAAAAAGTCTTGAGAAGAACTGTGAATATTTAAGAAAGAACAGGTTTTCTGGTCTCCTTGTAGTCCAGGGCAGCACCACGCTAAACTTTTCTTGGGGCAGGCAGAAAATTCAGACTCTCCCTCCAGCAGATGTGTGTCAGATTCAACAGCAACGCTGTGACTTGGATTGTGCATTTGATGCACGCAATTCTAACCATGGAAGGGTTTTTTCCACTTCACAAAGTCAGTCTTTGGTGAGGATGCTGAAGACCAAGGTGATGAAGATTATAAGAATTATGGGTAAAAGTGTTGAATATTTCAGAAGACACTGAAAGAGAAGGGACTATGCTGAAGGCAGTCAGGAACGGGATGGGTAGCCCTTTGGAGAGAGCTATGATTTCCATGCATAAGGAGTTGTCTTAAAGACAATGAGTCAAAGCTCTAAATATCCCAGACTTCAGCCTGTGTTTAGTAATTCCTGTCTTTCTGAATTCTTACAGTTGTAGTGTTTTGCTGTTTGTGTCTACATGGATTCTCTGAGGATTTTGTCTCTTTGTTTTTCCTCTAAATTATTGACTGTTCTAAATCTCTGACCTTTTCTTTAAAAAAAAACCCAAACAAGCCCCACTTTTCTTTGTCTTTAATTTACATTCTCTACCATGAATGATCAGCCAGAAGTACAAAGGCAGTCATGCTAATCTGCCAATTATCAGTAAAAAGGCCACATTCAGAGAGGTTGTGTACTAAAGCATTTTAGGAGGCTCTGGGCTGTGCTGAGGCTCTCCCTGGAGTTCACAGCACATCATGTTAGGTCCAGGGAACTTGCTCTGGTACCACCTCCTGCACAGATAAAATACATAATATAATGGAGGAAAACATAAAAAATGACAAGGCCCTTTTTTTTTGGAAGAGGAACTCCATCTTTGCTACTCTGTCCTGTCCACCAATTGCGAGTTACAAAGTCACGGGTACAGAAGGTACTGCTGTGTGAGGGCTGCCCAGCTGCAGGGACCAATTGGTTTTTTTCCCATCTGCTGCTCTGTCTATGTGACACAGCACTCTTATCCTACTTTTCATTTTTCTTGTGATGACATCTTTTTTTTTTTTTTTCAAACATTGCTGCTTGTTAGAGACAGTTTCAAGATTTTTGACTGCAAGCTTGCTAACATTTTAAGTAACTTTTAAGACATGACACTTTATGATAATACAAATGATTCTTTGGGATTTTAAAATAATATGGTTGTTTTGTCTTAAAGCAATGGTACTGCTAAAGGAAGGTGAGGTAATTTAAAAGTAGAAAGAACATGACTGATGACATTTGCAAAGATATGACACTGGCACTCCAGTGTCAGAATATTTTAAAAAATGCATGTCTGTTGGAGCATTAACTAGCAGAGGAATAAGTGTCTTTAGTATTATTAATGCACATTCCTTTTGAACTGCAAGATTTATAAAGTTTGTGTCACTAAAATCAAACAATAATACATGAGAGATATGAAATGTGGACCAAGTCAGAGTAGTGCTACCCTTTTGGATAGCCTCAGATTTTATATGCTTGATTTCTTATCTTCATTCTCATAACTAGATCTGGATTTTCTTGGCCATTAATAAGCATTTAAGTAAATTGCATGTTCTTATCAAAGTTCATGGCAGTGAACTTACAAACATTAAAATAATATTTAGAGAGAGAAACCAGCAGCTTTTCATGGCTTTCCCGATGAAAAGGAATGTGAAGTCCATCTGGTATTATCTCCCTTTATTTTGCTTCAGTTGTTATTTTCACCAATATTGAAAAGCACAAACTGCCTGCAACAGGGTCTGTAATGGTCTTGCTATGACTTCTGCTGGCTACTTTATTTCTTTGACCACGAGAGCCACTGACTTCCTTGAATAAGAGGTGCTTTGGAATGATTTGTCTGTGATTGATGCCGCAGGGCAAACAATAGTGCTGAATACATGTGGGTGTTTTTATAATGTTGCCTTACAGAAAGACAACGTACCATATTTGATTTGAGGGGTGTGGAAGGCTGACTAGTCTGAGTGGCATGTGACAACAGTTTTTTAGGGCTTTAAAAGAAATTTGTGTTTGTTTGAAATTCTTAGAATATGAGCCTTAGCCTTTTCTTACATGAACAGATAATAGCACAAGTGTAGTATGTGAGCTGTTCAGTATTAGACTGTGTTAGAATTGCACAATCAATTGGTTTGATTGTGTTAAGCAATGTCTCAGTAAAAGCATAAATTAAACATAATTGTTTAGCAGAACAGAATAAATCCTTTCCATTCTTTGACACCAATGACAATGTATGTTCCATCTTCTTAACCTCAGAGTGCGATAAACCAAGGCAGTGCTACTAAGAGAACACACATGATAAAGATTTTTAATATCCAGAAAATATTTTCAATATAAGGGAGAAATGAAAAAAATTCCTGATCTTACCATGTTAGAGCCTGCAATGCTCTTTACAGTGGAGCACTGGAACAGGTTGCCCAGGGACATGGTTGAAGCCCCTTCACTGGAGACATTCAACGTGAGGCTCGGCAAGGTCCTGGGCAACCTGGTCTAGTTGGGGGTGTCCCTGCTGACGGCGGGGAGGTTGGACTAGATGTCCTTTGGAAGTCTCTTCTGGCCTGGACCATTCTATGATTCTTAGCCAGGTTTCAGTTTTGTGAAAGTTCCTGTGTAATAAATAGATCTCTGTGTTTTAACTGTGTTGAGAGGAGGCAATTTACCTTTTCCTAATGTAAAAGTTATTTTTATTTGTTATTTTAGTACTTGAGGATAAGCTACCCCTGACTGTTTTGAATTTTAGGTGAACTTAAAGCTCAAGAAGAGCTGAAACCAGGGTTTACTTGATTAAGGGGATCAAAGTATTTCATATCTCTTCTACTGGAAAATGCCCATTTCTAATTTTTTTTCCGATTTGCTATAAATAGTGGATGGAGTAGTCCTGGCACCAGACTGACTATTGTGTGTAGGATAAAGTCTGGAGCTTGTAGAAATTTCTGTGAGCTTGTATTGGAAGAATTTCCAACCCAGAAAAGACTTACTGTAGCAAATGTAGAGTTAGACAGATAGTTCAGAACTGCATGAGATATGTAGACAATAGAAAATATTTATTCAAAATGAACTTGAAGAAAGAGAATTTGCAAAGAGCAAATGAAAGTTTTTTCTCAAACTCTTGGTGCCATTCACACAAACCAAATTAGATTCAAGCTCATGCTCTGTTCTGGCCTTGCAAAGTCCTTTGCAAATTCCTCAAAATATCCATCTGTGTGAAAGGCAAAATGCAGCAATAGAAAAGTGAGCGTGATGGTAAAGTGCACAGAAGAACTGTGCACATGAAATACTTGCTCAGAATCCGCTCTGCTCCATGACGCTGCCTCTGCAAAAGGCGTTTGCCTCTTATATGCTTTTTCATCCTTTGCTGAATGTTAGGTGTTTGAACGATGCATCAATGTGTGAGTCAATGCAATCAGTCTCCTGAAATATGTAGCCATAACCCCTCAGTTCAGTGCAGCCTTGTTTTATTCCCAGTTAATAGGATACCTTACATTTCCAGTAAAATTTGACAGTCACTTGAAAAGCTGGTAAGACCAGAAAACTTTAATTTGGGATGATGCTTTGACTGAACATTTTGGGTGTTTTTAGAAAACTTGTAACTGCTCACTGATGATTAAGGGCGTAGAGCTTGAATTTTGAGAAAATTTTCATTGGCTGTGTGTACTGAAGAACTTAACAGCTCTAAAACTCTAAAGGGTGCCTTAATGTATCTGGCATTTACACAGAAATGTCTCTCATTCACCTAGCGCTTCAGTTTTTTTTCAGTTCTGACCTCCTGGGGATATGGGTTATGGCTCAAAACCTGGATGCTGGCCTTTCACATCCAGGCTTCTGGTTATTGGACATTGTGATGACTTTTGCCATGTTTCCTTGTTCTGCTTGCCGTTAAGACCAATCATAAAGAATTAGTTCAGTATTTTAGTAGCACTTGTTAGAGATAGTTTAATTCTCTCTCAATAGTCCTAATCCAACTAATTTTCATGTTTGTTAAGTGTACTTTTCACTGAAGTACTCAGGTTATACTCTCTCCTTAATGCTGTCATCTCATCCAAAACAGTACACAAAACTTCTTGAGATTTGCTGAGGTGAATGATTCTAATCTCTGATAATAATGTGAAGAGGACCTGGTACTGAAAAATTAATATTAGGATCTGAAAACTCTCTACAGAGTTATAAAAGATGTTACCATGTCCATTTAAATCTAAAAACCTAAAAAGGTAAAGAAGCTTGTATAGTAAGAAACCGAGTGTTTCCTGAGGCCATTAGCAGGCCAGATTTCAGAATTTAGCTTCTACTTGGCTTCTTACCTACCCACTAACCTGTGCTTCCTCCCTAAAGTTCATTGCAGAACTGTTACAAATGAGTAGTTTGTCAAAAATCCATACTTCAGGTATTTTTTTCCATTTTCATACGAACAAAACTTGAAATATTAAGCAGCTACCCTTGAAAACTTAACTGTGACATTAGAATGACAAGAATACAGTGGTCCTCAGGAAGGGACCTCAGTAGAAAGAAAGCAGTAAATCTATTAAGACAAGTGAAAAGCAGCATAAATGTTATAATCTTCACTGACAAAAACATATCGTGGTTTAGCCAAGATTAAACTTCAAAGCCTGGTTGTTCTATGTGCTGCACTAAATTCTTCGTTTCTGAGGTGAACTTAATTATGGAAAAGAAATTAATGGAACATCAACATCATGTAAGTTAGCCTGATAGCTCGGATTATATGCAAGTTCATAATTTGTGGTATAACCACAAAATCAATAAGTTACCTTGGGGAGTAGAGTAGTGACTTAGCATAGCTCACATGCTGTGCTTTTAGCACCTGGTTTAGAGAGTAGCCAAATTCCAAACACATTGCTGTTTGTGTCCCCAGCTGCGAGTAATGCACATTTTGGGAAGAGAGTTCTACTTCAGATATTTCTTTTGAATAACAGTGCCCTGCAGTTTTACACCATCTAGAGCTTTGGCCCAGGCTGTTTGATCTGTCTTTCATGAGGTGAGTGCAGGATTTCTGTGCCTGAGCGACTGCAGGAATGCTATGTAGGTTAGAACCCTTGGGCAGAGCTGCACTGGAAAGGTTCTAATGAGTGACAAGGTAAGCCCTTTAAAAATGCAACGACAAAAAAAAAAACCAAAACCAAAACAGAAGATCATTTGAATAGAGCTTACAAGAGGAAAAGGTAGATACAGAACCTGAAAAACTGCAAAATAAGTAGTTGCATCAAAATGGATGTCCATTTTTCTCAGCTGGGTTAATGGGCATATCTAGGGGGGGAGCATTTAGAAAAATAAGTGTGATATATTTGGTAAATAGAAAATAATGTGTAACATGAGTTTCTTAAGTGTTAACAAGCTGAGTTCTTTTGTTTAAAAAAGAAAAAAAAACCCAAATCCCAGCAGATATTTACAACAAGAGTTTCAAAAATCTCAGCCTAAAAAGTAACCTGATTTTTTTGTCAGTGCTAAATCCTCAGTATCTCCTGTTACAGGCAGCTTGAAATGCCTGGTCGATTCAAACACCGGAGTCATACAATTTGACATCAGGGTGCTTCTTCTTGAAAGCTCATAGCCTTTTTGCTTAAACATCCACATTAATTTTCTTCAGCTCAAAAAACTGAGAAATTGTAATTAACAATAAACTAGCTCCCTTGCATAGATTCTGTGTTATGAGCAGAACCTGCTCAGTTTGAAAGGGTTATGAGGACTGTACTCTGTTGGCTTACAGAGACTGAGAGCACTGGAGAGATGACACATTTGATTTCTGTAGGGAAGGGGAAAACTGACTGCTCTAACTAATGACTTTCCCTGTTGGCCAGAGGTAGCGTAGAGAAAATGGCAAGTCTGGTACTGCTGTAGAAAATGTTTAGGCAAGGAAGTTGGGCTAAAGAAAAAAGTATCATGAAAAGCACCCCACTCATGTACGTTTTAACTTGTTAGACTTTGTTTGTTCCAAACAAGACAGCTCATCTGAGTGATTGATGGTGCAATAAGAAAGTTAAACAAACAAACTTCTGGAGAGAATTTCCTTATATAAGTTCTTTACAATCCGCTATTTCACTTTCTGCTGAAGCAGGTCTGGGCTCTATAGATATAGTTAAGTCAAAAGAGCCTGTTGTGCTCAGCACTTCTGCAAATTGCATTGCTCAGTGATGTGGCTGTGTATGAGCTAATCTGTTCTTAGAGCACCTGGGTTTTTTAGGGTTGTTAACCCGATCTGAGCAGATATTGTGTGTCTGTGTGTGTGTATGCGTTAATCAAACCAGCAAGAATCAGGGGGTTTATTTTTAGTGCTTGTGTTAGCACTTGGTCAAGCCTTAAAGCTGTGTAGCTTTTGACGCAGCAGTGAAAGAGATGTGTCGATTCTTACAGTTGTTGTCTGCCTGGAGTTAAGTTGTTATGATCCATCTAATTATTTGAATTCAACAGATTTGGGAATGAAATGATGCCTATTTTTCTGAATGATTCAAATAAAGAACTGTGGAAAATGTGAAATTTCACTGGTTGCACCACAGAAGTTATGTCATTAGAAAATGACTGAAATCAGTGTTTGGAATAATTATTCTACTATTCTGGTGCATCAGTGTGGTCACACAAAACTTGCCCTCCACACTGTGATACAAATCAGTGGAGAGACTGAGCATGGCTGAGAGTCACAGAAAATACAAAATATACTCAAACCCCCTAGGGAAATGGAAACTACTTTGAAATAAACTTTATGGCTGCTCTAGGTGTTGCTCTCACGTACCCTGCAAAAGGAGAGGCAAAGGTAAGGTAGACAGGTTGATCCCTGAGGTAGCATCTGCTTCTGCCTCTGCTATTATTGCTGAGCAAAAAGCTAGTTCTCTTTGCATCCTTCCCTTCCATTTTCCTTCCTTTCTTTTAAATTGTTGGGGAAAATATCAGTGAACAGTAAATGAAGAAACAGGTGAGGAATTCTGTTATTGTTGCTGTACAACCCATTGCTGAGTGTGGGACAGAAAGATGGAATAATTCACTTTTTGCAGTTGACTCCACAGATTGGTTGTTGAAGAAGTTTGCTTGTCATAAGTCCTTGAGCATTCTTCTGCCTGGTCTGAGATTCTCTCCTCAGTTGTTCACAGTCTTTGTGTTTTCCTCTCATTTCTCTATTTTATTTGCACTGCTGTATACATTAAAAGACAAAGATATTTGATTTTACTAATCTCCTTGTGCCTAAGCGTGTAATGTACACAGTGTTGAATAAAGAGTGATTAAGGTTTTTTTTTAGAAGGAAGGAATTCTTTAGAAGAATTCTTAGAGAATGAAGGATGTACAGCATGACTTTGCTATTAAACCTACACAAGTAGATGAGGAGAGAGCTGATTATCACGTAACTAAAAGCACCTGAAATATTTTTAGATTATATTTTCTTATGTCAGAGATGGAACTTTATGATTTTCTTTCCTATTTTTTTATGTTGCTGGAGTATTTACTTTCTATTCAGTGGCTCAATGAGGCATGTCTGAGGCCTCTCCAAGTTCACAGAAGATGACCATGAAAATTTATTTAAATTCAGCAGTATCTCCTATTGTGTCAGGAACCCTAGTTTCTATTTTTCTTTCTTAATGATGGGAGAAATAGTGCCATATTCCATTTTTTGCTATTTTCCAGAGTAACTTTGAGTGGAGCTTAACTGATATTACTAGTTCATTGTGGAATGAGTGAGCAGCCTGTGTATTGCTCATTCTTGTTTCCTTAGATCACCTGCAGGATTTTAGAGAGGCATTACACAGCTGCTCTTTCTATCAGGAATTATGAGAGCTACTCATCCTGCAAAACCCAAGAATGTTCAGAAGGTATTTAGGAAATGCTGGTCCTGTTCCTGCCTCAGTCTGATGTGTTGGGTGAGCTGAGGAAAGTCACTGCCCTTGTGTTATATCTTTGTCTGACTTATGTGCTGTTTGGTAATCTAAATGTTTTGCTGCTTCTGTGGGCCAAGTGGCTCCTTTACAGCAAGTATTACACTAAACTAATACAGATAACACGTCACCAAAAGTAGCTGGTGGCAGGGCACATGTCCTTCAGCAGTAGAGATGCTGTTCATATGGCTCCAGAACTACTCTGGAGGTGTTAGAACTGGATAGACACAGTGCTCATAAAGTTTGCATTATAGACACACAGCCAGATCCGTAAAATGGACTGTTCCTTGTTATGTTCTCGTGTTGATGGCCCACAAGTTGAGGACTCAGGTGACAAAGTCCCTCCTACTATAACTCAAGACATGGTTCGTGA
>JAOQGH010000062.1:7043646-7132689 GCA_025769975.1 Gallinago jamesoni | reverse complement strand
GGGGTCGGACTAGATGGCCTTTGGAGGTCCCTTCCGGCCCAGATGATTCTATGATTCTATGATTCTATGATTCTATGTGTTGGCCTCATACCAAATGAAAAACCTTGACTTGCAAACCTTAGGAAATGCTACTGTCCTGAGAAAGAACTCAAAACATGCAGTGAACATCAGAGTAATTGGAATCCAGCAGAAGAGACTTAAAATAGTTTTAACTGTCTCATTTGGGATAAATTGGTGATAAGGAGAAAAATTTCTTAGAAAATAACGAGAACACAGCTATCTGTCTATATATATGTGGTTTCATGCATTCTTTCTATGCATCTAGAGTCATTGTAGCTCCTATTTCTCTTTAGAGGTCACTACATAAGTATTGTACTAAAAGTTGTGGATTTTTTCTCTACAGATATGTAATGAATTCTGGTAACATAATTTTTTGCCCCATTAAAACTAATAGCTTTTCATTAGTATATCCACTGATGTCAGCATTTTAGTGTCATATAATTTTATTTACTTTTTCACCAGACAAATACACCCTGGGTTTCTGTGTACCATCTGCTGCAGTAGTGTGAGCTGGAGGATTGATGGTGTGATAACGCGCTCAGAAGCTGCTGTTGTTAGAGAAGGAATGTCAAGCTTGAAGCCGTAGGCTCCCCGTGTAACACAAATATCAGGACTGGCAGGAAAGGCAAATCAGAGAGTCATCACAGTATATCCCGTGTGGTTTTTTAGATACAAAAGAACAATCTGGATTTCCCAATTAGGCTGTTGCACATGCTTTGTGCTACATAACTCTTCCTGTTGACTGAGTGCACCACATTGTGTGCCCTGACGAGCCCTGTGCAACCTGACATTTAGAAGTTGCGGTGGAATCAAACGAGCAATTTCCAGTTTCCATGCTGGATGAGTGGATATAAATAGAAAGAGAATGCAGTTAGGAAAGTATTCTTTTATAAGTGGTTCCAATGACTGTTATACAAAGGTCAATTCTGTGAAATCTGGTTCAATCTGTAATCATAACCGCGGAAATCTAAGTAGGTATTTCAAACGCCGACCACTTCCTTCTGTCTGTCTGTCTGAGGCTGCAAAGTCTGTGCCTAATCTAGTAATCTTATGCACTGTAAAAGGGAGGCAGTTCTTTTTACCTTTGTGTCTAATGTACCTCATGGAAAAAAAATAGGGCACCTTTTTTCTATCTTTAAAGATAGCAAAGGATGCAAAATTTAATTAGGAGCTATTGTCTTTTCTTACATGCTTGAAATGCATGAACTCCTTTCTATAGTTAGATCTTTGAAAATCTGGTGAATGTTGTAGAATATATCACTGGTGAAAAGAATGTAAGCTTCATATTGCTATAAGAATTTTGGGGTTTCAGCAAACCATTTAAAGAAGACTATTCCCTTAAGGCCTGATAATCACTGAAACTGCTATAAGCCCAATTTTAATCAATCAAGGAGATCTTTAATAGCTTTATTTTTTCTTTAAATATTCATTGTATACAGTAGGTTGAAAAAGCTGTTAAAAAGTCCAAATTATTTAACTCTTCAGAAAACAAAACCAGACAACCAGATATACATTTGCAATTTAAAATCAGAATGGTTTTTGGGTAGATGGAACTTGCTTTTGAAGGAAGATAGTGAGAACAGCATTCTTCTGTCTGCATAGCTCTGTTTGCAGACAGTGATATGATAACAGTGATTGCTGGAATATTCAGAAAACTGCATCGTACGAACCCATTTACACTTGGACATTTGACTGCATATTCAACATCTTTTTAACCATGCCTTTTCTGAGAGTATAAATTTTTAACTTGTGTCTCTTCAATAAGGAAAACTGAGATGACCCCTTAGGAAGTCACTGTCCAAAAGCCCCATAACAGAATTAATTAAAAAAACTTAACTTTCATGTCATTCCTGTATCATCTGTTGATGTGATTGTATCACTTTGTTCCATTCTGACCAATACAGTCACACCATGTCACACCATGTCCGTTTTCTCTTATTTCTTCAGTAGAAGTTGTTGAAACCAGACATTTGGTCATTTGCACTGCAATTAGCATGATATAGTCCTGGTCTGTGGTTGGTATTTCCAGGCTACATAATACGCAATCAGGGCAATTTCTGAAACAATATAAAGGCATTAAAGGAAGCCTTGGATTCTCCTGAATGGAACACTTTATTGGGTGTCTAACAGGAGGTTGTGTGCATTCCTGCTCAGCAGTTCCTTTTTTTTTCAGAGGTAAACCACTATGGTTTTGGTTATTTATTTTTTATTAGCAGTTTAGATAAGAGACATGAGGCTGTAATAGTTTGGGGCCAAAACTTCCTTGTCATATATAACTGAAGAGTATTCAGCATGCACTATCTTGAATAATACTGCAATAAATGTGACATTCAAATGCATTAGCAGTGAAGATCCAGCTGAGACCAAGAGAATAAGGCACAGACACATTTTCAGTCTTCTTCTGCCATATTCACACGACAGAAGCTAATTTTAAAGAAAAAAAAAAAACATACAGAATTCCAAGAGAATAACGTGAAAAATATTGGAACTGTTTTATGGTAGTACTAAGCAGTATCAAACAGTAAATCTTAGCTGGAATGAATCTCAGTAAAAGTTGTTTTAAAAAGTGCAATAAAATTCTAATATCCTCTGAAAGGTCATTATCCAAGTAAAGAAGGCATTTATGTATAAAGCCATGCCAATTTGTCTCGTCAAAATGGGGCTTTTCATGATACCAAATGAGAACTAATTCTCTTTTCACTTACCTTGTGAGTAGCTTTATTCCAGTACCACTGAAGTCAATGACAGAGCTGCCATTAAATTCTTCTCAAATAATAGCACAGAACTAATGGTGAAATGGTCATGAGATGGCAATTCCAGCTGGCAGCTTTTATTGAGGAGACGTTATGAGGAAGCTGGATGAATTCAAAGCCAAAGTGCAGTAGAAGGCAGCAAATTCTCAGTCACTGGACTGGATTTGCAGAAACAGAAAAATTTACTGTAACAAATGCAAAAACTGACATAAGTTTGTATTAGTGCCATTACATTTAATTGGTGGAATGTAGCAGAACTATGGAGTTATGAGCTGGCAAAGAGGTTTATGGAGACCAATTAAAGTATAAACATTAAGAATGGCTGAACGGAGTGGCTGCGAACAATTGCTAGGCATTTCCCGAGGTTGTGTTCTTTCATCGAGATGTTTTAATTGCCAAGGATAGTGCTCTGAAAAGCAAGTAGCTTATTTTATTGCTTTCTGTTGTTTCTGTATCTACCCACTTACCACTTTAGATTGTAAATAGTTTATTTCTGCTGATTTAGTTGTTTGTGTTTCTTTAATTTGAAGTTATTTGAAGCTATTTTATTTCTCTCTGTATATTCATTCCATGGGAAAGATGGACATTTACCTGTCACCATAAATCCACCTGTCTTATTGTGGCAAGCTCTTAAAAAAGTAGTATCATCCACAGAAGCTGCTTGTAGAGTATTTCTGGACCAGTCTGCTCCTAGATTCTAGTAATAAGCAGCTGAAGAGAAGGCAAAGCCAGTGATTGGATTAGTATCCAGTAACAAGCACTTCTGTCACTGAGTGAAGTGTCATAGCAAATGAGTCTCTCCTGTGGGATTTAAATATTTTTATATCTGGACATTTTTCTGTCCTTATACTTCAGCTCTCCGCTTGTCAATTGGGAATAATAGGAATGTTTCTCTTCACAGGCACATAACTCAATCTGAGAAGTATGCAAGGAGAACATATATTTTAAAGATGGAGGGACTTATTTATGTGACTCTCATTATAATATCTAACTAGAGTGGATAAATATTGTCAAAATTTCTTTTCAAGCATGAAGATTCCAAAGAACCAGCTCCCATACAATACTTAAAAAAAGAATGCTGATTTTCTAGACTGGAAAATAGAAAGGTGAGGGAGATGCACAATAAATATATTTAATTGATGTAATTCAGTGGTTCAGGGAAAGGTACAAAATTGAAGAAAAAAGCTATACACACCCTCTTCAAATTAAAAGTGGTACTGTTTTCCTCCTTAAAAAATGATACAGAACAAAGAACTAGGCAAATCTGGCAAAGATGCTGTAGGACTTTGTACACTTGTAAGTTCCTTTGTAGTTATATCTTCCTATGATTTTGTCTTACATGTGCCACTTTTGAGTCCCACCCCATGATCCTTATGGTTCTGTGGGAGTGATGGAAAGAGTTCCTAATCCTGATGCTCCAGATCTGTTGGCATTTTCATTCTTTATTCAAGTTTCTCCCCATTCAGGTTTGTCTTCAGGTAAACAAGTCCTTTTTTGCAGTCTCCCCGTGTATGAGAATTTTCCCATGCCTTTAATCGGATTTAACTGAGTCCTTAATTGTCTCATTATATTCAGTCAGATTTTCTATTGCAATCATTTGCATCACTTAGATGACATAGAGTGGTCATAATCTGGCTGCAAATTCCCTGTGGCAGAAACTGATGGCTAGACAGAATTTGACAGCTTTGAGTTTCCCCTTCTCTCCAGCATAGTTGATATATTGGAGGGAAAGGACAGAATCTGGGAGGGGGTGGATGAGATCAACTGTGCTACATCAGTCAAAGGCAGGGAAAGAGTATGGCCCGGTGGGTTTCGGCCGCTTGTAATACGCAGTGTTGTAAGAGTACCTCAGTGGTTATTTATGTAATGTGAATGCAGTAAGATTTGACCATGGAAATTTGGATAATAATTTATGCGTCTCAAAGGGGTGAAATATTTAAGTGTCACACTCTGCAAATCCCAATGGCTGTGCTATTTAAGGCAAGTTCTGTTTTTATCAATAGATCATTCGTGACATATGACAAAAAGAAAGAGAGCCTGCAGCAAAAGAGATTTTAGCTAGGTCTGAATTAGATTTTATAGGTCAGCTATTCTCAGTTAATTCAATACCATCTGATTGCTAAAAAGGTACTTAATGAGGCTTAATTAGAAGGGATGTCTTTTATCGTCACTTAATGCAGTTGCATATATATGAGCTCAAGGATTGGCAGTAGGTTTTTCTCTTTGTGATTCTTGGGTCTCAATCTAACAAAGGCCAATAAATGATCCCATCTGCTTCCAGGATTCCTGTCTGATGCTCGTAGCGTAGGCAGCATAAGGACAAGCTTTAGAGAATGTATGACAACTGCACAGAAAAAGTCTTAACCTTAAATTGTTTGTTATCTTGATAAACAGAGAAATAAAGAAGAAAATGCCATAGTAAGTTGAAATTTGAAAGTTGAATTTTGCATTTCAAGGGAATAGGAATTTTATGGGAAATTTTACTGTTTGAAAATTCTTCCACGCTTTCTATCTCATTCTATTCTCCAATTTTTAAATACCCTCGAAATACGCTCTGTTAATATTATAACGTGACATAACAGCACAAAAAAAGCTGTTATCTTTGTAAAGATTCAACGGTAGTTGCTTCTTGGTCTTGTGTAAAGATGTTTGTTGTAACAAGTTTGCCTCGTATATTGTGCTGTAGTTCCTAAATATCTTGTGAGTATAAAAGACAGGTATTAAAAAAAAAATAAAAAATCAGGAACTAATTTTTAAAGCAAAATCACAGCATTAAATTAAATTTCAAGTATTTGAAAGAGAAATTAATCCTTGACTATTTGGGAAATAGCTTTTTAGAACAAAGTCATTACCATCAAATGCAAAACCTTTCAAAAGCATCTAGGTCTTCAAAAAAGTGCTGCTTTTTCAATGTTTTTTTTTTTTAAAAAGAAAATGTATAAAATTTACAAAATGTGTTTACTGACAAGTTTTGTGATCGGACTTCTAAGAGGCTGTTGCGTTATTTTCTCTGAGATAATGCCTGATTCTGTGGTCTTTTAAGTAAAGCTTAAGTGGTGTATACATATAACTAGCCACTGGGCAAGCCTCAAATTACACAATGCACAAATGAGTTTTTACTCAACTGATACTGGAATTACTAAGGGCAGCCAGCCTTGCTGTCAAAAAAAAGAAAGGATGTTGACATGATGATAAACTGGGTTTGAATTATAGTAAATGTAGCTCCCAGATGTGCTTCTCTCACACTTGAGTGCTGTTAAATTCTATACAATAACAGCCTTGTTAAATTAAAATTAAATGCTAATTTAAAACATCTAAAGGCTTTAACACATTTTGTGCTGAATTGTATTTTTTAATGACTTCAAATCATGAGTGATGTATTTATTAAAAATTTCTGCTGGGGCTGTTCTGAAGAATTTGGGTTTTTTATTTATTAAATTATATCATGTTCTCTGTCAAGCTTTTACAACAAGCAAAGTAGTCACAAAGGTCACTGAAGCACACATTAAAGGCATAAACAAGGAAGGGGTTCACACAAAAGACGTAGAAGTCTAATGACAAAATGAGGGAGAAATAAAATTGTAATGAAGAGGATGCAATTAAGATTTACAAGAAGACTTTCAAGATACACTGTCAGCCATCAAAATCCTGCCAATTGAAATGCTAGATGAGTCCTGGTGTACTCATACATTGCTTAGCAGAAAAGGTGTCTTTCTTCTTTAATGAAATTAGGATATACTTCTTTTCAATACACCATGCTGCTTGAACAACTAACCTTTAACTAATGTGCTAATGCCACTTCCAATTGATGTACCTATTTAAAATGAACAATGCTAGTGACAGAATACTGAAAACAATTAAGCTGAACTTGTCAAAATTAATAGAAGAGATGGCATCTTCATCGTAGCCAGCAAAGGCTGTTAGAATCAAATGTTTTTCATAAGTAGACTTATGAAATTCTGGACTGAGGTAAGATTTTCCTTCAGGACACTCATTCTTTAATTCTTTCCTTTCTCTGATGTTGCTAGTGAAAGGTACCTCTAACTAGCCTTCAGAGGTTAATAGGTCTCCTTCAGATACTAGCCAGTATCTCTAAGTCTGACCTTTCAAGTACTGATGGACTCTGTAGGTATCCCTCAGATTTGTTCATGTGAAATGATACTCCATGAAAAATACCTGTTCCTGAGGAAAATTGAAGAGTATAATTTAATATGTAAGAAACTATTCCACAAACAGCAGAGCTAAGTAAATTTTCATTATTTTATTGGAAGAGATAAACATACTGTAATCATGGTCTTTTTTAAAATAAAAAGATTAAGTCATTAAGCTAATATATGTTAACCAAACAAAGGTTGTGGTATATAGTTTAAGGGTAAACTGACTTGCTGTGCTTTGCTTAGTGCTTGCATAATGTTTCTGGACTTAGTCAATAATTTACCTATACTTTGGAAAAACAACTTAGTCTTGCTACGTCTCTCCCATCTACTGAATTAAAGACAAGGTGCTATTCTCAGCGATGTTTATTGAGATATTCCTATCTTCCCTGTGTTCTAGCTAAGTCTTAATAGTATTAAGAGTAGATCTTTGGAGTGTATTTCCACAGAGTGATAGTACATTGCTATTACTTTTGGAACTATATTTGATGCTGTATAATTACTGCTGTAAGCTCTTCTCCTAGAAGCCTTCATTAATCATAAATATTCTGCTCTTCTAGTTAGGGCTCTTCCTTCCCTTGTTCCACTGACTTCCGCTTTCTTTCATATTTTGTTTGAATCACTGGCCCCGAGCAGCTATAAAGTGTAGACATTTATGGCAAAAACAAGGAACAGCAAATTCCACACTGGGCAATGTAGGCAGTCATTTGTTTGTTTGCATGCTGAGAAACCTGCCAAAAGTACCAGAACTTCTCTCTGGTGAATAATGTAATAAATTAGATTTCATCACCATGTAATCACAGATCCATGAAAATTGGATATAAAAATCTTTCTTGAAATATTTCTCAATGGAGCCCATTGTGCTATACACACCGACTCTGCTTGAAAATGTACTTGCTTATTAGATGGCTGTGTTTGCTTTTCAAAAAACCCCAGTCTTTTTTACCTCAAAAGCTGCATGGAAGCTCTGCTTGTTACTAGCTAATAAAAATGCATAAAGAAAAGATCACTGTAAAAGTAGGCATATTTGTAAGCATCTGCTACATTTATATTTTCTAAATTTGTCCATTTGAGTAGGCAGATCCACAGTTGAGCTGAACTAAAACTGGACCAAAAAAGACTTTACAAATATTCTGATTTTCTTTTGAAAATTTCACATTTTAGTACACCAAAATGGAAATAAATAAATGAGGAAATGTTAAAGAGGAGGCAATGAAGCTGATATAGTCTGGGAACCAGAAAGCTACATCTCTTATGTTTATTGACATGTTTTTATCAATCCAGTGTTGCTGAAAAACAAATGAAGAATGGGGCCTCTAGCTTTTGAACTGATTTTCTGAAGTATTAGGTCCTCAAGAATTATGTCAAAACTGTTAGTAGGGTTTGAAAATGCTCAACAAAGGAAGTTATCTGGTGGGTTGACTGGTGTCCTGCTCTTCTGCATGGAAGATTTAAGGCATCCTAAGTGAGATTGTTTGATGCTGTCCATCATGACATCCTTGTGTCTAAATTAGAGAGGCATGGATTTGACAGATGGACCACTCGGTGGATAAGGAATTGGCTGGATGGCCACACTCAAAGAGTTGTAGTCAATGGCTCAACGTCTAAGTGGTGGCCATTGATGAATGGTTTTCTTTGGGGGTCACTACTGGGACCAGTGCTATTTGACATCTTTGTTGGCAACATGGACAGTGGGATTGAATGCACCCTCAGCAAGTTTGCCAACGACACCAAGATGTGTGGTGTGGTCAACAGGCTGGAGGGAAGGGATGCCACCCAGAGGCTTGAGAGGTGGGCCCACATGAACATCATGAAGTTCAGCAAGGCCAAGTTCAGGGTTCTGCCAGGTGAAGGATGTGGCAATCCCTAACACAAATACAGGAGAAGGGCTTGGGGGTGTTGGCTGATGAGAAGTTCAACATGAGCAGGCAGTGTGCTCCTGCAGCCAGAAAGACAACTGTGTCTTGACTTCATTGAAAGCAGCATGGCCAACAGGTCAAGGGAGGTGATTCTGCCCCTCTACTCTGCTCTCTTGAGACCTCATCTGGTGTACTGTGTCCAGCCCTGGGCCCCCCAACATAAGAAGGACATGGATCTGTTGAAGCCCTGAAGAGGGACATGAAGATGATCAGAGGGCACCTCTCCTATGAAGATAGGCTGAGAGAGTTGGGGTTGTTCAGCCTGGAGAAGAGAAAGCTCCGGGGAGACCTTATAGTAGCTTTCTGGTACTTAAAGGAGGCCTACAGGAGAGATGGGGAGGGACTCTTTATCAGGGAATGTAGTGATAGGATGAAGGGCAACAGTTTTAAACTGAAAGAGGGGAGACGAGAAATTTATATTAGATATCAGGAAGAAATTGTCTATTCTTTACTGTGCCGGGGGTGAGACACTGGAACAGGTCGCCCAGGGAAGTTATGGATTCCCCATGCCTTGAAGCATTCAAGGCCAGGTTGAACGGGACTTGAGTAGCCTGGTCTAGTGGAAGGTGTTACTACCCATGGCAGGGGGGTTGGAACTAGATGACATTTAAGGTACCTTCCAGCTCCAACCATTCTATTATTCTATGATTGTAGGGTTATAGTCTTTAAGTGTTTTTTAATACATAGAGCAAGGTATATATTGTATTTTGGTGATAACAGCGAGCTGGCAGGAAGACATGGAGATGGGCAGAATCAAGGGAATGTGCCTGTAGACAGTCTCTCCAAGAAAATGTTGTGCTTGACAGAAGGCTCCAGTATTGTACTCTCTTCTTTCGTGGCATCAGCACTGTGTTTACAGCTCAGGGATCTATGGACACTAAAATTTCTTTGACATATTCCTTTTGACACGTTTCAGAAAGTGGGTTTTTCTGTGTGTGTGTGTTCATATGGAGGCAGCATTCTAAATCTCAGAATCCTGTTTTATTGTTTTAAATATAGCTCGTTAACATTATTTCCTCTGTTTTTTTTTTAATTAAGTGATAACTACAGCTTTGTGCAAGAGGCTTTTTAGTTCTAATAGTCTCTTTTATTCTGCAGTTTAAGAGTAACATCTTTTTTCCTCCTTTGCTATAGTCTTGGAAAAATTTTATATACTTTCTGTGAGCTTCAAATAATGGTATCTTTTAATAGTCTTCCTATCATGGATAAGCATTTTTACCCTTTTACCTGCTCCTTTTTTTTGTTTTTTGGTTTTTTTTTTTACTTTTTAGGCTTTTGAAAAGCTGCTTCTTTTTCATATAATACTCTCCTTGGAATTGAGAGTTATTGTGCTTAATTTGTGTGTGCATGTTTGTGTGTTGCCTTCACAACTCCAAAGACACTGAATTAAAGTTTGAATTGAAGAATTGTTTTATTTAGAAGGTAGGTCTTCAGTAATTGCAGTTTGTGCTGTGACCAATGTGCTACTAGGGGAGTAATGAAGAATTGCTTCTGCTGTTCTGGGTTCTTCATTTACCAACTGATAAATTAAGGCATTTTTGCTTTTCTGTCTCTTTGTCTTTCATCTTATCACAGGTCTAAGAAAGGCAATGTAGAAAGTATTGTGTAGGGATGTTGCAATTCTTTTTAGAGCTCTCCTTTTAAAAATTATTCTTACCTTATCTAAACTATGCATTCAAGGGAAAAATAATTCTGCTGATCCTTCATCCATTTACCTGTCATTCTTTCCCTAAACTGTAATTATATAAGGTGGTATATGTCTATTAACAATCACTTAAAGGGAAAAAAATTATTGACATTTAAAATTAATAATCTGATTGAGTCTTTGTTTACTGAAAATTTTGCCTCGAACCTTTCATTGCAATATGAAAAAGAATATGCAGAAAGAATCTTACTTTCATGCAAGATGTATAAATTTGTAATAACATTTAAAATCTTCAAAAATAGTTCAGGAATTTCATTTTAAATTCAGGAGTTAATATTTTATTTGATTACAAATAGCTTTGGGAAAATTTATCTCATATTTGAATATTCAAGTCCATGTTATATTTTGAACAAGTTTTGTGGACATTCATTAGGGAAAAAAATGTGTCGTTATGAATAGTAATTTGCAGGAACTTTTGTTGAAGGTTGTTTCTCTTAGACTAGATGTCTTGCAAGTATGAGATAAATATAGTAACAGCCTTACATTGAGGTGTTAAATCTGCTACTTACATTAGCAAGAAGTTGCATTGTTATTAGCTTCTTATCTTCCAATATTTACTAATGTTGTTATAATGATACAATCAACTTTGGTAACACTAGTTTCCTTTTTAGTATATTTTCAGAAGAGATCAGGAAAAAAAACCAACCAAAAAACCCCCACCCTCTTTTACTCGGCATTCAGTTCAAACATTCTGTACTCTCCAAGCTAACACTGAAAGTCCAGAAGAAAGCTGAGTCTGTTTTTCAGAAGTGGGGATGTGGATTTGATATCAGTGCATAACACCTTTAGTTAGAAATGAGAATTTTATTTTTTCCAGTTCTTTAAAGCACGTGGACTATGCTGGGCCAGAGTTTTCAGTGACAGTAATAGCTTGGCTTAACCTCGTGAGCAGCTGAGCTGTGTTGTTTCACTGCAGTCATCTTTTTTACACTCTTGAGGAGAAATAAGAACTCAGTTTAGCATGTCCTCCTTCACTAGGTTACACCAGAGCACTCTTACAGGAACTTTAACCGACATTTCATGCAGATTTATGATGTAAATTATGAATATTTAAGATCAGGTTGGGAACAACCCAACCCTAAATTTGATACCATGATAATTTTTTCTTGTAAAGCATGTGAAGTTTTCAAAATTAATTTGACCATGTTTTGCCTGTGATAAAATGTGATCACATTTAGGTTGCTCATTCTAGAAAATATCACTTTCAGTTTAAAGTAATTCAGAATTGAGATGTAGTGTCTATCTATTTCTAATGACTGATGCAGTTAAAATTACCTAGTGTGGCATTCATTGTTTTAGGATGCATACTATTAACTGGAAAGGATTTTTTTTTTTGTATATAATTCAGTATAAATAGGAAGACTGTACACATACTAAAGGAAATTATACTAAAAAAAAAAAAAAAAAAAGATTGATTTCATCCAGTCTGCGTGTACAACTCCTTGGACTTAAGTCTGATATTATTTCAAAGGCATTTCTCTTAAAATGGCATAGACAAAGTTGCTGGGATTAGACAAATGATGGTATAGTAAACACAGTTCAAAGCCTATAAAAAGAGCATTTGTTTTGATAGCTGCTTAAGTGCGTTATCTAATGCAGGGGCAGTAAAGAAAAGAGATAAAAGTAGGACAGTTAAAAAAAAGCTCCATGCAGGTCATCCATTCTTATTTTACGATTTTCATCATTAGTTGCAAGATTTCTTTTTTTTTTAAATGAGGCAGTCCATTTAAGTAGAGTATCATTTATTCTAATAGATAGCTAATTGGATTAATTGGCTACTGTAATTAGCTACAGATCTAGTACATCTTTATTTTAAATGTTGAAGGCCTCATTAAAATTCCTCCTTGTGGAGAAGGGAAGACGAAGGTACCATTAAACTGTTTATGCAAAGTGAAAATGTTCTGCTCTTTTACGTGATATCAAATATTTGAGTACTTAAGGATGCATCTTGGGAACCGTTATCAATCCATAAGGACTCGCCTTGGGATGTGCTATCAGCAGTGAGGATGTGGTAACCTCATTCCAGCCCCTTCTGAGCACCATGGCACCATGCAGAAGCCAGAGTGGGGAAAGTATTCAACTTGAAAATGTTAATGCCTTGTCAAGAGGTGTAAAAGAGAAACGGAACAGATGCATGTGTTTTCTGTCAAGAGAACCTTCATTATAATATCTAAGATTTGGCTCAGCACCAATTTACATTAATATCTATGAGAAAACAACTTAACTTTTGAAGTTAATATACGTACTGAAAAACTTTAGAAGTTAGTTATCTGCTAGTTTCAATTAGAACTTGAATGTTAGTAAGAATAATGTGCCTTTCAGTTTATTCATTTTGCTAAGCTCTGAGGAAATTGTAGTGGAATTGTAGCATTCTGTTATACAGAAGGAGTTTGGGGGTTGTTCTCATACCTCACAAGTAAGAAATAAGCTCCTCATTTTTCAAAATAACAGTGATGTAAACTTCTGAAACGTCAGAACAATTACCTGGATCTTTTTATGATAGAGAATTAGTTTTTTCTACTTAGTAGCAAATGTTTCTGAATTGTTTGAAACATCTATTTGTGTTTAGTGCCATTTCTTAGGATAGATATCTTACATCTTTTCTTTAGAGGATAGCAAATGGAGCTAAGAGCCTGATAACAATCTTACGTATTTCTTTAGTGCTTTTCAAAGGTAGATACTGCTAGAATTACATCAGAGTATCTGCATTATGTCTTCACTGAAGAGACTGTTGCCAGGCTTGATGGGACAGATTGGAGACAGGAGCTCCAAAACGTACTGTGCACATACTTATGAGCTTATAAGCGATGAATATCCTGCATTACACAAGCAGCAGAGTGTCATTGCAGGACAAAGTGTTACAAAGTAGGCATCATCTTAAAAGTGAGGGTTTGGTAATTTATTTTTTTTCAGCATCTAGGACATTTTTGACACATGAACCAGCGGTGTGGCTGCTGGAATGTATTCGGACTGTTATGCACAGCTGGCACTGGTCATGCAGTGTTTGTCAGGGAGTAGTAGGGACTTCATTTCCATCATTTTTTGGCAGTACACGTTACAACTATCTTTTTCTTTAGGGTCCACTATAATTTTTATAATTAAAGGAAGTAATAGTAATAATGGAAAGCCAATGATTGCAGGAATTTGACTGTGAATATTGATCCTCTCCTGAGACTAGCTCCCACACAGCAACAAAGACAAACAAGTACATACTGAAGTGCTCTTAATTCAGCTGTGTGCTGTGCAAGCCCTCAGTTGATTTCTTTTTTCTAAGGTTTATATTTCTAAATGCTCAGGAAGCAACAATCAGGGAAAGAAAAGTCTATATAGCTGTTGTCTTCTTGTCTCAAGATATCTTCACCCCAACACAGACCATGGGAAAGCTCATGTCTTCTGTTGGGAACTGGGTGGTATTTTCATTTCCCGCAACAGCTCTGCCTTTAGTCCCTTCTGAGCAAACCATATGTAGCACTGAAATCTGGATTCAAACAACCCACTAACCCACCAAGATCCTGCATTGAGTTTTATTGAAGTGATTATTTGCTAAATGAATAATTCAGTTATATTAAGATTGCTGTTGGGCATGTTCTCTCCCAGTCTGTTTGATTGATCCCAGTACGTTGATTTTTAAAAATCCTAAAAATACAGAATGTGAAATTACAGTAATTTAAGAATGTCATTCTGTCGGTTATTCATTAAACACACAGCTGGCAGGTGTGTTGACTTACGATCTTGTACATTGTGAGTTTGCAAACTTTTTTGTAACAAAAGCTTTTAGGAAAGTAATTCAGACTTGATAAGCTTAATTAGCTTGATCTAAAATGACTTACTCTTATGCCTTATCCTTGAAGCTTTAAATGCTTTATATGTATGTTTAAATGGACAGTACTTATATGGGATGTCTTATGACTAAATGATGTCTGAGGCATTCCTGGAAGCTTAGAAATTCTCTCAGATGGCAATTTAAATATGGGTTAAAATATCATAAGGCAAAAATGAGATGTTAAATGTCCACCTGAGACAATATTAGATTTTATGCAGGAAAATTGACATTTCTTGATTCCTTTTCTTGTCAGAAGTATCATAAATAAAACAACTTTGGAACACTTTTAATTTGGGAGTTTTCACATTCTGCTTCAATATCTTGAAACTGTAGTATAAATTTACACTAATCCATTAATTCTTCCTCTCCTATATGCAGTCTAACCTCACATAAACTGGTGTAAACAGAGAATTTACTTATGCCAGCAAACATACTGTAATTTGAGGCTGTTAAAGTAGAGGTTAGAATCTGGCCATGAGTATAAATAGAATGTAATCTACTTCCCTGAGGTCTGCAGATTCAGTAACTTTTGATATTTATGAATTCAAACCCTAGGAATGGTTTATGCTGACATGAACCTCCTTGATGCAGCTTAAAATTGGGTGAAGGAAGATTTATGAGAGAAATGTATGTCCAGCTTAAGACTGAGTCTGGAAGTAGGGCTGTGAAAGGGAATCCTTCATTTCTTATGCACTCCACCCCATTCCTTGCATACACACCTCTGCTCCTGTTTTGACTATACAGTCTAGATATTTTTCTGCATAACTTAGCAAAACACTGTGAAACTGAAATTTTTAAAGAAAATTTTTGCCTTAAAAAAAATCAGAAACACAATTTCTATCAAAACCCTCCTCATTGGAGATTTCTACTGGGCTGTTTTGCAGGAATGAGTTCTAGGCTCACTGTAGAATTGCATTTTCTGAGATGTACTTTTTTTGCTTTCTTCAAATTGGTCACTGCTGCAGTGGTTGCAAGGACATTTGTGCTGGGAAAAACACCACTGGGCAGGTAGAGCGGGTGACCATAATTTTCATCTCTTTGTCCCTAGATATGATGAATTGGCCCTATAAGCAGCAAGAGTCCCAGGGGACTGTCAGCAAGCCTTCTCGTCAAACATTGCCAGAGCTGAACTAATGCAAATGTGAGAGAGTGGGAGAAAAATAGGGGAGCCTGTGGTTTGGACTTCAGGAAGTGAAATAGAGACTGTCTCATCTCTCAGTCACAGTAGTCCTTCTGTCAGTTCATTGGCAGCCTTCAATATCTTTAACTGGCCAAATACCTTGCAGTTATTTCTATTTGTTGAATCAGCAGTGCAGAATACAAAAAATTCATCTTTTACAGCAACTAATTTACAGGCATCTCTCAAGTGACTGTGCTGTCAGTTAACGATAGTAGTGTTAAAAATATAACAATTTTCATTATATTCATGATTGCATTTTTTACTTTAACTTCATTTTCAAAGGGAAATACTCTCATAAGTTTTTTGTCTATTTTCTGTATGTATGGTTCCGTAAATTTTCTGCTGTAGTTGTTTGCATACAATTATCGTTTCCTATCATAGAGCTATATTGTTGTAGTTCTCATTCAAAATGAAGGGAACATAAATTGTTGACTTGAGAAATGTAGTGTTTCTGAAGTTTGAAGTAAATCCTGCTTGTATCTTTCACTGTAGTAGGACCAACTAAATCACAACTCTGCCATATCAGGTGTGATGTGTGAGATAGCTTTCATTTTGCCTGATGCTGTGGAAGCACTAAAAGTTTCTACAGCTTGTATAGTGGAGCTGGGCTCTCTGTCTAGGTGCTATAACTCACAGCCCTGAAGGTCAGAGATGGAGCAGAGAGGATGCATGTATACACCACTGTCCAGAAATTTGGGGATTGCCTCTCTTCATATATCCTACACTTTTTCAGTCCGTAGTGACTCAACCAACAAATAAATCCCATCTGGTGACAGAAGCCAGCCTGGATGAAATACCACACACACAAAAAAAAAAAGGATGCTGGAGCTAACATCACTCAATTAAAATGTCTTTCGATTTAGACGGCATGTGTGGGTGAGTTAAATATGTGCATATTAGGAGAGTGTGTATGTAAAAAATAACTGGTGTTTCTAGGAGACAAGGCAGACATACAAATGATGAGAAATGAAGAAATGTCATTACCATTTACAGATGTGAACTGAGTTACAGGAATATAGTTACAGCAAAATACCTTGCATGCAAAAATAACACCATCCTAAGTTGGCAGACAACCAGTAACAGTAGTTCTGAGAGTTGTGACTTGCCATACTTCTGACAATGAATCCACATCTTATTTTATCCAAACATCACTGTTCATTAAAGTATTTGAGTGAATAGAAAAATTATTCTCCTTTGAAACCTCTAGACTATGCTTTCCAGATTTAATTGAGACTAATTTTTAAGTAAATTGAGTAACTGTGATCTCCTAAGATTTACATACAACTGAAATGATTGAGAGAGGCCTTGATTGAGTACAGAAACTTTTTGTAAAACTCTATTACTATGTAGGACAAACTGTGTATTCAGAAATTCTTCTTCTCTGAATTATAAGCATTCCAACAGTAAAAGGTACCTCAGTTTGGAGTGAGGGACCCCAAGTGAGTTCACTTTAATAAGGAGGTAACGGTGAACCAATTGGGTGTTTTCTTTACTGAATTTCTTGGTAGCACTAAGCATTACTATTTGGGTTTACCAAAAGCATAGGAACAAAATGCTACTGTGCCTGTTACTATATATCTTTGTCATGTGATACAGCTTATCGGAACAACCTATGTTTCTGTTTGAGTAACTGCAGTATGAAGAGCTCCTGTAAATGGAATAGTGTGATCTGAGCCACTGCTGCTCCATTTGAAATTGTGTTTTAGTTTTCATTTAACGACACGCATCGGAGAGCGGAAGTTACTAACGGACAGTGTTGAGATGTCCTGTATTGAGTGCCTCCTGTTCTCATAAACATCTCACGTTGGATAACAAATTTGATTATCTTCAGGGCAAAGAGGTAAGAGCATAGGTTAGGGTACTTATGTGTCTTCAGCTGAGCTAGACTTGATGTAAGACAGTTTTATGTTCCTTGGACAACTGAAGCACTTGCAGATACTTTGTAATGGAAAAGCCAGTTGAAATTCAAATACTTAAAAGAGACTAAACACCGGGCCTTTCTTTTTTTTAAAGAGTAATAGATATGGAAAATTTTATATCAGTCAAGGGAGATTTTATATCAATCAGCTTAAGCTTAACTTCAGTTCCTTGAAAAAGCCAGGAATACCAAAAGGTAGCTGTATGGCTTACTTTGCTTACCTAATTCTGTATAGTCAACAGAGAAAGGTTTCACTTGAGAGTAATTCAGAGCAGCAAAGCTAGGGCTTCTCTGAATCACTCTCTGAAAAAGGAAAAAGTCTCTTTCCTTTGATGCATAGAGTCTAAGGTGACTGGTCTTTTAAATGGGATCCCTGAATTTGTGCATTACAGATACTCATCTGGTTTTAAATCAATAAAATATTGTAAGCATTGTCACCTGGATTAATCATTCCTGAATTTAGGTACTTGAATGAGCCTAACTCTGGTCCTACTTACCTTTAGGCTTCTTTATTGGCAGTGAAAAATAAGTACTGGTAGGGACAATGTTAGACGATAATGGGTCATGGGAATAAAATGTAAATATAATAACAGAGGTAATCCTGTAATAAACAGGGGAGCACTGTACAACTGCACAGTTAAAGTTGGGGTCCTTTAGTATCTTTTGGGATATTAATCTACTCTAGAGTGGTTTACTAAAAGGCATAATTGATCTTAGGAGTGCTGTTAATGTAGCCATAAGAAGTCAAGATACTCGTGGGTTTCATGCACATTTTTCCCACATTTCAGATATCTTTTACTTTCTACCGAAGCACTATTGACAGTTGAAGAAAAAGATGCTATTCTTTCTTCTTGATCTCATAATCAAAGCTGGAGTTTTTGATAACAGGACAAATCACACTGTCAGGCACTTGGGATTCAGAGGTAGCAATCTCTCTGTGACTGGTCACAATGGGGAAAACAGTAGTTAATAATATGAAAAGAGATGAAATATAGAACTGAAATGGTCACTTATTTAAATTTCTTTCATTTTCTAGTCCCATGAGATAGACAGACAGATAGATAGTATTTTATTTCATTCCTTTAAGTGTAGAAGAGTTTTAATTTTAAGAGAATAGTGATGCTCCTCTCAATAAAGTTTGTGAATATCTGAGTCATGTTCTGCGTGACTAGGGGACAAAATCTGAAGTACCTAATATCTGAAAATAGCAGCCATACCTTAAATTAGTGTCAAAGACTGGGAAGGGGGTGCTTTTCTTAAAGCATGTATTAATAGATAAAGCTGAGTGTTAGATCTATGACTATAACACAAAGATAAAACTACAGTTTGGGTTGCTTTAGAAGTTAAACGTGTCATTTATGCATGGATGAATCAGAAGTCAGATCTGAATGTGCCAAACTTCTATCAACTATCATTAGGCCTTTACAACTTTTTCTTTTACAAAAGTTTTCCAGCTTTTTTTGGGGTATTTGTTCAGCTTAAGAGCAATGGCCCCTTAACAGCATGTGTTTGGCTTGTTTCTGCTCAGTTATCAGCTTCCTGAGCAGAAAGCCTTTTTTAGGCCATGACACAATTGTTAATTATGAGTATTGCTCTGCTTGTGCTTTGGAATATTACTGGAAGATCAAGTGATTCAGAGAGACATAAAATTGGCCCACCTTGCATCAATGTGGTATGAAAAAGGTCTGATTTGGGAAGTCAACCTCTTGACAACCACGATGTTTGGAGGAGTCCAAGTTTGTGTTTCTGGCTCATGTATAATGGAGAAGCAAAGACAGCCTTGATTTTGCAAGGTGCTCTCCAATATCCTGAAATTTTCTACAAGTGGAATTTTGTTTCCACAAATTTTATTTCCATATCTTTCTCTCATCAAGGAAACCTATGGATTTTGCTCCTCTGTGCACAAATATTATGGGTCTGTTTCTGAAGTCCTCTGTAGAGATGGGTTGTAATGAAATGACAAAGACACAGAGCAGTTGGAAATAAGAAGGACCACTCAGATGATGCTACCAACTGGTGAGAGGCATAGGGAAATGACTAAGGGCATGAGGAGGAGCAGCATGATCAGTGTATCTCTGTATATGGAGGTAATTCTGGTGCTGAGTGCTCTTCACTCTTGTTGCCTAAAAAAACATTCCCTTGGGAGGACCTGCATTATCTACTTCTTCCTGACAGAGCTATCACAGCGTATGGGTGATGAATGCCTCTCAAGTAAACTCAGGTGCCCTGCGATTTCTCTATGCAATATCTACTAATAGATATAAAAATAAACACAAACAATTAAGCAGACATTTTTTTGTTGTATGCCACGTAAGTAAAACAATCAGCACACTATTTTAGTCCATTTCTGTCTTGCATTTCAGCACTCAGATAAACACAGCTTTCCATTCAGAGACAGTATTTAGCCTAACTTGAAAAGTGGGCTTGTTTATTTTTAGTGCTTAGAAGGATCAGCTCCCAGACAATTCATTTTTCATGCTAAACCAAGTCATAAATTACTAGGATGCTATCTCAGTCACATCTCAAATATGCCAAATAAGTGGAGGTCACATAATGTAAATTGAAGCTGTCCAAATTCATCTACCTTTTGTTTTTGTTGTTGTTGTTTGAATGCAATGGAAGGGAAATACATATATATATACACATATATATGTATTCTTGAGCTGCTTTTCCACTCCATCTGCAGCCCTTAAACCACTGTGGGAATACAGTTTCCTTAGTGAATAACTGGTGTTGGTGAGTAATGCCAATTCAGTCTGAAGTGGACAAGGGAGTCAGACTAGGCCAGTTCTTTCTACACAATAGCTTTGTAAGAAATGCAATTTGCATGAGTTGTCACCATCAAAAAACTTGGCCTTCAATTGTTTTATTTATGTTGGGAAATTTAAGGAAATAAATACCCTAACCAGCAATAATAAAATACCCACAACTCTGAAATTGAAAATCCACGGTAGTTTTGGAAAAATGACAATGTACATTTTCTTTTTCTGCCAACAATGAGTCTATGTCACTGCCAACAGCAAACTCAGCTACTAATGACAGCCTTGGGTCGTCTATTCAAATTTCTAAGCCCTCTAGGTGATAAAAATGCCTTGTATTTTCTACTTAAATAACACAATACCTCCTAAAACAGATTAAATAATCAATTACATCAGAAATCTCTTGCAATGAATTGACATGCAACTAATAGCTTACAAATTACAAGGTTCCTAAAGTTCACACTTACTAAGCCATAAAGCTTTAGACAGAATTCAAGTTTTAAATTTTAAAAGACCTCTCTTTGCTGAATACTGGAGTACTGTGTGCAGTTGGAGGATCTTCAGTGCAACAGAGATAGGGAGCTACTGGAGTCTGCTGAGGGGCCACCAAGATGACTGAAGGGGTTGGAGCACCTCTCCTGTGAGGAAAGGCTGAGAGAGATGGGACTGTTTAGCCTGAAGAAGGCTCAGGTGGGGAACTCGTGAATGTGGACAAATATCTGAAGGGAGTGTGTAGAGAAGACAGCCAGGCTCTTTTCAGTCATGTCCAGTGAGAGGACAAGAAGCAGTGGCCACAAACTGAGACACAGGAGTTTCCCTCTGAACGTATGGGAACACTTTTTACAGTGAGGGTGATCGAGCACTGGCACAGGTTGTGTCCAGAGTAATTGTGGAGTGTCCCTCCTTGGAGATACTCAAAAGCTGTCTGGACATAGTCCTGGACAACCTGTTGTAGATGACCCTGCTTGAGCAGGGGGATTGGGCAAAGTGACGTCCAAAGGTGCCTTCCAACCTTAACCATTCTGTGATTCTGTGAAAATATCTAGCAGAATTTACAATAATAGAGACCATAGAGAGAATGCAAGCAAGATTAATTATTTATTCAAAGACTTTATTTAGTGTGCAATGAAACTGAATGTTGAGGGACAGATTTTCTAAATAGGGACTGTAGAGTTATACAGCCAAGGACAGCAGTTAGTCACTGTTACAAGATGCCATAGCTTCTAATCTCAATGCATGAGAGAGAGAAACATTGTTCCTTAAACCTTTTCCCACACGCCCAGGGCTTAGGTAAGGAAGAACTACTGTCTCCTCACTCAAGACAGCTCTTCCCCTAGTGGAATGTTTTGGCAGCAAAGTTTGTGTGCAAGGTCTAAAATATTGGCTAGTCCTTCAGTGGTCTATCAAAAGTAGGTAACAGAAATGAGGGCTGCAGTCAGGTTAGTATTTTGTGGCCACCTTCATTTCACCCACAGCCTAATTTTAAACAAATTCTTTCTTGTTTTTACTGGCCTTCATTTTGGTACATGGGAATTTTTTTATTACTATCTGAGCTTTTTTTCCACCTTTGCTTATATTTAGCATAGATTACTTCTATTGTCTTGTATCATACATAGTCATAAATTAGTGCTTTTCAGTAGGTTTTAGAGTATCAAGAAATCCGACTTTCCGGTTACACCATATGGACTCACGTCTGCAAAATCTAAGGATGAAAGATTGGTTCTGGAAAACAGTCAGCCAAATTGTGCTGTTCACAGAGCTAGAGCTTGATCAAGACTTTACACCTTTGGAAGTAATGGATTATTTCAAACAACAGTATTACTTTTTTAGTTGTTTAAGGATTTCTTCTTCTCTAAAATGACAGTTTGATTTATGTCCCTCCATTCTGGTGGTTTACTGCAAAATATTTATCTAATCAATTGTGTGACTGTCACAGAGGAAAAGTCAAGTGCCTATTTAGAATGCAAATTGGTATATACTAAAAGCTGTAGTGTTTGTGTGTCTGCTACAGCATTCTGTCCCCTTTTGTGTTACTAACTTCCGATGCTGCTGAATATTTAATTACATACTGAGCTAACTGACTGAAGCCTCATTATATCAAACATTAATAATATGGGGCGAAATTCTATTGTTCAGGCTGAGGTGCATGAAAAATTCAGTGATGTGAAGTTTGGTCTAAACTGATCCTAGTGCAATGCAAGTGTGCTTTTTTTTTTTTTTTCCTCTGAAGTATTTGGGAGCAAAAAGGATCCTATATTTGTGTTAGACAGTTCTAAGTATGACTTTACAGTACTTAGGCTCTTACAAGTAGAGAAAGTTGTGATTTCTTTTCTGATTACTTTAGTGTAATAGCCTTTCTCACTTTGTTATTGCTAGCTGTCCTGATTTTCTTTTAACCACAGCTATAAGTGAATAGGAACCATCCCTTAAAATGGCTGCCTGAGAAAGTGTGTCCTCTGCATCAACCATTCTCTTCCAGTTCACAAAACTTTCAAAGTCATGAGGCAAGATCAGCCCTTTCCAGATTCCTCAGGTCTGAGGACAACTGAAAGAATTCAGATACATTTTATACCCTTAATAAGACTAACCTGTACTTTATGGTAGCTCAGAAAGTGAAGGCATGTAATACAGGAAAATATTTTGAGTAATTTAAAAACTGTTGTTTATACTTTTTTTCTCTGTAATATTGCACAGACTCTTTTCGTCAGTCATTGGGGGGAGAAAATCTGGCTTTTGCTATGGCAACACAGAGGACTTAGAAAATGATCTCTCAGCATGGAAGAATGATGACTCCTAAAAATAGTGTAGAAGCACTGAAAAAGAGTGAGATTCTCTCTTGTGCCAAGGTCTTTTCAGCTCAGGAATGGGGGTTCTCCCAAAGAATTGGCTGTCATTCTCTCATCATTAAACTTCTTTAAACGTAGAGTAATTTAGAGCAACCTATACACTGGCCTAATTTATGACTGTCTGACTATTGATTGCAAGGACCCATGCATATATTGTGAGTTGTCAGAGTGCGACAACACTTTGCCCAATTTTAATGCGTCCCCAGTCTTGAAGTGTGGGGGAGGGATAAATAGCAAAGGATGAGGATCCTCTAATTTTATACTACTGGTTAACTCCAAATAGCTGAGAAGTCTTAAGCTAATTCATGTTTTTAGCCAGATTTAGGTCCTTTGTACTGTTCAAAGAACTTTCTACGCAGGTAGAAAATTGATCACAAACTGCTTTAGGAGCTGGCTGGTTTGCTTCATTAATCCAAGCAGCCAATAACTTATGAACAAAAAAATGTCACAAATCTGTAAGGTGATGTTATACAGCACCGTGGTTGCTACCTTTGAATAAATCTAGAGGAAAGAAGAGCTGGCTGTAAAGTTCTAAAAGGTTCAACCTAATTACTTCAATTATTTTAAAAACGAGTCTGAAATAACTCTCAGTGATATTTCAAGTTAATGAGAGTGAAGAAAAAAACCCCATATGCTAGAGTATCTTTTATTTCTAACATGTGCATTCCTTAACCAAAAATTAAAATGAAAATAAATATAACCCCCAAACAGTATCTTTTTATACAAAACAGATGTACCAAGGAGCTTTTTGCAAGGCTATCCTCTGCCACCTTCTGTGAGGATCATAGAGGATTTTCCCCATTTGGAACCAAAATCTTGCAAAATCCATTTGCAGGATTTCTGCATCATCCAGACCAGTCCCTAACCTAGTTGTTCCCTTCATTCTGTACAGTATATCTTGCATAACAAAACAGTCACATATGAGAGATAATGAAAAAAAATATATTGAGAAAATAAGATCCATTTCATATTTCCTTTGTGTTCACTGGTCTCTCCCTTTTGTAATTTCATGTTGTACAATATTATCTCACAGCTTTCTCAACTGTAATAGTTTACAGTCTACCAGCCAACTGTAGAGCGTTCTTCTGCTAAATTTGCATCTTTAGCTAATACGTGTTTAATGGGACATAATTTCTGTTGCCATTCATGACACTTCTGTTTCTAGCCCAACATGCCTAAGTGAAGAAGGGTGTCTCATAGCTTTGTTTTTACTAGGAGTACTGTGAGCATTCCTTATTGGGAGTATTTAAGGTTATTTCTGAGCTTAAAGAGCTGTCAGCTATCCCCCTAGTACCCTATAGACTGCTGGAAGTGAAAACAATTTCTGTGTCTTATTTCTCAAAAGCTGCTTATCAGCCTCATGGGCAAATGTAAGTATTTAAAGGAGTCCCCTGACCCCTGCATATATATGATACACTGAGCTTTTTGTGTTCATAGCAGGGTTACTCTAAACTACGTGGGTAAACATTCTTTGCCTACAAGAAAGGGTACTGGAAAAGTTTCTGAAACTGCTAGATGTTGCTCTGCCTTTGCTCTGCATCTGTGCCCATATTATCTGAAGTTATTCAGACCTCCACCTGCTGTTCATATAATTCACCTGACAGTTAGTTGACATAACCCACAGGACGGCTATTGTCTAGACTGAGGGATTCAATCAATGGCCTTTCAGCCTACATCTTTAACTGAATGAATGCTTCATTCTGTGGCAGCAGCCTCCCTCTGAACAAATCTCCCCAAACACACGTATCCCATGTGGAGTTTACAAATCCTTCTCTTCTTACACAAATCAGCTATATGAGATTTCTGTGTCATGAAGTTTCTGTGTTCTGCAAGCAGTTATGTTTAGTGTGCTTGAGAGGCTTAGGATTGGTCTACAAGTTTTGTTCTTTGATGAGGGTTGTGATTTGTTTTTTTCCTTTGCTGCTGTAGTTGTGTTAGTACTGCCCCTTGAGTGGTTGCAGTACCTTGCCATCAGGGTGCCAGGGTATTTTCTTCACCTTTTAGTAAAGCTATAATCTACGTATGTATAAACTCCTTTATGTTATTATCAATAAAATGCTAACAGTAGGGGGAGTTATATTGTTCCAACTATTGCATTGCAGTTAAAAAAGACAACAATTTTTATTTGTAGCCAAGATTGTAGCCAATGCTTAAAGTCAGTATTGTTAAAAAACTCTGTGCTAGAAATGGTTTACCATTAGGGAGGTGTGTGTGTTGTGTGTTCTTCCTCCATCTCTTTGCAATTGAGTTATCTATTTGTATTTTATATCGTTTGAGTGTGAAATGCTTCCATTGTTATCATGTTCTGCTGCCATCACAGGCCAGTTCTCCCTCTGCAGTCTTTCCTAAACCAGAAACTATTAATCCATTTATGCTTTGTCTTCAGTGTGCTTCTCACACTAGCAGCCCCAGCTGAAGCATCAGTCTACCGTAGGATTCTCTTAATATATATGTTTTTGACCTTTTCACTTTCTAGCTAAAGGGGCTCATTCTCTCCCACATTCTTTTCATGTAAATGGGGCGCTTATGATCTCGTACCCTTTGGAACTGGGATTAAATCTGCTTTGTTTTATGATGCCAAAACTGCCTTTTCTTGTTGCTTATCATCACCCACGTTGTGTTCTTGCACTGACGTTGCTTATCCATGGGGAGGTAATTTCTGGCATGCACAGTGCATTGCACTGCTAACTTTTATTGGTGGTAGCTGTAGTTAACTATAAGCACATTGAAAAGGCTGATTTTGTAATCATGAGAATGCTTGCACCCTTGACACTCAAAGATGGAAGGCCCTTATCTAAATATCTCACATGCTGCATCCAGAATGTATGAGATTTTGAACAAGAAATACAACTGAATCTCGTAACTAATTCGGTAAACTGGAAGAGAGTAAAATCATTTATAAAACTGACTGCAAAACATCTTTGGTAATACAAAGAGATGCCTGTATGCAGTCTAGAGAGATTACTAAGCATGCTCCACAGGACTGGAGTGCAATGGTCTGTTACATCAGGAGTTAATGGAAACCAGTATTTTCCAAATATGATTACCACAAAGAGCAAGTATTTGAGCATTTGTGCTGTGGAAGGTCCTTATGTAGGTGGTCCTGAGAGAAAACTTTTTCTTGTTATGTGAAAACATGGACTATGGGGGAAAGGGAGAAGAGTATGTCAACATCTTGTGATGTAAATGCATTATTTTAATCTCCAAGAGCTGGCTGTTGATACATTTCCTTACACCGTTCCTTCACCTTTTCTGCCTGCGTCTGGGGCTGCAATGCTTTTCTCTCGGTGCTAGATCCAAGAGCATTTCCACTCCCTGGTGTTGAAAAATCATGGTTGCAGTTTGCCACACCTCTTATGCTGGTGATGGAGCCTCCAGAGAAGCTTCAATTTTCTCCCAGTTGCCCGCCTTATTAGGAAAAAAATTCTTTATAAATAAAGGATTAGAGGAATGGACAGGGAGGTGGATTGAAAACTGTCTGAAAGACAGAGCTCAGAGGGTTGTTGTTAGGGTCACAGAATCTAGTTGGAGGTATGTAACAAGTGGAGTCCCCCAGGGGTGAGTACTGGGTCCAGTCCTCTTCAATATATTCATCAATGACCTGGATGAGGGGATGGAGTGTACCCTCTGCAAGTTTGCTGACAATACAAAATTGGGAGGGGTTGTTGACATGCCAGAGGGCTGTGCTGCTGTACAGCGAGACCTGGACAGGCTGGAGAGTTGGGCAGAGAGAGGAACCTGATGTACTTCACTAAAGTCAAGTGTAGGGTGCTGCACCTGGGGAGAAATAACCCCATGTGCCAGTACAGGTTGGGGGCTGACTTGCTGGAGAGCACCTCTGAGGAGAAAGACCTAGGAGTCCTGGTGGACAACAGGGTGAACATGAGCTAACAATGTGCCATTGTGGCCAAAAAGGCTAATGGTATCCTGGGGTGCATCAGGAAGTGTGTGACAAGCAGGTCAAGAGAGCTTATCCTGCCCCTCTACTGTGCCCTGGTCAGGCCCCATCTGGAGCACTGTGTCCAGTTCTGGGCTCCCCAGTTCAAGAAGGACAGGCAGCTGCTGGAGAGGGTACAGCAGAGGGCTACAAAGATGACTAGGGGCCTAGAGCATCTCCCTTACGAGAAGAGGCTGATGGACTGGGGCCTTTTTAGTCTAGAGAAGAGAAGGCTGAGGGGGAATCTGATCAATGCTTAGAAATACTTAAAGGGTGGGTGTCAAGAGGAAGGGGCCAGTCTTTTTTCAGTGGTGCCCAGTGACAGGACAAGAGGAAATGGGCACAAACTTGAGTATAAGAAGTTCCATCTAAACATAAGGAGGAACTTCTTTGCCTTGAGAGTGTCAGAGCACTGGAATAGGCTGCCCAGGGAGGTGGTGGAGTCTCCATCTCTGGAGACGTTCAAAACCCACCTGGACACGTTCCTGTGCAACCTGCTCTGGGTGGACCTGCTTTGGCAGGAGGGTTGGACTAGATGATCTCTGGAGTTCCCTTCCAACCCCATGCGATTCTGTGATTCTGTGAAAGGACATCTGAACCATGCCTGTGTAGAATTTTGCTGGGACTCTGTTCCTGCAGAGGAGAGGCAGTGAGACTACAAGGGGGAGCACTCCTAGAGTTTTCTGTGTGCTTAGATCCTGCCTTTCCTCCTTTCAGTGGGTGTCTCAGTGTAATAGGACATGGTCATCCCTGATTTGAATGTCAGGCTAGCTTGTCACAGGGCACTACTGTGAATTTTGACTTCTAATATTAACTGATTATATTGCTCTGCTCTGTTTATGTTTATTAAAGATCTTTTTTCCACGTGTAAAATGTGTGGCTGCTTTAAAAGAGAACTCCACACACACATTCAGCTTTTGGGCATTTTATGTAGGAACTTTCTTTGATGTACTGTTTAGCTCTGCTTGCTGACATGAGGCAGTCTCAGCCTGTTACGAAAGCAGCAGCATCTCAGACACCCACAGAGTAGAAGCTGAGTGAAGCGGCAGAAAAATGAAGTGGGCTCTTTTCAGCTTTGAATCAACCCCAAAACCAGAGAATTAAGGCTAATAAAATATGGAGAGACCCAAATGTTGTACTTCTGGTCTGGACCGTTTGGAATAGCTACAGTTAGGGAAGGCAATTGTGTACATAGTATAGAAATAAAGTATGTATATGTACTAATGAAATTGTCTGTATGCATGATTGTGAATTAAGAATATGAACATCAGAAGTCAGGGATTTGGACTTAAAACGAGTACTTAGTGACTGTGTGACTATCATATGCATTGACTACTTGCATTTTTATTCTCAGAGATATAACTAATTTCAGTTATGAAAAAACTAAGGAATACATAAAACAGATATGCACATAACCTCTTCAAAGTGTTGTCTGCACCTGTAAGATTTCTAGGTTCAAATATCAAAATGTTTTTGTAGTTAGAGGACTGTTGGAGCTTTCTCTAAGCATAAGTATTGCGTGTAACGTAATATAATTTGTGAAGAAATAGTCTAAATGTAGTTTTCTAGGTGTTCAAACAGCTGGTTTGAGTCATTCTTCATGTTTCTGTTAAGCGGATATTGCTATTAAGGCTGATGCATAAAATACTGTAATTGAAAACACAACAGAATCTGAGGCTTATTACAAGAAACGGTGTTTCTCCTTGGGGTCAGAAGAAAATTAAAGTTCAGATTTTTACATTGCTATAAGCCTTCTGTGTCTCTCCAGCAATGGAAATCAATCCATCAAAACAAACAGGAAATGTGGGAAGTACTCACTGCTGTTTGGGGATTTTTATTTGCCGTTGTTAAGCCATTACCTAGCTGGTGAGCTCTTTCCTTGCAGTGAATGGTGGTCACTGGAGAGCAGCTTTAAATGATGTCTCTTCTTCATAATTACCATACTAATATTGAAAAAGCTATAGTATAACAATTAGGGTAGAGGACGTGTTTGTTTTGTCATATGCCCATTAAGAAAGATAGTATCAGAGAAGAGGATGAGTAATTAACATTATTCTTTCCAACGAATGTGAAGGATTGTGTAGACTTCTGATTACACATAGAACTGGTGAAACTACAGGCTACTGCCAAACAGGTTGCCCTGCCTTCAAAAAGGGGCTGTGCCCTTGTTGTCTGGCTGCAAATCTGTGTTTGAATATGTTAAAACTTTGTGGCCTGATGGATGAGGAAGAAAGGCAAGCATGCTGGAAATAATAAGAAGAACCTAAATGGCAGAGTTGTTGAGTCCCCTGCACAGCCATTGGTCATTCATATTTGAAGGAACTTAATATCTGTGAGACCTTTACTCTTTTTGCCAATTTTCTTGAAATGAACCAGGTTGTTGGAAATTACTGCTGACAGAAGGACAGATACAAAATAGTACAACCACGTAAATCTCATTTTATTAGAAAATCAACCTCATGATCTGAGTTTTTAGAAGGGACTGGTGTTTGATTCCTTTATAAAAAAACTTTTCGTTCATAGATTTTGTGCTTTCTGACTAGATAAAGCGCGTCAGAAAACTGCTGCTTATTTAAAAAAACACCTGTTCTTGAGTGTTGAGGGCTGTTGAATGTAGGCACTTGGAAACCCCCATTTTCTGTAGTCTTCTGTGCTGAAGCTTATTACTGGCACTGAGGGTAATGGAAGTTTGGTGATATTGGTTTCTAATGGCTATAGGATCAGGTCTATGGCTGGCCTTTAAAGATTAAGGCAGTGAAATGAAAGCTATTATTGTCTTTATTGGGTCATGAGGAAGATATCTTAAGGTCCTCATCCCAGTTCTGAGAAGGTGTTTAGTTTTTTTTCTTTTAGGTATTGAAATTTTATCACGCCTACATTTTTTTTTTTAGAAAAACATCTGATATCTAAATCTATAAACACACCAATAAAGGAATGCCTCAGTGAAGCAATCACAGAAACATTTAGACTGAATTTGGTGGTACTTTGAGGAAGATTAGTTTCCTTTGTACATCCTCTGAATGTCAAATTCTCACTTCCAGGAAAAGTACTGACAGAGAAAGTGTAAAGACAATTTTTTTTTTCAGTGATATATGAGAAACTCTGAAATGGGGAAAAGAGGAGAAAATTCTAAGTTACAGTTATTGGTAGACTTATATCTTACCTGGCAAGCACTAGTTCTTTTTTCACTAGAAAAATATATAATGAAAAAATAGAAAATGAGCTATGGTTTGAAAATTTCCTTACGCTATTAAAAAGAAAGGACAATAGTATTTGTATGATCTTTAAAAACTAAGTAATAATGACACATGAAAGGCTCGAATGAATGGAACAAGGGGTGATTTACTGAAGTGTTTCACAGAAATCTCTTCCCATAGAAGCATTACTAAATAGATTAACTTATTAGAAAAGCACACATTTTCACTGAAGAAGGCTTTTTATCCTTATTTCTGTCATCTATGTGTTCTGGTTGATTTCAACATTTTTTAATCAAAAGATATTGTTTAGTATCTTAACTACATAGACAAAGACATCTTGTTAAACTCCAAGTCAAATAACAAATACAAATTGTGCTGGATATTTTTAATTAAAAAGGTTTTTGTTTTTTTAATTTCTCCTGTTAGGCTCCAAGGAAGCCATCCTTATAATCAAAATGTTCTCGGGACAGGGCAGGGGGAGTGAAAAGAAACTTAAACCACTGAAATTCAAATAAAAATGCAAGAAGTGAAATGGAATGAGCATTACCATTTGATATAAAGTGCTAATAAAACACTCAGGTGTTAGCTTCTGAAAGAGATTTTTATTTTCAGGCAGTTAGAAATCCCTTGCAATGCTGGAAAGACTTGTATAATATTGTAATTGGTATCCCTGACCTGTTTTATGTATACTGCAAGAAGGCTCTTTCCTATTCCTTTGGGAATGTCAATTTATAGCTTGTAGGATGCTTTCTCTTGCTTACAAAGTTCACGATAAAACAGAGCTCCCAGAGTTCCCTCATCACTCTCTTTGAAGTTCTGAAGTTATTAAAAAGACTTATTTAGGCTTTATATTAACGTATCTGTGGAGATACTGTGATGCTTACAGGATTTTTTTATTATAGCATAGAGAAAAATGAACAGGTTTACTTGTGATACAGAGAGCAGGTGTTCTTCCCCGCACACTCTTAGACATTATTTTTTGTGATAGTTTTGAAGAGAATTCCACTTAGCAGACTGTGAAAGCATGACCTTCAAAGTTATGATATGTTATAATAATGTGTACAGTGCCCTGTAACCAAATCTAAAGCTCGTGCATTGCACGTTTGGGTGTCATTTTTCAAAACACTTTTGTTGTTCATCTAGGCTTGGAAACTGTGTTAAAACCAAATCAAGCATTCACTCCTGCAAAAGAGGCAAAAGTACAGCCATATTAGCTGTGACAAAATCAGCCCCAGCTCTGGCATGAGGAGGATTACCAAAGGCAAAACAAAGAAAAGAATTCAGGAGCTGCAATATTTGATTGAGATATTCAAGGTGCATTACAACCATTAGCAATTTTTTGCAGGCAGGTGTGTAATTACAATGATGAGGAAAAGATTTGCATGTTGGGTCCTTAATTTAGATAATTCTGTCTTAATATTCAAGGATTTACATTCTGAGCGATGAAAAGATTTTTGTGCCTTCCGGTGTTTCACTCCAGCCAGCTTTGTTGTGGGTATGTTTAATATCTTTCTTGCTTTATAACATGGAC
This sequence comes from Gallinago jamesoni, assembly GCA_025769975.1. Lineage (NCBI taxonomy): Eukaryota > Metazoa > Chordata > Aves > Charadriiformes > Scolopacidae > Gallinago > Gallinago jamesoni. Next base: position 7,100,907 of record JAOQGH010000062.1, on the reverse strand, counting down.
TGTGGTCTACAGAAATGGAATTAGTGTTTTGATTATTTCATTCTTTCCTAACCATCATGTTCAGGTTGTTCAAGCTGTTTACAGCTACAAAACATTATTTCAGCCCCCTGTATGGTGGGTGCTTACCAAAGCAGAGCAGTATCGTGAGCACAGTGTTTCAGGTATAGAAACACTGATAAGTTTCAGATACAGAAACACAGAGAGAGAGGCAGGGGTCAGCCTCTTCTCCCAAGTCATAGGCAATAGGACAAGAGGAAATGGCCTCAAGTTGTGCCAGGAGAGGTTCAGATTGGATATTAGGAAAAAATTTTGCTCTGAAAAGGTTATTAAGCATTTGAATGGGATGTGGTTGAGGCACCATCCCTGGAGGTATTTAAAAGACAGGTTGACATAGTGCTTTAGTGACATAGTGGTTTAGTGATTTTTTTATTCAAAGTTAGGTTGATGGTTGGACTAGATGATCTTAAAGGTCCCTTCCAACCTAGACAATTCTATGATTCTATGATTCTATATCGCCTTTCTCTGCTGTGTGAGTCCAATGGAGCTGCAACTGAGCACCCACCCATGTGCCACATTTGTATCTGAAACCACAGTGTGGACATTGCAAGTCTTTCCCATTGCAGCAGGAAATACAGGTACAAAAATTGTAACCATTGAGACATTCCCAATCTTAAAACATGCTTTCTTCTGTGTGAAATTACTGTTATTGAACAGTAAAAGAAAAGGCTTGTCTTTGCTTCTCTTCATCAAAATCTCTTCCCTTTTCCCAGAAATTTGCTCCAACTTGACAAAATATATGTTTTTTCTAAGTAACACCCTATATTAACAAACATAAATGTCAATAGAATTTGAGCATTTTGAAATGCAGTTTAATTTAGGAGACTGTAGTCTGTGAATATTAACTAATTTACCAATTACATTATTCAATGACAAACCACATCAGGCACCTATGTAATATCAATGGGTATTGTTATTATAATAATTCTTCCAAAGAGTAGGATGCAGGCAAATTCTGCATTAGTATTTTGGCTCAAGGTGTTCATTTGCAAATGAACAATTCATCATGTGAAGGAAAAGGGAAATAGCTCCAGACTTGTGTCAGGTTGCCCTGGTGTTAAATGCTGTTCTTCGGTGTGACATTGTCTAAACCCAATGCCAGTGGGAGTAATTGAGGGCAAGAGTGGCCGTTCCATTATTTTGGGTGAATTAAACTATTGGCTGCCATTACCCAAGTATAATGATTCTAGTAATCCATATCCACAACTTGCATTAATGAAATGATATTCTAGGTGTTTGCTTCCAAACTTAAAAAATACATCCTCTATAAACATACACTGTTGCAAAATAAGCACCTAGGCAGTATCTTATAGTTATGTCTTTTTTTCTATCTAAAACTAAACCAAACCAAAACAACAAAAAAATTAGAGCTGGTCAGAGCCAGGGCCTGTTGAAATTAACAGGAGTCATTCTTCTGTTTTCTATTGACTTTCTACTAGCTTTTATAGGAGCACATTACTGAACTGCCATCAGGGACATAATTTATTCTGGCAACTACAGAATAAAATTAACAATTGGAGGGTTATTGCATGGTACAGAATAAGGGAAAGAAATGCAGTCATTTTAGTCACACATAACAATATACCTTATTGCCAAGACTTATGGAAACAGAATCGAGATAGAACCAAGGCATAAGTTTGTACCCCAGCTCACAAAAAATGAGGGGAACAGACTTTAGATTTACAAATTCTTTTGTAAAGAACTAGATTTTAGGTATGTTACTGTTTGTTTGAAATCTTTTCTAATTGATTATTCAATAGAAAACTCTTTTTAGAAAACGTATTTTGTGTGTATAGAGTAAGAGACTAGACATATTAGGTTTGTAAAGAACATTCAATTTCTAGTACAGAATACATAGCGTATGCAGAATATGATGGATTAACATCTAACGGAGTCAAAAATATATTTTCAGTGTCTCTGAATTCAGTCAATACTTTGATTTTATTAAAAAGAACCCTGAGTATTTATTAATATTATTAAATTCATGTCTGTTGCAGGGCTACAAGCCAGGAATTAGATAGAATTCATTCATTTTATTTTTAAAATAATGCTATATGGTTATGAATCAAAGCACACAGTTTCTTTCTTTGACCTTTTTATGTTTTTAATAGGATTCTCTTTCAATTCTCAGGCATTCTCTTTTGAGATACACTTTATCCTTTTTACAGACACTACAGCCTCAATATAAGGAAACCAAATCCAACTGGCAACTTCTGCAAGGCCCTGAAGGTTTGTCTTCTCCATTGGGTTTCATAAATTTAGAAATAGTTTATCTCAGCTGAGAACCAACAACACAATCTGATACAGTTACAAGGTGTCCTAGAGTAGTATCTTCAATACTTTAACAGAATATTGATGTTACATGGAGAAGACATGCTACGTTACCTTGACCTGTCACTGTGGGATTACAGCTGTATTAGTATATTTAACTTTGCCTACTTTCAAATGATCAGAGAGACTTTTGTTTCTTCTCCCGAGAGCCATCTGCACAGCACAATAGACTCAGGTTAGGCTTTCTTCCTCATTTATTGCCATGTCTTTTGAGAATAGCAATTATTTGGTACCATCATAAAGAAGTCTTCTCCCTCTTTAGTATTCATTGTCCTGTGTTATGCCTCTCTTTTCTTCCTTGGGATGGTTTAAACACATTTATATGTTTTTTGCAGTCTCCCCATTCTAACCAGAACAATGTGGAAAGTCAGAGCAAAATTCAGCTCCTGCTTTCTCAGCTTTGTCAGTCTTGCTGGTACTCCCTCTACAGCAGAGTCATGTCAATGAGAAGCACTTCACATCACAGCAATGTGACATAAACCTGGAGCTATTTCCTTTCTATTTCACATGATGAATTGCTCATTTGTAAATGAGCACCTAGAGCCAAAATATGAGTCCTGACTTTGACTACATTGTAGTGTTCAGAAAACTCTCCTGGTTTCCAATTTATTGCAAACTTGAAAAATCATACAGTGTTTACTGACAGGTTAATAAAACCTTTCTAGTCAGCAAGGACACAGTTTACAGATTTGCACAGAATCACTGGAGGAATTGAAGCTTATCCTAATGTTGAAACATTTGCAAATGAAACTCAGAGAGTTCAACTACACTTTGTTTTAAGGTCTAAACTTAACTTTTTTTTTTTTTTAAAATGAAAAGGCCCACTTCTGTAATTGCAGAATTCATCTTTTCCAGTACTTACATTCATTTTACTAAATCTTTAAAAATAGATATAAAGGACTTAATAACTTTTCAGTGTCCAGAGCTTTATGTTGTCTTGTAGTTACTGAATCCCTGGTGTTAAATACCACCTAATTACTTTGCTAATTAATTTGATTTCTTTTAGTTTTCAGGCCTCCAACTGGTGATATTACATAAAAAATCAAAGCACCGTAGAATATTTTAGTTTATTTTAGACATCAAAAACAAGAAGATAAGTTGTTTTACCCTAAGTCCTGGAAGTTTAAGACTTTAGGTGTAATAGAAGCAGATTTGCTGGTAGAACAGCCATGTGTCAGTGTAATAGTAATTGCTTCTTCTTGTTTTTATGCACAGGCAACATGTCTGTATGTATAAAAACCTCATTGCTTAGAATTTTGTGGGTAGGATTTCTATGCTTCTAACGTTACAGCCATTTCAGGATGCTCAACTCCGCTCCCATGGGAAGCCAGCATTGCCAACATGATAACAAAATAAATTTTCAAAGATACCTAGCTTCTTAAAGATTGAGAGAATTTTGTAATTGCAATTATTAATATTAGCCAAACTGCCATTGTAACAGTGATTAAATAATTAGCATGCTTATACTTAGCAATCCCACTAAGTATGTACTTCCGGATTTGATTTAGAACATAAACAGTTTTTAGGCATCCTGTGTGTTACCATTCCCAGTATCACCATTATGTTGGCTATGCAGTTCATTTTAATACCCTCTATCCAACACGAGAATAGAGAGCAGTTCATGGAATTTGCCATCAGGATTCCTAAAATCTAAATTAATAAATTTCTAGTTACTAAAATTCTTTACAGGTCTTTCCCATTTCTATTTCACTATCAATTCAAAATTCCTATCCTCATCAAGCTATTATGACAGAATCCCAAATTTGTCATGTTACAACTGCTTCCTGTCCATATGATCATACAAAATAGCACCAAACACTATACACAGTTATGATTAAACTAGAGTAGCAATACTTAGGCTAAGTAATTTAAGACCAACTTTCATTCCATTACAAGCCTAGAACACTTCATCAGCCTATATTTTACCCAACCTCAAGCTTCTGCCATTATTGATGTTTCTGATATAAGACAGACCAACTTAGAAATATTGCTAAGTAAGGACAAAAAAGTTGTAATATACTCACAAAGAGCATAAATTGTTCTCTCTTAATTAGTATAGTTTAGTAGTGTCCTTCTGAACTGTACTATGGCTCTGATTGTAGGTCAAGATAACTCCCAGCACTCTAAGAGAAATTATTTTCCTCACTCTTCTGAGATTTATCTTTTTCATTAATGAAATGTCAAAGTCATTTAGGAACCACATAAGTCAATGAACTCCTTGTGCATATGAAACCTGAGAAGATAGTATGAAAATCTGTTTCATTTTTTAATTTTTTATATTAAAAATGTTAGGGTTTTAGAAGATAAATGGTGTAAATTATTCAGCTTTTCTGTCAATGACATTATAAAATATTTTGGGATGCTCTCAATTTTCTTCTGTTTACTTACAGCACAAGTAATATCTAGATTTTGTCATAATAAGTGAAAGGAACCCAAGGTAACCTCACATGGTTCCCCCGTAGAGAATCATTGGTTAAGCTAAAGTTGTGTGTCAGTAAAAATATCAAGTTCCATCCCAAGGAATAAAGAAAATGTAATGATTTATATGACACCATACAGCTCTGGTCATCTGATTTCAAAAAAGATGAACTCAGAACAGAATAGACTTAGAGAACAATAACTAGGATGCTTAGAGGAGTAAAGTACCTGTCTTAAGTGAAGACACTAGACATGCCTGGCTTTTGAGCCTTATAAAAAGAGGGCTAGCAGAAGAAGGGAGTAAAAATGCAACCTATGAATATCTACAAACATAAAGGGAGGAGACATGAAGGGTTTTGAGAAACACCTTGGCAGAAAGGTAGCTAATTAAACACATATTGGGTCAAGAAAAAGTGGATATAAACTGGCCAGTACCAATTAGAAAGAAATTAGTAAAATAATAATAAAAGTTAATTAAATTAATTCATTAATAAAATTATACATAAAAAAAAGATTAATAAAATAAAATAAATTAATAAAATTAGAAAAAGTCTGAACTATAGGAGCAACCAGATTCTAGAATAGCATTCCTGGGAAAGTTGTAGGGAAAACACACAATCACATTCAAAACAGAGGTTGAGAAACTAATGAAAATGGTGATATGAAAAAAAGTTCATGATAGCTGGGAATCTGAATCAGTAATGGACATCCCTTTTTCCCCTGTCTTCCCTAATGGTATTTTCTGACTTCACTGAAGAGTCAGGAAGAGAAACTGAGGGGCAACCAGGTCCCCAGGCCTATTGGGAAAAGAATGGTTCTGCATTCAGGGCTTGTGTTTGATGCCACATAGTAAATGAAACGTATTGGCTACTTGCTGAATAATGAGGATATAATGTACTATTGACTAGTTACATCATCTGCAGAGTGTGAAATACCCCGAGCCTGATGAGGCCAGAAGCATTTGGAAAAAGTGCTACAAAGTACAAAAGAACAGAAATACATCTGAGAGGTATATATAAGACATATAGGAATGAGAGTAACAGCGGACATATGCAGAATGATGCTTTCCTTCTTCCAGCAGTCATAAATTTAGAGAGTTCAGGAGCAGAGGAGGCAGACCAGATGACTACAAACCTTTGAGTTTAATTTGTTCTTCAATACTGCTTAGAGACAGCTGTACTCTGAAATTTTAAATTTATTTTAAATCTGCTGCCTGATCATTTATATGGATAGAGGCTACTTCTTGTATCATATAAACTAGCAAATCCCTGTCTTTCAAGATTTTATTGTGGCCTGTCATATATCATCTCCATATATCATCTCTTTTTAAACCTGAAGTCATAGACTATTTATTGTCTCAAAGTGAAGGCTGTTCCATACTTCTGATCATCTTCCTATTTTTTGTTTTCTATCTTTTCTAGTTCTGCTGTGTTCCTCTTTAAGTTGGTATTATCAGGATTTAATTAAAAATAGAGGGAACACCAGGAATGAACTATGTTTTCTTATTCTCTTTTTTTTTTTTCTCTAGTATTTAACATTACATGCCATTCTGGACCTATAACAGGTATTTTCAGAGAACTATCTGAAATTATTAATATATTTTTTTTGTCCTGGTAAAAAAATTGAATCCCATATTGTAAATTCTGGGCTTATTATTATCAATTGCAATAATCAGCATTGCATTTTATCTGTTATTTTATCCTGAATAATTTGTGTCACCTGGAAATGTTTTATCTGACTGTTCACTCTCTTTTCCAATTCATTCATAATATGCTGAATAACATCTGTTTACAAAACAGACCCCACTGGACCTCTGTGGCATCCATCCTCCATTGTGAATGCTGGCTATTTCTTTTTATCCTTGTTTCTTAGTTTTTAATGTGTTACTGATCTGCAAGAGAACTGTTCTCTTTTATTCTGTGAAAGCTTTCCTTTTTCAGTAACTCTGTCAAAAGCTCTTTATAAAATTCAAGGACAATGTATTGACCACACTGCACCTATCCACACGCTTGTTGACTCCTTCAAAAACCTGTAAAAGGCTTGAAGGACATACCTTCTGCCTACAGAAACTGCATGACTTCTTCCCTTATGGTTGTCTGAGTATCTGCCAGTTCTAGTTTTCATTCTGATTTTAGCTATTTGCCTGAAAGTCACAATTACTTATCTATAGTTTCTTGTATACCCTGTGGAGTCCTCAAAGGCTGGGGTTGCATTTGCTGCCTTCCATTCCTCAGGTCCTGATAAGGATTTAAGTGACAGGTTGTATGACACCACAGTTAGTATATATTTTGTTTCCTACTTATGTGTATTCCGGTTCTCTCTAAGGACTCAAGTGCACAGGAGAGTACAAAACAGTTATTTAAAAGCTGCATTTTATTCACCTGCTTCACTGAGATGAGAGAGAGATACTAATTTTTCATTACAGTGTAAATCAAATATATTATTCAGCCAGTGTGACCTTGCCGGCAGATTCTAAATATCCTCCAGTCCTTGAGATTTTGTTTAGTACAAATGGATCATATTCAATATTAGCTGGAAGAAGACCAAATATAAATTACTGGTATAGAAAAAAACCACCATGAATGATTCATTAGGTATCAATAGGATATTTAGCAATTACCTATGACTGTGTTCACAACAGATAACTAAAAGCACAGAATAATCAATACAAGGCAAAGTCATACTTTGTTCCTTATTTCCATCTGATGTAATTAAAAAAAAAAGAAAAAGAGTGCTTTATACTTTCATTAATGTATTTTTTTTCTGAGTAAGCAGCTGTCCACAGGAGCCTTCACTTTTATTTTATAACACACATCTTGTCAGGAGAAGCAGGTGGCATAAATTTTAAAAGCAGCACGATTATCTTTATCAGAAATTTCTTCTTTGTCTGGGCATAATTCTCAGTTCATTTTAGCCTGCTCCCACCTGATCCTTGTTGGCACAGTGATTTGAAACCTGGGGGGGTTTCAGCCATTTTTGTTTATTTCTTCTAAGTCATAACTGTCTGCATTTGGTGATTGTTAGCTGGTTTTCTTTACCGTCACACTGTGATGGCCAATCCGCTACGAATCAATTGAATCAACTGCAAGAGATTTGCAGATTTTTATTTTTTTTTTCCAGCCAGGCCAAGGTGCTGTTGAAATGACTCAACTGTTTTTCTGAAAAGAAATGTGGCTCTACTAATATAAGCTTGATTTCTTTATTTTAAACAGGAAAATCAGGTATATTGAACATCAGTTTATTTGCTTTCTTTTTTGTTTCTCTTCCCAGTAGAATGCCTCGTGTAGGTAGAATCATAGCACGAGTGGCAGTAAAAAAACTCAGCCTGAGTTTTCTGCCTCTGTAGCTGGAGACTGGCACTTTTCAGCAAGAACACCAGCTTTTTGACGTCTTTCATTCTTTCCTTTACCAAGGGACTAACAAAATGCTGTACGTTTGTTTCTGCCAAAGCTGAGCTTGTCAGGAAACAGAACAAGTCCTTTACTGGTGTGACTAGGCTATGTGTCTTGCTGGAAAGAAAATGCTATTTAAATGCTATTAAATCACACTTCATTTAAGAGAAATCAGAATAACTTCCCTCTAAAACTGCCTGCTGCCAGGAAATATTTTTAATGCCAGTATTAAATGTACACAATAGCCAGTATTTTTAGGAAGTGTCTATTGTATTGTTTAGGGTCATAGTGAAGTTGCCAAATCCAGAAAGCTACAGATGGTGCTAGTTTATATTCTCATCTTTTGGAAAACATCTCAGACTTTACAGTGCACCTAGTTTACTCTTTTAATATTCTAGAAATGGCTTTCAGTGTGTTCCTGCAGTGCTAATCCACCTTTGCTCCAAGGTATAGGACCCTTGATCATCCACAGCTTCAAATTGCATCTGTCTACCCTTAGTACTTGGAGTTAGTATCCCAATAACCCAAGAGTTTTTCTAGTGTGGTAGCAAAATCCATTATATTCTGCAAGAAAAGCTGCTTTTTCTTCATTACCTGGAAGACCTGGCAGTGTGTCTAATTTCTACTCTTCTCAGACGTTTCTCATCTCTGCTTATGCTGAAGGGTCCTTCCTAGCTGGAAAAGTTCCTCTTCTTCTCCCTATGTCCCAATTTGCCTTTGTGAGCTTCTATCCTTGAACATGATAAGTTGCCTTCTGGAAAGGGACAATCTCTCTGATTCTTCATGTAGCCCACATGTGAGCTCTAAATCTTGCATGGTAGCACTTATATCTAAGAGTGTATTATTTTAATAGAGTAATTGAAAAATTTCTGACTCTCCTAATCTCTGAATGCTAGATGGGGTTAGAAAAAGAAAGGAATGGATCATTATGCTTTAAAATTTCAGATCCATTATTAAGCAGCTGTTGTTAAAATGTCATCAAGACAATGAACTTGCTACTGTATAACGTTTTTTATTGTGAGGGGCTAAGAAGCACTAAATATAAATGGAATGTCAACTGTAGAGTGCCTGGTAGCAAAACCCCTGTATTCCCAGAACATCAATGGTGAAAGCAAGATGATCTGGATTTACACTCAGCTACAAATACATGTTCATAGGGAAATCTATTCTACATTCAGGAAAAATCTAAGTGAAACCTTACCAGGTATGGTAGTGTGACTGTTTGCTGCCTGGGATATCATCTTCCTTAAAATCTTCTGGGAATGCATACATGGGATCTCTGGTGTAATTAGGAATACCTCTTCCTCAAATCTATGCTCTCTTTTTATCCATTGTTCTTGTTTATCTGACCACATTTTTCATCATCTGCAGTGTATCTACAGTCAGATGAAATTTTTATTTTCTGGTAAGACTTCTGCTTTAAGTACTGGAAAAGTCTAACTGAGCTGTTTAGTGAATAACTACCAGAAATCCACATGGACTAGGGTATACTGATCCTTTGGAAGAGAACAGCAGAAGACTTTGAAGGACAAATATAAGACCACAAAACATTTAGAGGCTGTAACCAGAAACATTATAAAAAGAATCCAGGAGCTTCTCTTTGCCTCACAGTCTAACCCAATAGTGCATTTTGAGGTTCCTTTGCTGTTACTTCCAGAGAAGTGAGATTTTCTCTGCTGATTTGTATTAGATCTATTTAAAAAGCTGAGTGAGGACAAGAATGTAAGAATTTATATTAATTGTTTGACTTCTAGATTCCATAAAAGTCAGTAGGAAGAGTTAGGAGCTTCCTAATGTTCTTATTCATGAATGCATAGACACCAGAATGATCCAAGAGGAAAAACTAAATCTCTGCCTCATTTTGTTGGTTGCGCAAATCTCCAGGATGCAAAATCAAAACTTACCTTGAGTCTAGAGTACATAATTCTAGACTTCAGAGGCTCTGTTGCAACAGGTTGGAAACACCCTGCAAATGTGTTGCTGTATCTTACTGTATTGGACAAAGTACATCATATCTAAAACTATTCTATCTAGTAACTACCAAGAATTAACTTATATCTGCAACAATACCACTCATTCAGGGGCTAGAACAAAGAGCTGCATTTCCAAGCAAATTAAAAGTATGAAACTGAACAAGAAAAGAGAACTAAGCCAAAAGCTAACACAGGTGTTTTATTTTAAAAAGGGGGGGGGGGGAAAGTTCAGCACAGAAAGCATCAAATAAAGATCCATTGTGATGAAAATACTGAGCTTTAAAGTGAATCTAAGCCAAAAATAAAATGACCTGTTCCTTTTGGTATGTGCCGCATAGAAATGCTGTTCTGAAATTGTTTTTCTGAGTGTAGAACAAAGACTATGCTTTATTATCAAGCTTTTAATATTATATTAATAACCCATTTCCTTCCCATTCAAATTATACGTCCTACTGTGCATGATACTTTCTATGTTAATAATATTAAAATGAAAATAGCAGAAACTAGATATAGCTCAGTTATGGCTCTTGCCCACTGTTGGAGTCTTCACTTCTAACCATTCCTTATTCCCTGCCTGTCAAATCTCTGTGCAGCAAACACACTTTGTACGTTGCAGTGGAACATTTTTTTTTAAGCACCATTATTTTTTTAGCAATTTGTAATGCTATAATGTTGATAATATGTAGGCCTGTAGGAACACAGAATAGAAAGGAGCTTCTCCAAATAAGAACCAATTTGATACACTTTATGCATAAACCAGATGGCTCCACACAGACTATGAAAAGCAAGGAAGTAGAGACCAGAGGAGGTGGGGATTATACCTGGTTTCAGCAGACCAACACCTGGTAAATTTCCTGAAGTGCTTGAAATGTTTGTACTTTTATTTAAGCCAAAATCCAAACGTGAGTAGAAAGACTGAAGAAATTAATTTTGGTCAGGGGCATAGAGTAGGAGGTTCTTTGGCTTCCTCTCCACCTTTTGGCTTAATTACTTCTCTATATAAATTAAAAATCTGAAATGGGATTATATGCAAATAACAACAGTCTGTCTGTTTCAGCTGAAAATCTAAATGCCCTGTAATGTTTTTTTCCAAATTTGGTTTGTAAGTAGGATCACACTAAGACTCGAATTCTCCACCTGATAAGATATTCTACAACAATGTAGAGAGGAAATTTAAACCTTTCACTTAGGAAGTGAAAATGAAGCCATTAATTGGAAAAGCATTCCTGTGTAGGCACAGGAAAGAAAATCTGTTACAATTCATTGGTGTGAATGTTCAGTCAACACTGAGTCCAGCTGACAGCAATGGAGAGGAGCGGATCCTTGTTTCTGGAGACAACAATGAAAACAGAAATCATGTTCCTTATAGATGGTGTGAAATTGGAAGCTCTGAAAACTGACATGGAGTCTTCAATGGATTCTTCTCTCTGACATTTTTGTTTGTTTCTCATGGTCTAATTATTAGATAAAAACTTAAGGTGTGAAAATGAAAAATTTAGCAATGAGGTCTTTTTCCAAAGACTTACACATCAATTCAGTGACAGAGCTGGAGGCATGACAATTGACAGGTCTTGTTCAAATGAGCAAAGGTTTAAAACTGATGGGAAAGTGCAGAACCTTTGGCCCTTTGCAGTGGTGTTTGAATACATGTTAGTTTGCACACCTTGACACTGTAATTAGTAGGTAAGGTGAGTAGTTATTAATATTTCATTAGTGTGAACATCATGGCTTTCTGCCCCATGTCACTTGCCCCCAGCATATTCAGCCGCTGTTTCCAACCTGACTTATGCCATTTTTGCAGCATTGACACTGACTTTTCTCTCGTGTTTAAATAACATTGCTTATTAGTCTGTGGTTCCCTTTGCTTATCCCTGTTGACCTCAATGTTTCAGTTGATATTGCTGCCTGTAGCATTCTGGCAAAGCCTATTTGGAGTCAGTGATTTTTGTTTCTATTTTCTACATCCAACTCAGTAACATACTCCACTACCATTAGATTTACATTAATGACCCTCTGTTAAATTCTGGGGAGGGGGTTTTCCTGCATTTCTTATCGGACCTAGTTCTGGAGGTCACCACATTTCTGTATTTGTGGCTTAGGAAAGCTCTGAGATGCAAAGTTTTGGAGGCTGAGAAAATATTCTGAGGAAGTATCACAACACTGTTGATTTGTTCATATGATCCTTTAGACTTCTGCTCTTGGCCATTTGAGGGAAAGGATGCAAGGAAATTGTGATCTTTGTTCTGATAGAAAAGGCCATTTTATATATTCAACCTGTGATGCTTATTACTTTTAAGCAGACACTGTAGAGATCCATAGCCTTTGTGCTTACCAGTGTCTTTCTCCTCTATGACTCCCTTTAATTCTACTTAATAAGAGGATTCAGCTTATAATTGTGTCATCCAGGAGGAATAGGAATATCCCTTCTGAGTTCCCCAGATTTGAAATGGTAGGACAGCTAATGTCAAGTAGCAGTGAATGTGGCTGAGGTTTGTTGAACTAGTGTCAGCTTAAGTGCTTTTTTTTAACAATTTTCTCTTTTTAACACACCAGCTAGCATAAATAGAAAGTAACTGAATGATGCAGTTATTAATTGGCTGTAAATAGACAGAAATATATGTTAACATATGGTGACAGTTAATTGTGGTTTACTTTTTATAAAAGAGTTCTATCATCTGTCTGTTCAAAGGATCTCACCACAGAAGCATGGCAACATTTAGTGGGATACATCTTTTTTTCTTTTTTCTTTTTTGTTAATGTGACAGTTTGAATTGAATGTTAACCAACTCTGTTTTCTGTGGCTTAGCAGTAAATCTGATCTTTGGTCAGACATCCCATTTGCACCACACTTTTTTTTCTATTGGTGATTTTGTGCAGTTTAGTTTAAATATGCAAAATAAACATGGTTTGCTGGCTACTAAACCAAAACAAATGTCTCTTTCCCACTTACCAATCTTCACATTTGCAATTAACATTGTGCATTGCAAAACAGAGGCTGTGGAACCTGTGTGAGGACTCAGAGTTACCAGTAGAAGGAAAACTCTTTAAATGTGAAGCACACCCACTCGGCATTTCAGAATCTAGGGCAAAAATTGCTATTTCACTCACTCATTCCCTATATTTACAAATCTTTTATATGAAAGTTAGTAGCGCTTATTTGAAAGCAATTCTGTAGCTGGGTGTTTTCAGCAGGTAGGCAGAGCATTTTAAAATTTTCAGCCTTAAAAAACAGTTGATGCTCGATAATGGGTAGTTGCAAACAATTTAGTGCAAATAGGAAAAAGAATACACTGTGAATGGTCACTTGTCCCTAAAGGATGCCTTAATTTACTTACAGGTGGTTTGAGTTTGCGCTGTTCCTATCCCTGACTCTGAATTTTGCAGACTGAAGTGAATTTTACGCCTCAACAAAACCAGGTATGCACAAGTGGGGTTACTGGCAGTCTTTATAGAGTTTAATTCATCAACAAAGACATTTCATTTTACAAATGTGCCATAAGTCTGCTTTGTCAACTTATATAAAGCTTAGTTGAATTATCCTCTTAGTACAAGTTAAGGAAAGTTATAGTCTATGTATGTATTTTTGTTTGTCACCACCACCGTTGTGCACTTTCCTCAGACTATGTACGAACCAGAGTTACGACTACCTGGAGGTCAGGGAAGAATAAGGGCATTTTTAACTGCACACTGTGAAGGGTCATCTTTATCAGCTGTAAATTACCTGTCATTCTAGCAATACATGATGATGCTTCCATCAATAACCCTGCATAGCACCTTTGTGGCCTGTTGAATCCCTGGTGGCTGCTTCTCAAGCATGGCTCTGAACTGCAGGATTTGAGGAGGCTTCTAGTGAAAGGACTGGGGCACAGTCTGTCCCTTGGCATTTGGTGAATGGAAAGTATGGCTTAATATTAAAAAATGAATGTTTTTTCCTGTTCCCAGAACTCTGCTAATTATTCACATTTTATGAACTCAACAGCTGTAAATAGCAGGCAATCATGCATTATTTGTGTGTTCTTCCTGCATTTTTACTTAGTCTTATAATTACCACTATACACAGTTAATATGGAAACCTGTGAATCATTCCTAGGGAAGCCCTGTCATGCCCTGTAGACACCTGGATTAAACATTTCCTTACACATATTTACAGATAGATTCTTTAGTGGGTTTTTTTTTGTGGAAACCAGATAATATATCTTTCTCAAATGCTATGAATTGTCGATATATCTGTAAGTTAAATCCATTTGATTTCCTGGTTTGTCAAGTATGGTAAGGGAAATCTTTCTGTTGATTAAAATTTTACTATAACATTGTGTTTCCTGATACAAATGGTGTCTCATCTGTGGGAGTGGCACACAGAAGCTATAAGAAGTCTCATAGTTTCATATGCATTCTTAGTGAGATTCTAGCATTTTCAAATATTGTGAAGGTGTTCAGACTTCTCACCAGATTTTAAACTCAATTTCCAAAAACATTTTATTCCTGTTCACATGTTTGGTGCAGCCTGTCTCAGATTCCCTCTCTTCATTTGCATGAGGTATGCTGTCTTCTCCTTGTAGCGAAGTTGGACAAACGATCTCAGAAGCTGTAAGAGTAAAAAACAACCTCCAATCAGGGTGATTGGAGAATGACTTATTATCTTCTGCAATGCTGGCAGGCCCAAGAAATGTGTATGGTATGGTATGAGATATGGATGAGTTGAGTCTCCCTTTTTGCCTCAGCATATGCCAAAGTGCCAGGATCTTTTACATATACAAGTCAAGTGAATGGGCTTCCAGGAATTAAAGGAATGGTGAAGAAGTGCTGAAGTACTACTTTTCTGTGGGAAATTATCTGTTTTGCTTTTCTAGCTTCAGGCTATGATTGCTAAAAGGAGCCTAAATTATTAAAGCTCATATCTGAAGATCAGGTTCTCTCTTTATTACCTGTAATGACAATTTAATCCCCTTTTCCCCCCTAAAGACAGAAAAAAGTAAAACCAATGGAGAGTTAAAACAAGGTCAGAGCACAATGAAACGGTGAGTCCTCACCACCTTGATACTGCACTGTAACCCACTGTTTTCTATTTCTGAAAGCATTTGAATTGTTCCATACTGCATTTCTGTGCATTTTATAATACCTTAGTCTAAATTTACTCTTTACAGGAACATATTCTTTTACTGGGGGGAAAAAATGAATTCATAAATTCCTCATGATCTTGATTCATATTTTATGAGAATCAAGAAAAAAATGTATACAAAAATTCTAGAACACATTTTTCCTCAACTTTCATAGCACATATATTTTGATAAGGTGGCTTCTAGACTATGTAAACTTTGAGCTTGTTTCTCCATATGAGAAGAGACAGGAAATTTAGTTTCCTCCTGACAAATAAAATACAAAAACAATAGTAATTAGACCTGACTGGGAAATGTTCCCTCAGCAAATGGTAATTTTGATAACTCTGAACAAAACCTGCACCTTTATTTGCAAAGCCCCCTAACCATTCAGACCAAAAATTTAACAACATTCATAAGGAATCTAGTCAATTAATAACAAGAATAACAATGAGAAGAATGTTCAAAATTATTTTTGAAAGAGCTAATAAACTGGATGTTTCATTTCCATGTTTATCCCAGTAAGGAAGTATTTAATGGTGAGGACAGCTTATGCCACAAATTGTAAAAGTTGTGCTGGCCACTTTTAGAGAAAGATATAGGATTATAAGACTAAGTGAACCACAGGATCAAGCTAGTGCAGTGTTCCTATATTCTTGCCCTTGGCCTACGTTAGGTGAAAATTAAACCTTTCATACATGGGGTAGTATTTAGATGTGAGCTCTTTTGATGGAACAATGTGCATTAAAAGGTGTCTGATATATCAAAGCAAAATGCTACACAAATAAAAAAGAAACTGAAGAAGAACATTATGAAACTACAGGAAATTTGATTTGTTCTCTTAAATGAAAGATACAAACATTTCAGAAATTTGGTCTGAAAAGGAAATTATACTGAAGTTAATAATTAGTGCAAAGCAATATAGGACCTAGTTAATATAACTGTACTCCATTGGCCTCAGTACAGTACACTACAGTCGCTTTAATGAAATTATGTCACTTTTAATTTTAATAGTTTTATTAGGTATCTGCTTTAGGCTGTACTTGAATGGACACAGTGCAAATTCCCTGCTGGTGTAAATTAGTGTAGCTCCATAGGGATCCTAGTAATTTTAGCATTAATGATCTGATCCAAGTTAGCTTGAATATAGAATTTCCCTTTGACCTTGTGATAATTTTTTTATCAATTTCATAAAGTAAATACAACTGAGCAGAAAGTACTACATTTATAACAGTATTTTCCATAGGATGATGCAGGAGTTGAAAGATCAAAACTTCTATGAATGGGTAAAGGATATTATTAAACACTTGGAATGGAAGTCAGCCCTCCTTAGCTCTGAGGGCAAAATAATGCATTGGTGTTTGTCTTATCCCCTCAGCTAAAGAAAATGAAATACTCAGTGCTTTGCCTTTTCTATGCTAGTCTCAGTAAATTCTCATTTTCTTTTCTTGTCAATCAGGAACATTTGTTTTTCCCTCCCATATTTTTGAATATTCCTCCTCCCTCCTTTTTTTTTAATCCTAGTAATTCCGTGTTCTTTACAGCTTTTATATCCCATCTCCAGCTTCTTTTTATTTCCTTTGGCTTTCTTTTAGGCTTCTCTTCGCTTTTTTTCTCCCTTATCTTTTTCTTCCCTCTGTCTCTAGAAAGTTTAGTGTGGAAGTTAATCTAACAGCATGAAGCTAACCGATATTATCAGGACTTGTGAAATAGAAACTAAGCTCTCACTGACTTTTAGAACCTACCTGTGGCAAATCTCACATGAACAAATTGGTTCTTGACATTTGATCGGGATCTGCTTACTTCTTAAAATATGCTTTAAAAACAACCGGTAAGCCTCATTCTCCTTTTATTCTGGAAACGTTGTACACATTTGTTTCACAAAACTTACTTCTCTGTAGAGCAGTTTTGATATGAGAAATGTAATCACAGTCAGTCATAGGAAACCTACAGTTACCTTGCTTTATTATAATCCTGTATATAAATGAGAAGTTATAGTCTCCTTCTGTGTACCTGTAAGATTCAAGCTTTGTTAAAAAAAAAAAAAAAGCCTTCTTTACATCATTAATTTATATGGAAAATCATTAATATATATGGAAAAAGCAGACAAACTTTTGGTCTTAGAAAAACCCAAAGGGCCTTAGGAGAGGAAGGAGGTCTGCTCACCTCAGTCATAGTCCCTGGATTACTTTGCTTTCCCTGTGAACTTTCTTTGGACTACGACAACCAAACACTTCTGCCACTCTGATGACCCTGGGTATACCTGCCAACCTGCTGTCTGGACAGATTAATTAAATAACTGTTGCCCCTTTAAGAACATAGAATAGGCCTTATCAAATACCTCATAATAATTAGGTTCTTAATTAAAAGAACTAATTATGTTCAAACTTGCTCTATTGGGAAACAGATAGAAGAAGAGTCAGATCAGCATAAGATAACCTCTGTGATGCATTGTAGGACACAGGAACGCAGCTCTTACATCCATTCCTGATCCCAACACATGCAGCATCCCGTGCTAGGCATGAGATGTGACAGTAGAGAGGCTTTTCTCAGGCACAGTGGCTCGGCTCCACATTTCCAATCTCTCTTCTGTGCAAAGAGGTTCAGAGACAGCAGCCAGGTCCAAAGTCCACTCAAATCAGTGTGCAGGTGTTTGGGAAAACTGGATAATGCCCTTAGAGTATAGATGAGCGGAAACTTTCATATTGCTTTCTGCAGGATGCAGGAGACTGGCACTAAGTTTCACTTAATGCATCCTGTGTAAGAAGTTCACTGAGTATTTTAAAGTGTCAGTGTGGTCACGCGGTTTATAAACCACTGTTCCTTAGGAGGCACCAGGCAGGTGCGTGGCACCAGCGCTGGGAGGACATGGTGGTGTGAAGGCTGGGTTTTCACTGCCGATGATTTGGATTCTGAATTGTACATCCAGTTTCCAGAGGGTCTCCCACTCCTAATTTTATCTTTAGCTACCAAGTGATTCCGGGTCTTTCCTCTCTTATTCAGAGGATGGCATTGACCATATTTATTTCAAGCAACTGAAGCAGCCTTACTAAATTTACCCACGGTTCTAAATATACATAGATCATCATAACCACAATGCCCTCATTCTGTCATACTTGCTTGAAATGTGTGTATTTGAGTATTAGGTAGTTTTACACTGACTAGAAAAATTATAAAAAACAGAATTATCTGTTTCTCAGTGTTCAGATGGCTTCAATTTGTGAGTACTATTAAAAAATAGAAATAATTGTGTTGAGATCAGAGATAATTATCTCAGAGGCATGTTGATATTGTTTTCCTTAACGTTTTGTTTAATACAGTTAATTGGCTCAGCAGTACTTTTTAAAGCTCCTAGTCTAACCGAAATCTTTGAAGAAGAGTACAGGCTTTAAAAGAAGACTAAATAAATGGGAAATAACTGAATGGACTTGCTGGATGGCAGTCTTCATATATCTATTTTCCCACAGTGAAGTCAGTCAGTGCCAGAAAGACTGTATATTTCCCACAAGTACAGACACAAGGTATTAAGTTGGTGCCACAGTGACCAAAATGTAGATACTTGACTGGACATGGCATAAAATGGGATGTTTTGGCTTCCATTTCAGAGGGAAATTATTCAAGCTTCATTATGCAGTATAGTCTTTACTAATACAGAAGGAGCTATATGTCATTTGAGCAATTTCCTTTGTAATAAAAGATACATTGGCTTTGATGTTGATCATCTTATGGGATAATCAATGGATATAAGCATTTGATGGCAACAGGATATTAAAGAGAGAGTCACTTGTTTTATACAGGTAAAGCTCTTGTTCAACCCCAAGGCCCTACCAGAAGAGAGAAAGAGGGATTCCTCTGCTTGAAAGAAGGACAGAGGCACAAAGGGCTGTCATTCCAGCCTGTGTAATATGTGCATTAAAGTCCTGTGGAAGACTCTGGGCCTGTGTGTGGTGGGGATGATGTCCATCCTGCTGTGGCCAATGGCAAAAATTCCACTTATAACATTGCTGTTAAAATACACTCTTTTTAAGGACATTTTTTTCTTTGGAAAAGTAGGAAATGTGCATGTATCGCCTGAAACTTTTGTGTTTTCACTTATTTAGCTCTAAGATTTAAGGAGCTTCTTAAAAACCAGTTTTAAACTCAACTGTCTTTAGGTTCGTGAACTGAACAGCAAAATCTTTCAGCGGCAGAGATTTGCTGAGCAGCAGAGGAAGGTCTGCTGCTCTAACGTGTCATATCTAGGACACTCATAAGGATTGCTAGTTTTTGCAGGTGTGATGTGATCTCACTGTGCAGCTGTTCATAGCAAGAAGGAGAGGTAAGGCAGAGTTATTCCCAGGCTGAGGAACAGAGCAGTGCTGAGCACTCTTCCTCCATAGGAAAGATGCAGGACCAGGAACTGGTGGCTTGGCACATGCTGCATAGTTTAAAATTCTCTTTTTAGCTACAAACTCGGTGTCTCCTTACAAATCACTTTGTTGCTGGGAGGATTTTCAATTATATGAAAGCTTCCTATAATACACCGCTGCTGTTCCAGTAAAGTCTTTAATCCTGCTCCTACTGAATTTACATGGACTTCAGTGATACAGGATTGCGTCAAAAGGGTGCAATTGGCTTATAATATCTTTGATGGGTGTATTTCATCCTTTCTCAATAAGAAAGAAAAAAAAAAAGTAGATAATGGGCTGATATTTTTAGAATAGTTGTCTCTACAGCCTGAATTTTCTTTTATACTTAGCATGTCTTAACGTGGAAAGTGAAGGGTATCAAATAACAATGAGCAACAATAACTGCATATTTTACACTTCAATAGAACTCTAAATACTAGCTGATGGAATCTAATGACTTTTGAAAAAAATACATACCCCCCTTTTTGCAAAGATGGGATAATTCTGTAATTAACATGAGTCATCTGTATGACTTTTAAAGAACTGTTTTAAGTTACTTGACTTTTCAGTTTGAGATTCTTGCTATAGAAGGAAATGAATGACATGCATTTTTGTGCATTTACCAAATTTACATTCTACTTGTGTTTGAATTTCCCATGGGGACATCCTTATCTTCCTTACAATCCTTCTGGATAAGTCCACAATGATGCAATTATTGCATGGATGAATTGCCCTATTTGATCAATTGATATCTGAATATTGTTTTTTAGTGGAGCCAACGTAAATGAATAAGAGCTAGTTATTGCTGGTTTATTTATTTTATAAAGGAGAGATAAACTCCAGTGTAAACTGAGAGACAAGGGCTCACCTGAAGCAAGCGTACAGCCTGCATTGTCTTTCTGTCTCCTTAGTACAAAACACAAGAGTAAAATATGCATCTTTATTATTACAGAGAGCAAGTAATAAAAAAAGAATTATTATTTACTTGCTATAGAAAGTAATATTCATGGCTTTCCAAACGAAGATTAATGGTGTTGAATCTGTGAATAAGATGTTAAAAAGCCCAGACAGGAAAGTCTTTGTTTTATGCATTGTATTACCCATTTTGTCAGTATGGCGCACAGGAGGTGGACGGAGGCAAGTCTGTTTGGGGAGGGGAGTCTAGACATCTCCAGCTACTTCCTTATTTATCTTTCCTTTACTTCTGCAAAAGAGATGACTGGAAGTCATATAGTACAAACTGGAATGGCTGCAAGAGCAACTTTTTCCTTACATGAGCATCTTGGAAAGGCTGCAGCAGCTACTTATACTTGGGATTCACCTTGGGAGCTGGGATAGAGGCCTCAGAGGATGATAAGGGTGGTGTGTCCTTCTGGAACTGAGTGTCCCTTAATTGCCTGGGGCACTGTTTATCTGAACAAATGTGATTGGTGACAAAATACAAAAAAAAAAAAAAAAGAGATAAATCACAAAATTTTATAACCTCACATGACTTGTCTGGGTGGCAATAGTTATTCATGTGTGCACTGCTAAAGTGGGCATTTAGGCATCTTCTAAAAGTGCTCAGAGCTTGAGAAACAAATGACCATTAGCTCCTTAAAAATACTTTGTATTTCTTTTATGACTGGCTGTTTAAGAGATAATTTATGGTTCGGCTCAACACTTAGACACCAGTAAACCTTTGAAAATGCTACCTTTTCCTCCCAAGCTTTTTCATTTACAAATGGACATGGAAAAAAGACGGAGTGATTTGTCTCAGTGAGTAATAGCAAGTGAGGTCACTCTCTATAAGCAGCAACTGTTATGACAAACAGCAGATTATAAAGCCATGGTTGGCTAAGCAGAATAATTTTAAATGCTTTGCTAGATACTCACAGCAACTTTATATGGCTGGCACTGCCTCAGAGTTAGCAACATGGAGATTTGCAGCACTTGGTGGAATCTCTTGCTTTCTCACTATTCAGTACAAGACCAGTCCCCTCATGGTAGTAGCTCCTAGGCATCTTCCAAATGACTTTCTCTCATGTACTTCTCTTAAATCTAGTTGAATACATGAGTATCTTTGCTGCTTTTAAAACTGCTGGATCTTTCTCTTTGTGAAAATATATCCAAATGTGGCTGGAGAGGATGTAATATTCCTGCTGTTGCAACATGTGGTGTCACTGAAGGATTTATCTGCTACAAAACTGTATTTGTGGCTAGGGCACCTGTATTTTAAAAGGACGACAAATCTCAAGTCACATGTCTGAAAAAGCCCTATTGCCTGAAACTAGCTTAGGAGGGAGATGAGGACCAATATCTTAGGTGTCTATACAGGATTCCAGGATTAGCTAAGTATTGCAAAAAAGGTGGTTTTTTTTTTTCACAGGAGGATCTGAGCATAGGCACAGATTTGGTACAGAATTAGCTGACTGGGTATCTTCAAGAAGGGAGGTGAGTGGAGGAGATTAAAGGCTCAGGGAGCCCTGAGAATTTGTGGTTGTGGGCATGAAGGAAAGAGGTGAAGAGGGCTGCATACCACTAACTGTATGCCCTTCTCATTAGAAAATATTTTATATAGGAGACCATTTATTTTTTCTTTGCCTTGTTTCTTTTTATCCTTGACAAGATCCCTATGGATGTGACTTGAAAATAAAAAGCGCTTTGGAGTTTTCATCTGTTTCTTGCTCAGTAGGACTTTCAGCTCTTAACTTGGGGAGCAGACTAGTCTAACTAACTCTAACTAACTAAAGGCATGAATAGTTTGCAGACAATGACAACTTGCTAAGGTGGGTGAGATGAATCAACTTGTGGTGGGGCTGATTTCTTCTGTTAACTATAAAAAGAACACAGATGATTAAACTAGACAAGATACCTCATGCTTAGGTAGCTACTGTTAAATGACATGAATCCCACATGAATGACAAAATCAAACAGCAAAGAAAGCATCATTTATTATAGAGAACCATCTGTGGAGGCAATCACACTTATCATTCACCCATCAAAGGACTTGAATTATCACTGGAGTCTAAATCTCTTGCTGCACAGGACTGTACTGCCCTGCTTGGTACAGAGATCATCAATTCTCTACATTAAAAGGGTAGATCAGTGCACAATTTTTAAGAACAAGTCAAGCACTGATTCCAAGGGAGCAGCTTTGCTGAAAAATTGATGGTGCTGCATGACCCACTTTATTCCGAGGGCGTCCAGTGTTCTTTCTCTCATCCATGCTATCAGAAAGCACTTGGAGCCAGGGTCAGTTAATAAAAAAGATAGGGCTCATCTGTTCTCTCACTCTTGAGGTCATCAAGGAGCCCCATCTTCCTAAGTCTCCTGTTCAGGATGGTCCTGTTCATATATTTGGGACAGATGAAAATTTATCTGAGTCTAGAAATGCAAGGCCGGTTCTGTGGCATTCCCTGTCATTTATACCTCCCCTCCCCCACTTAAAACCAGGTTGATTTCTGAACGTGATATTGTTCATCATAGAGGAGACAAAAACTGTTGGAGTACAGTACCTTGCTGTTAGCCTATTAACAGAGGAGGAGAGTTAAAGTATTTAAAGCAGTAGTGCCCAGTTTGCCATCCCACGGGAAAGAGTATATAGCTATTAGCATGGTGTTGGCAGCATGATTTCCTCCACAGGGCTTGGGGACTGCACTCAGAATAATGTCTGTTCCTCCAATAGAACTTCACCCCATGCCTTCTCTCCAGTATCTTCAAATGCTGTGGCAAAGTGATAGTCTTATTTGTTTGGCCAGTCAGGCCCCTTAAAAAGAAGGCAGGGACAGATTTTGCCTCTCATGTTTATATGTATTCTGTGCATAGTGTGACTGTGTGGAATGGTTGACACGCTGGAGGGAAGAGATGTCCTTGAGAGATGGGCCTATGAAAACCTCATGAAGTTCAACGAGGCCAAGTAGAAGATCCTCTACGTGGGTCCAGACAATCCCACGCACAAATACAGGCTGGGTGAATTGAGAACAGCCCTCAAGGGAAGGACTTGGGGGTGTTGGTTGATGCTTAACATGAGCCAGCAGTCCTGGGCTGCAACAAAAGCAGTGTGGCCAGTGGGTCAAGAGAGGTGACTGCCCCTTTACTCTGCTCCCTTGAGACCTCACCTGGTGTACTGTGTCCAGCTCTGGGGTCCTGAGCATAGGAAAGACATGGACTTCATGGAACAAGTCCAGCAGAGTGCCATGAAAATGATCAGAGCATTCATAGGAGCACCTCTCCTATGAAGACAGGCTGAGAGAGTTGGGGTTGTTCAGCCTGGAGAAGAGAAAGCTCTGGGGAGACCTTATGGCAGCCTTTCAGTACTTAAAAGGGGCCTACAGGAAAGATGGGGAGGGACTCTCTCAGGAAATGTAGTGATAGGATGAGGGGTAACGGTTTTAAACTGAAAGAGGGGAGATTTAGATTAGATACTAGGAAGAAATTCTTTAATGTGCAAGTGAGACATAAGACACTGGAGCAGGTTGCCCAGAGAAGTTGTGGATGCCCCATGCCTTGAAGCATTCAAGGCCATATTGAATGAGTAGCCTAGTCTAGTGGAAGGTGTCCCTGCCCCTGACAGGGGAGTTGGAACCCAAACTTTTCTATGATTCTATGATTTCCATGGGTAAATTTGGGAGAACTTAAACTCAGCATAAGTAATAATGAAAAAAAAAAAAAGCAAAGAACCTTTCGAACCTGCAGGAAACCTCTGATCTGTGCTTTTCTGGTGGCAGCATTACCTGTTATCACAGACAGACACATAACATTCATGGGCCTGTACTCCAGGATGCTAGTTCGTATCTTAGCACCTCCACCACTGGATTCCTGTTTGGTCTCCAACACCAAGTACTTCCTCTTCTATAACTATTTTAATATTTATCTTCCTCTGTGCCCTTGTTGAGACATCTTACTTAAATTTTATCTTTAATAATAGTGACTGCTTATTCGGTGCAATGAGATTAGGAGGGTTGGGGCAGACTCCTAGGACTCTCTCGAGGAGAGCTGTGTGTGCTGTGTGCATTTTTTCAGTCAGCTGAAACAGAGACCACTCCTAACTGAATTCCTTAGCCCTGGG
Organism: Gallinago jamesoni; assembly: GCA_025769975.1. Taxonomy (NCBI): domain Eukaryota; kingdom Metazoa; phylum Chordata; class Aves; order Charadriiformes; family Scolopacidae; genus Gallinago; species Gallinago jamesoni. The sequence goes on along the minus strand of JAOQGH010000062.1, from coordinate 7,076,202 downwards.
ATTTCCACCAGCCCATTGGATTTCTTGCCAAATTAACCAAGTTTAAGGGAATGTAGACAACTTTGGATGGGTAGATATCAACCCAATGCAACTGGCTGAACGCGTATGCCCTGCAAGCAGTTCTTGAGAAAGCAAAAGGGGCAGGTGCCCGCTGTCTAGATTGGTTATGCCAAAGCCCACCAAAGGCTCACTGTGGAATCTGGGATGGCATGTTGTGCTGGATGAACAAGGTCTCTATGTGTAAGCGAGGGCCCCTCCTAGGAGGACAGTGTTGTCCTTCTTGGTGGCCCTGACTTTCTCTTTGGGGCTGTGCTTGTGTGTCTCTGTTGCAGTTCCACTTCTGTACCTTACTTCCCCTTTGCAGAAGCAGCCTGGCTGCTCAGCCCAGAGGCAGCAAAATTCAATTTATCAATTCAATTAATTTGATTAATAAGCAAAATTCAAGAGATCAGAGAACTAGCATTGCAATCGACATTGCAATCCATGTTGTTACTGGAGCTAAGGGTACCGTGCTATTTCCACATTCATATTTTATTAATTTGGAAGAAACTGTTATGGGTATTATTAAATTGGAATCTCATATAATGGCAAGTCTTCTGGAAAGATGCTTGGCAAGGCTTGCAAAGTTTTGTTAATTTTACTCAAAGCTTTCACAGCTTTCAGTGTGGCTTTTTTACAAAGCTAAACTTAGAGGATTAACACTGCTCTCCTCATGGTACTCTGTTTACCAAGGGAATGTTGGTCAAAGGGAGAAAAGTGGACAACTTCAGACTTTTCATGTCAGTGCTACTTACCGAACAAATATCCATTGGCAGAGTAAGAGCCTGAAGAAGAAGAAAAGAAGCTTTCTACCTATTGTGCAAAAAATCAAAAGGTTCCAGTGAATTTCTTTGAGTGTTAGCAAAACTGCTTAATCTAGGATTTCAAAGGGTGATCAAAACTATTTTCAATTATTCCTGACTTGCACTTGTATCATTCCAGGCTGAGCTGAGTCTTTTTCCCTAGTACACTCCTTTATTTAAAAGCAATAGAAAGAAGAGAAAGAAGTGAATTTCAATGATCAGAATCCCAGTGTGTGGGAAATATGACTTCAGTTCTTCCTCTGGAAAGTCTGAATAAGACCAAATAATTACAAGTTCTTCACTAATAAAAAGCTGAGGAAAAAAGAAACAATAACAGAACATTTTCTGAAATTGGATTTTCGTTATCTGTAATAATACAGGAAGCTTATCTATTGTGAAAAGAGCAAGCCTGATTCTAATGTGGCATAAATATTTGCATGACAATAAGGTTATGTCTTTTAGATTAAGACAATGTGTTGCTCACAAAGAAGAAGAAACAGCTGTGGCCAATCTTGGGAAAACATGACTTTCTAAATGTGACTTTGTGCATGTCCCAAGACTCTACAGCTAGTTTTATTTGAAAGTAAATTTACTGTTACAGTGCCATTGCCATTGATTACAGACTCACATCCAAACTCTGAGGGTGGCAGAGTGGGTATGTAAGAGCTGTTAAGTAGCTTTGATCTTTCAGAATAAGTAAGGAGTCCCAAATGGAGAACACAAAAATACACCTTTCTGTCTCACTACCTTGTATTACCAACTGTAAGACTTAAGAATTAAAAGGCTTTATAAAGCACCGAACGTATAAATGTATCAAGCAAAGAGTTTTATTGCAGAAATTATTCATTTGCATCCCAAAATGAACTAGGTGGTGAACTTTCAAAGATATCTTTTTTTTTTCTAAATGTGACTAAAAATTCCCAAACAGCAGCAAATTGTGTTGGTTCTAAAGAAGTGAAATTAAAGGGAACAACATAGGGCATTGCTTATAGTGCTGATCCTTTATCGGTGTAAACGTTGATTGCTTAGGTTAAAAGGTCTATGAAACAAAGTGGCTGCATTCTCAGCTACTATAAACCATTACAGGGATGTATAACACTATTTGCAGCAGCTAAGATTCCAGATACCATTACTTAAATAATAATCTTTATTATTCTTAGGATAGAAAAGTTAACACTTAAAATCTTTAAGATGAACACATTAAAAGGATCATGGAATGTTTACATTCCTTGACCTAGATTTTTCCCAGAATTTAAAGAGAACAAATCTTTTGAAGGACTATTTGAACTGTTTCTGATGTACTTCTACTGGTCCGGGACATATGGTTTACACTGCACTGCTAGAAATATTTTTTGGTGTACCATGTATCTTATGTTCTATATAAATAGGCTCTCAACAACTGAAAATTATCTAGAAATATAAAATTGTGCATGGGATTAGAGCAATTGCCACATCCAGCCAGAAAACTCCCATGTCATTTACAGCCTAGAAACCAGGAACAGTTGTTCACATTTCCCATTTTATGAATCAGCAAGGAAAGTGATGGTGTCAGTTTTAGCAGTCTCAAAATTTAGAAGGGCACGAAATTTCAACCTAAACCAGAATAACATTCCTAGCCAGGGAATCAATTTTAGTCAGTTAATCAAAAGCCAGTTTAAAAGTAGAGGTGAAATTGTGACTGTGTTGCACTGAATGGATATCCTGCCACAGATTCTTATAGCACGTAGTCCTACACTTACAGATCAGCTCCCTGTCGCATGGAAGCATCCTCAGATTGCTAGGCATCACTTGTCCTCATACTTTCTGGAAGACTGTCTGTGGAAAATTGTGGGCTTTCCCACACAAAGAGTGGGATTTTACAGTATGTAGCTGGGCTGTAATATGGAAAATATGTCTACACTCTGCATTATCTGGGCAAGAGAATTATCACAGTAACTACGGAGTAGAAAAAAGGAAAGGTTACAGAGTACAGGGAAGAGAAAAAAAAGGAAAGTAGAATGAATTTCTTTCTCTTCCCAGAGTGCCAGGTTCTTGTTTCAGCAGCTGTCTGCCACTCAGAGCCTCTTTTGGCTCACTTGCTAGCATAAAATCTGTATACAATAGCCAAACTGCCTTCACGCAGAAAAACGTGAATAAAAAAAAATGGGTATGCTAAGAACTACTGTTGAAAGCATTCTACAGGACATAAACAGACAAGGTGATTCCACTCACCCAGAGAAGGAAAAATTAGGAGATGGGATACTGTAGATTTTCAACAGTTTAAAACAAACTGTATCTCACCCACCCCCCATTTCATTCCATGTACGTCATCTCCTTTTACAAGGAGATAGTATTTTTTCCCTGTATAAGGTAATCTTCATAATCTGTTTTTAACTGTAAAATGAGAAAGCCAAATTAAATCTGAAATGTACACATCACATTCTTAGATCAGAATAACATATGCCAGGGAAAGAAGCAGCAGACTATTGCTGTATTTGGATAAAGCTATAAAGCCAGAAGTACTAGCTTTGAAAAACAATTATACTTAGCATTTCTCATCAGTAAATCTCACTAGGCTAAGGCAGAAAGTATTATCCTCTTCATTTAATGATGCAGAAATTAAAGCGTGGGGACACAGGTATGCCTTGTGCAAGGTCGCTGGCAGAACTAAAAAGAGAATACTTGTTTCTCAATTCCCAGCAAACAAGCTCTTAACTATGCCCACTACCTCATTATCTAGAGCAAATAAATAAATAAATACAACAATATAAACAAAGTCCTTCGTAGTTCAATTTTAAGCATTCACTATGAAATATCCATTAGGTGTCTACAGCTAGGAATTATTCCCATGCATTAGTTGGAGAACAATGAGAACCCATGGAAAACATAAGCCACCAGCAAACAAATTTGTAAACATTGCATTATGGAAAAGAAGGCCACACTAATAAATAAGAATTAGCCACTCAGATTTGGTAAGTCGCTTATGAATTAGATGGGATGGTAAATATGGTCTCAGAAAACAAGCTAAAAACTACACCGGTAATTAAAGTGTGAACTGTACCATTAAGCATTTTCCCCACTATCATTGTCTTTTCATGAGCCATGCTTATGTCTGAATTGCAGTAAATCTGGTATAACTTTAAGTCCAAGAGAATTGCCTGTCCAGTTCTCTTAGCCATTATGAAAGCTGGCTGTGTACTATGTCCCTTTCGAAGTTCCACAAAAAATAGGCATTTGTGTAAGATCTTAGAATTATGAGCACCAAAGTCCTTAGGTTTCTGATAGTATACCTCTAGCATCTTGACAGTTAAGAGAATTATAAAGTACCTCCCCTTATTTTTCCACTATTGTGCATAAAAAGACAAAAAAAACCCCACAAAACACCACACAGGCATTGTTAGGTTTTCTTCTGATTCGCTAATAATCATAATAAGCCCCTCTGAAACCTTCAGTAAAAAAGCCCAGAAAATTTGGAAGGCTTTTCCTAGCCTCTACCCCCTCCTCTTTTTTCTATTGTAAGTAAGCATGTAAGCTGAATATTGTAAGGTTTTCCACAGATACTTATTAGCGTGTACGTGTTTCAAGTTGGAATACACCTGAAAGAAGCAACAGCTCAGCAGAACACAGCAGATGTGATGGGAGCAGTAAAGCTTTGCTAAAGCTTTGCTCACTTGAATGGATCACTGAGTTTCTGAACCTCTTCTGAGTGTTTCAAGTCTCAGCTGCCCTGGTACTTGAGGAACTTAGCTACTTGTGAAAGAAGATGAAGGAAAAATACTTAGCTGAACATATTCTATTTGCCCTCCATAGCAAGAATACAGTCAGGAATAACCAAGAATTAAAATTTAGAAGGGATATAGTAAATTTGAGATTCCAAGCAAAACCTCAGCCCCACAGGAGCAGAAGAGGTGATAGCAGTTAAGATTTTGGTCCCACTTTAAGCCAAAAGGTCACATCAATGAGTACTCAGACATTACTGAAAATCTGATACTTTGTGACTCAGGTATAAACTTGGAGTATGCCGGCCTCATATTTATGTGAGTAAGCATTCAGTCTGGAAAACTTCCAAATGGCATTTTAAGTGATGGTAAGAGGACATAACCATTTTTCTCTCTCCTCTGCACTCACACTTTGGTAAATTCAGTGACTGCCCTGGTGAGATTCTTATCACAGGTGCCAATCCCAGGGGACTCCACTGGAGCCACTCAGGTGTCAAGCTAACAAAGGTACCCTTCATCTGAATTGCTCAGATTTGATGGTACCCTGAAACCTTTAAAAGCCTCTGTGATAGATTTATGTTGTTTGATCTTTTGTGATTAGAAGAGAATTACATGTACTCATTACATTTTCAGAGTTCTCTCAGAATATTCTGTTCATTTTAGCTGTCCAGCTATGGTACTGGCATGTATCATGTCAGTAACAAATCCCTGGGGAAAAGGAAAAAAGTTTATAGCATGGGAAAAAAACCTGCCTCAACTCCAATTCCTCTCAGACGAGAGGCTCTCAGAACAAAAATCAAGATGTCTTAAAATAGACTCTGTCATATTATCAGTGATCTTGAGGGGATTATTTTCCAGGCTTTTGTATGGAAATGGGTCTTATCTCAAGAGGAGATAACTGCAACAGGTCTATATACATTAGACGTGCCTTTTCCAATGCAGACAGAATCCTTAAAATGGCTGTACTGCCTCCTACTCGGAAGATAATTGGTGCCTAACACTTTTGGCTCTGGGGAGTAACGCACGAGCAGGGCAACAAAAGAAGATACAAGGAATCCGTGTTGCTAAGACGCAACTCTGAACCTGTTCTGTCACCATAAAGAATCCTGACGTCGCATTGCAGACATTTTGTGATTTTAGTGCAATTTCTGTTATACTGCAAATATGGATTTACATTGTCTCAATTTCTAAGTGGCAGCGCCACCTTCCTTTTTAAGATCAACAACAAGGTTTTGCATTGCTCTTATTTTGTAACTATCCACATACATTGATCTGAACAGTTTGCCGAAAAGTTAGTTTTTACAAAGGACATTAGATGTTAAAAGACTACGGTGTTAATTACACAAATGGTTGATTCATTGTATTTTTAAAAATAGCAATTAAAAAAAAATTGGAAATAGTGCTACTAACTTTTCTCTTCCAAACTTCATCTTGATTACTTCTTCAAACATAGTGGTAAATTACCATTAGCAGTGGTAATTTAGATGCATGAACAAATACAGCATGAAGGGCAACAATCAGAGATGAGAACCAAATTCTGAACACTTCAGTTACCTGAACATCCTTACAGATAATGGAGGTGCATCTGGCTTCTAAATTCATCCCTCCAAATGTTTAACAGCACATTACAAAAGCCACTGCTGTACTCAAATGAAAGCCCTCTGTGTTTATCATCTGAGGAGGAAAACCAGTTTTATGATGTCTTGTTTTTCAGACTTCACTCATACTGTTGAGTCTATTTGGTCTTTAGAATGACTGCATCTCCGATTGCAGCTCCAACATTTCTTTCATTCAAAATGATCTATTCATCTGTATTCATAAACATGTCAATCTACTGGTTCAAAAAATCCAACCAACCCTCCAATAACAAAAAACAACAAAAACCTTCTCATTAATCCACCTCCCTCATTAGCTAGGATTAAAAACCTTAGTCAAAATGATTGGCCTTGTGCCCAGAAAAGCTATGAGATCAATAATCCAAACAGACTTAATGATCCTCCTACAAAAGAATAACTTTCGTACTTCACCGACAGAACGCTTTGAAAAAGTGATGGGAAAAATACAAGAAATGTCACATCATCTGCATAAGTTAATTTATCTCTTGGTTTGGAACTGTACGGTTGGGGGAGGGCCTTTGGGGAATAGTTTTTTTTTTTCTTCTCTCTCTGTTAAATGGCATTTATTGTCTGCAAAAACAGTAATATGAAAAATCATAAACTGTATCAGTGATTAGCCTGTAAAAGCCTAAGAAGTTTCATTAACATTTCCAATATCTCATTTCACTCATGAGCAGTTCAAAATTATGGCACTCGTATTCCTATACAAGATCGGTATTCTTTAAGAGTTTTATTTACGCAATTTAACTTGTTGGTATCCTTATTTTGACACCACTAATTACAGCTTCTAACTTTAAAAAGTTTGATTTTTATTTTACAAACTCAAGCGTTGACGGGAAGAAAAAGAAAACCAAACTAAACCCTACTGTATAGTTCTCTATCAGCACGAGAGGGTGTTATAAAAATCCAGTGCCTTTGACCGAAGCAGGCTATTAATGCCACAAGAAACATTTCTCTCATGGACAGATTGGAAATGTCTTGGGGAAGAGACTGGCAGATACTCAGCAGAGCATGTATGTTGCATGTGGGTATGCTAGAAAATGATCAGGCTGGGCTGACTGCAGCTATGTGGGAATTAGCTACCTAATCAGTGCTCATTATCTTCTCTGCAGCTACCGGGAAAAAAAAAGCAAGCGTATCTGTAGCCAAATTTGTGCCATATATTTTGGGAAGGAATAAATCACCTTTGAACAACCTGGGTTTTGCTATTTACTGCAGAGACCCCACACAACCACTTTGAGTCTTAAATTTTAGTAGCTAATTTTGGCAAGATTAGCCCATGCTGAAGACAGCTCACTGAAATTACAGCAAAGTGTGATGGTGATGCCTGTAGCTCCAGATCCACATCCATTTGTTCTGTCTCAGAAATGCTGCTTGCGTAGCCAGGGCTGGCACACGGGAAATCATGTGTGTAAACTGAAATGCTATTTGATCTTTCTCTCCTCCGCTCAATGAAGAGAGAATAGCTATGCAGACCTTCCTCCAGCCTATTCACCACCGGGATCAGGTGTCTCATTTCACATGGGGCTTCTCAGCAATATCAGAGGAGGAGATAAGGGCTGAGCTGTCAGTAGAGCAGGAACATTAATTCCCTTCAAGGCTGGAACAGCTCCTCTAGAGCTAGCTGGAGAAGAAAACAAGAGCCTAAGATATGAGGGGAAAGGTTGGGGCATTACATGGTGAGGACATGAGAAGCCGATAATGGAGGTGAGGTAGGAACTGAGCAAATTCTGGAACCCAAAAAGATGAAATCTGGTGGAAGAAAGAGATTGCAGAAAGGGAAAGTACCAATGGGCATTTGGAGTGGCTCTGCAGCAGACCTGAGAACCCAGATAGAAAGTACGGACCCTTTTGCAAAAAGTGGCATTTGTTTTGTAGGGAAAAAAAAGGGAGGGCAATTAACCTGTCACCTTCTGGGTGTGTTCTGTTGCTAGCAAAGCCACAGCATCATCCCAGGAGAGAGATGTCTGTCTAGGAACCGTAGGGCAATCCAGGCACAGCAGTGTAAGGTTAGCATCTCTCTCCATTTTGCCATGGACGTTACATATTGAAATCCAGTTTCTAATATCATTGCTAAACCTTACTTCATGCTTACACAAAAAAGATCTCTTAAAAATGTACTAATGCACTGGAAGTGTACTGGCCCTTATTTTCACTGGAGATAACGGCATAGTTTTAGCAGTGCTTCAGTCTGCACCCTGACTCTTTCCTAAAGGTCATTATGTCCTTTTTCACAAAAGAAAATTCATGAAGAAAGAAAACTATTTGCATCCCATTTTCCTGAGGAAAAAAATTACTTTGCTAACCTGGTTATGTAATTTTCTCAGTTCAACTTTTCTAACTATGAAGGAAATTTTTTTTCAGACTCATTATCAAGCCATAACTCAGGCAAGCAGCTCTCCCCTAACAAGCAGCAGCTTCCAGGGCTGCAGAGCTAAAGAAATGTAGAGACCTTCTACACAGCAGCTGCCGACACAGTTTCCCTGTTAAACAAATCTCTTTAAGCATAACTGAAAAAAATCTCCTTCTCTCTCACCTAGACACACTATGAAAAGAATTTCTCAATAGATGTCAGCTGAAGGATATAAAAACAAACCTAAAATATCTACAGCAATAATAATTTTTAAGTTGGTACTGGTGATGCAAAATAAAATCTAGTTGCTAAATAAATTCCACTAGGAAAGATAAGGAAACCTAAAGCAACAGCAACATTTCAAAATCTGTCTGTGCTACCAAAGCAAACATATTAAGATAGTCTGAGACTGAAACAGTAAAAATAGACAGGATAAAATTACTAAAAGAATCAATTCTCTATCTCTGTTGTTTGCAAACACTAGAAAATTGAAAACATTTTTGTAGGAAACCCCAATATTTTTCTGAGCAAAAACCCTGTCATTGATTCTGGTTCACTAGAGAATAATAAATAATAATATCCTAGCTAGAGTGCCTGATAAAACATGGTACTTTTTTTGCAGTCAATACTAAAATAATAACTGGAAAGGGTTAATAACTTTAAAATAATACTTATACTTTTCTTAAGGTTTTAGGAATAGATGCTTTTAATTACCCAGGGAAAGGAGTCATAATAAGACAATCACTACTGGAAGCTTTCAAACAAGTACCTCACTCAAAGATGGATGCTATTCCAGTCAAACGTTCCAAGTTCAACTAATGCGATACCATTTCGCCTCCTTCTTGAAGTGAGACCATTTTGAAGACTGATTCTTCAGTAGTTCATTGTAGCACTTCAGTTTTAAACCTGATCTAATGCACAGCCATAGATGCTATGGACTCTAAACATAAAGAATTGACATGTTAGCATATTAATGTACTCAGATGTCACATAAATCATTAGAAGACACTTTACTGAATGACTCAGATATCTGGCTATATACAGGCAAAGCCTCCTTAGCTCTTAAATATAAAGCAACTTCCTTTTGGCAAAGTCCTGATTAGAACAACATTGATTGTAGTTATTTATAGCTCAAATGCTATTGCTGAAAATTTCTCAAAGTTGTAGATCTGTATTATTAACTATAGTAAAGCTCTAAAAATCAGTCAGCACAGGCCACTTCAATCTCCGCATGATAATAAAGGATTATTATGTGCAGTAACCTATTTATGAAAAGGAAACAGTGTGCTTCTTTCAGACTCCATCAATTGCTTTAATAAGGAATTGAAAAGCCTGGCCTACTTTATATGCAGATCACCATCCCAGTTGCATAAGGATTTACAATAGACAAAACAAAACTGTTTTTGTTGTAAATAAGGGCTGTTTGTTTAAATCGCACAATAATGTTTGCATCTAGAAATTATTTAGAACCTAATAAGGCTTAATAAAGTTTGACTGTATACTTGATAATAAAAATGGTTTCAATATTTCCCAGGAAGCAAATGTAAATTGAAGGTGGTAACGTAAAGCTTGAAGTAAAACAGGCCTCATTTAATGGGAAAGAAGACTTACTGCGTTTGTTCACTGATGGGCTTGAGAAAACCAATGTTGAGAATGGAATTCAGTTAACTTGAAACATTTTATAAAATTTAAGATAATGAACTCATTAGTAGTTTCCTCTGGTAGATTAGAATTATTGCAGTATTCCTTTTGCTTTAGAGACTGAAAACTTGACGCAGTTCAGACTACTGAAAGTTAGTGTGACGCACATACTGACTTCTGCTACTTTGATTTGGAGGATTCCAGAGACCCAGGTTCAAATTTTACCTTTGGCATTGGTTCATTTGCCTGTATTGTTAATAAATTTAATGAGGAGTGGGATGACCCCTGCTGGTGTCCCTGCTTACAAAGAAAATATGTATCTGGCAAGAAAAGGACATGTTATTTGCAGTCCAAAAAAGTTACAAATATAAACTCTGTCATAAAATGTATAAAAATACCTAGTTTAATGCATAAAATATGAGTAATGTTCTCTAAAGTATGAAAATAATCTTAAACTACTGAACATTACTGTGTTAGAGCTGCAATGCCATGTATTAAGAAGGACATTAATTGTTCAGTTCACTATGATATTGTGTTAAATGTCTTTTATTAATGAGCTGTTACTCCCAGCTGAGGCATTTGATAACCTCTAGTCCATTGCTAAATCCTCTCAGTGAATCACTCTAAACAAACCTAGAGGGAAAAAATACCCCAATAATTTACATTTGAATCTGTAAGGTCCTAGAACTAGATTCATTTAAAGGGCAGCTTTCCTATAAATCAAACCTTCTGATTTAATGCAGCTGACATATAGATCTATTTTACAATTTTTTTTAATTTCAAAAATACAACACATTAAAATAGGTTCAATTTATCAAAGCTAAGAGCAACAATTAAGTAATAATGTACTTAAAGTGCAAAGGCACTTTAACACAAAAAAGTGACGCCCAGTGGCTATACTTGGTAATTGAAACAGCAGTACTGTATATTATTATTTACAAAAGAAAGTCATAGTCCAGGAAAAAGATCTTTGGAGATCTTCTACATAATACATTAAGTTTCCACTTTGAAATGAAAAGGAAAAAAAACAACAAAAAACCAACAGAAAACCCAAAGACCCCCTTCCTCATTTCCTTTCAAATTAAAAAGAATTATGCAAGATCTATTACAGAAACATACATTTGCAGTGACAGTTCCTACAGAAGGGTCAAAAGGAGAGAGACATAGAAATAATTTAAAGGGAACGTTGCAAAAGCAACACCACATCCCTGCTATGCTGTAAGGGTTCCATTTCTCTCTCAATCCCTCTCTAATTTAAAAAGTGGAAATGTTGGGAATGCGACAGATGACATCAGCACTGAGTTCAGACTGAATCAAATGTGATGCTGAGCTCATTTCAAAATTTTATCTCCCACCTCCCCCCTCACAGCTGACTGATTGCAGTTTGTTTTTCCAGAACTTCGAGGTAGTCTGGTTCTGTTTGTAGCTTTCCTTGGAGTAAAGGGTGCTCCGGTTTAGACTGTTCTGCAAAGTATTTCCTGGGAGTTCCATATAAAACAGTTTTATTTATCCTGTCCTGGTTTTGGCGTCTTGATTCGTATGAAGGGGCAAACTGCCTTTTGGGTAAGGTGCAAAAGTTATAATGAACTAATCCTCCAGTGGGGAGTTCCTTGACCCTTTCTGCAATATTTTGATACAGAAGCTCTGGTTCCCTTGGCGAGGACTGCTTTTCCAGTAATTCAGCTGCACTGATTGTAAATGCAAGACTGGTGGGGTCTTCCTTTTTGTGGTCAAGATTGCTATAGCTAAACTCATGGAGATTCCTGTAATAGGCAACTGGATCCCCTTCTTTTTGCATGTAGATGGGGTTTTGGCACATCTGTCCAACAGGAGGGGGAATGTAGTTATAAACATGTCCTTCAGTTTTATCATGGCTCTCAGTGTTGTAAGACCCATACTGGAGCTGAAATGAACTTATATCTAAGTTGTTTGCGCTGCTGGGCATGCTTTGCACTCCCTTCCGGCGCTTAAGGACAAAGACAAATAGGCCTGCCCCAAAACAGACTGACAAAATAAACACAACCAGCAAGCCTAAAATTAAGACAGACAGCGGAACTTCAGTGTGTATTTCTGGGTAGGAGCTGGGTGAGACATCAAGGAGATGGGGTGTATCTGTGTTCTGATTCATGGAGAGGAGAGAAGAATCTGACAGGTTGGGGTTCTCTGGGCAGATAGCTTCTTTGCTCAGGAATTTCAGATGCTCTCCAGAGTGCTTGGTGGGAGACTCGCAGATGACTTCGTTGATAACTACGGGGGGATTTGACTGCTGGTTGTTCTGGTTAGTGACTTGCTCGATCCAGTTCCTCAGCCCCAGGATGTCACATGTGCAGTCCCAAGGGTTCTCCTGGAGGTCTATCTGAATGAGAGCCGAGAGCTGGTCCAAGACTCCTCTCACGGGCAGGTATGAGAAATGGTTGTTTCTAAGGTTGAGTCTGGTGAGGGAAGTGCCGCCGAAGACGTTGTCAGGCAAGGATCTGAGCAGGTTGTTATTGAGAAATAACAGATGAAGATTACTCAGAGCATCAAAGGTGCGTGGCAGGATCTCCTTAATGACATTGTATTCTAGGTAGAGATACTGCAGGCTGTGCAGCCCGGCAAACATAGATGGGTACAGAATCTCAAGGTAGTTGCCATTAAGATAAAGTCTACGTAAACTTGTGAGGTTTGTAAAGGCACCTTCTTGTATCACTGCAATTCTGTTATTTCCCAGGTGTAACAAATCCAGAGAGCCGTACTCTACGAGATCGGTTCTATAAATGACTTGCAGATAGTTACTGGTAAGGTAAAGTTTCTTTGGACTGGTCGGCCTAGGGTGGAGCTCGGAGATGTTACCGATCTTTTTCTCTTGGCAGTTCACATTTAAGCCATTGTCTGAGCTCTGTGAAGTACAGATGCAGCCAGCTGGGCAGGTGATGGGTACAGGAGACTTTGTCTGGTAAACCATGATAGGTCCGAATATTTGTCTGTCTTTTGACACAGTGACGCGGGGTGTGGGGCGGTTCCTGGTTTTGGGTGGCCGGCTGGCTTTTGGGGCTCTGGTAGGGTTGATGGCAGAGTTGGCTGTGGGTGATAGCCTCGAGACGTGTGGGTCTGAGAGGACAGGGTGTTTTTCCTTCTGGTTTGAATCACTGGAGCTTTTCCTAGGGCAGAGATCTTGCCTGGTGAGCTGGGTCACATCTTTTCCATGAAGCCTGAAGGGAGTTTCGCAGACTATCTCGCCCACAAACACGGTGATGGTGTCTAGCCAGGCCTTGAGTGGCAGCAAGTCGCAGGTGCAGTTCCAAGGATTTTCCTCCAGCTGGATTTCCATGATGCCTCCAATGTGCTCCAGCACACCAGCAAAAGGCATCATCTTCAGACGGTTGCCCCGTAGGTCCAGATGAGTAAGAAGCACGAAGCGGAAGACATTGCTGGGCAGGGACAGCAGGAGGTTGTCATTGAGAATCAGCACCTTGAGCTTGTTTAGCTTGCTGAAGGCCCCCGCCTCAATGGCACTGATGTAATTGTAATCGGCCTGCAGGTACTCCAGACTCTCCAAGCCCAGGAACGTGTCCTCCTTCAGCACTTCCAGCTTGTTGTTATTGAGGTGCAGCCTCTTGAGGGTGCGGAGGCCGCTGAAGGCCCCTGTGCGGATCTCCTGCATGTCGTTGTTGCCCAAGTGGAGTGTCACGGCATTGGAGTAGTTGACGAACTCATTGGGGAACAGGCGGGTCAGCGCGTTCCCGTTGAGGAACAGCTGGTAGATCTTGGATGGTGGCGGCAGGAGGAGGCTGACGGTTGTAAATCCTTTGTTTTCACAATTAATGTTCAGCACGTTCTCCTTCTCCTCACAAGGGCAGCGGCTCTTGCTGCAAATGTCTTTGGCAGGTTTGCGACTCTCTGTCCGCGAGATCCCAGCCACTGTTAACAAACTGAGCAACCAAACACCCTTCAGCATCTTTATGCGCCGTCGATCCTCGCTTCAGTACCTACAGTCAAACCTTTTGAGACAGGTAAGGAGAGAAAGAAGACTTCCCCAGTGAAAACGGCCAGGAGCAGAGGCTGCGAGGGGCGGCAAAGCAGGTTGCGAGCTCGGGGGGCAGAGGGGTGGCGAGGCAGCCACTTGTAGAACTCCTCTTAAATCCCCCCTTCTCCGCCCCTCCTGTCCCTCTCGGAAAGCGCCTGCGGAGCTGCTCTAGGGGGAAGCCCCGTCGAGGAGCTCTCAGAAAACCGGGGCTCCCAGCGCCGCCTCCCGCCCGACCCCTCGGCGGCCGCCGGCAGAGCGGCTCCCTCCGCTCCCGGCCCGGGGCAGCCCCCTCTCCCCGCTCCCTGTCACCATTTAAAACCGGGCGGTGGAGAACAAACGATGGCAAACCCTCCCCGCCCCCCTCCCGGCAGCAGGACGCCTCCGAACCGCGCTCCCCGTTCCTTCCGCACTCCTCGGCTCGTACCTGCTCTCGGGGCGCCCGAGGGGGCAGCAGGGGCAGGGGCCGCCGCCGAGCGCCGCCGCCGCGCCCCGGGAGACAGGCGCCCGGCGGCGAGAGGCATCGCCCGCCTCACGCCTCACGAGTAGCCCGGCGAGGAGTCGCCGTCCCGTCCCGTCCCGTCCCGTCCCGGCCGCGGCTCGGCGGGGAAGTTGGGCCGGGCGGGGGGGGCGAGGAGCGGCGGCGGCTGCGCCGCTGCGGGAGCGCGGGCGGCTCTGCGCGGGGCGCGGCGCGGCGCGGGGCTTTTGCCGGCTGCCCCGCACGGAGCCGCGCTGACGTCACGGCGGGGGTGGGGGGGACACACACGTTTTTCCCAGCCCCCTTCTCCCCCCCAGCCCCGTCCCCTCTGTTCCCCCCCCCTCCTCCGTCCCCCCCACCTCCCGGTGGCTCTGGCAGCCGCCTGCGCGCCCGGCTCGGCTGCTCATCGCCGGAGCGCTCTGACAGCACCTGCGGCCGCGCCGCGCCCAGGACAGCGCGGGGACCCGGAGCCGGGGAGTGAAATAAGGTAACAAGCGGATTTACCTGGGTCCGGAGGATTTTTATTTTTTTTTTGGTCCCCGAGTCCCTAAATCCGTGCCCAAATCGAGAGCAAGTCAAGCAGCTTCTTCGGCAGAAGCCAGCCGGCAAGCGCGCGCACAGCACACACCACACACACTCACACACACACACACACGCACCGCACACGCACAATCTGGCTCTGGGAGCAGGGGTGCTGCAAAACCCGGATCTGGCATCAACATCTATCCCCCATGCCGGCTTCGGCAACTCCTTTCCCCAAATCGTCGTGCCGAGTTCTCTCCCAGCGCGTTGGCGTTTTCCACACGTTCAGGGAAGTTCATCCCCTTCCCCCAGAGTGGGCTGGCAGGTGACGGCAGTCGTGTACCCGCATCCCTGCGCGCTCCGGGAAGCTCACCCGAGCGGCTAAAACTACATCTAACGCCATCCTTCACACCGGCGAGACTTGGTCCCGCGGCCAAATTGCAGTGTTGTGGTATAGCATTTGGCTGCATTCGGAAAGAGCAAGATGTTGGCTGAGGGTTATTGTGACCTCTCTTAAGCACCACGCACTGGGCACAGATCTGTTCGGTGGGAAAGGGTGGCTGCTCTCGATCTCTCTCTGGAAGGGAAAACTTTTGAGTTCACAGCGGGAAAATAAAAAGACACCTCACAATGAATTTTTAAAGTGCTACTGTGTCAGGGTGCGTTATTACCAGATTTGTATTGGGAACTATACAAGCTTTACTTAGGCTTTAGAACATAGAGGTTTGCTGCCAAAAGAGTGCTGGACTTGGTGAAAGTCAAAGTATCGTTTTGTGTTATTCTTTAGCCAGTAGGTATCAGAGCCCCCATTTTAGGAGCAGCAGAAATGTATTTTCTGTTCTTACAGGGGTTTGAGATGGGAAGGGGTAGCATCCTACAGCAGCCAGCACAGATGTCTTTGCAATGCTGCTGGGCAGGAAATAGTGCTGGAGTTTGCATTCAGGATTGAAGCAGCTGCAACTTCCCTACCTAAAATTTGGAGAGGTTGTAGAAAAAGCAGGAGCTTCCCACACTGGAGCATGCTTTTGGTGTGGTGCTGCACGAACTTCAGCAAGATTTGGATTCTGAAATGCACTCAGAGCTGCTCCATTTCTAACTCTATCCAGATGAATTCAGGAGCAAAAATTGTCTAGAACAGGAAAGATGTACGTAGCAAATCTAGGGTTTTACACACAAATACACCAACAGACAGATTATTTTTCTGTGAGATTTTTTGCTTGTTTTCTGCTTTAAACATTAGAATACGGTGATTGGGGAGCAAAACTGGACTAGTTACAGAACATAGCAAATCTTACTTTCAGACTTTTCCAACACAGTCTAGGGGCAAGAGCCTAAAAAGAGAAGGTAAACATAGACCCGGGTTGATTTTTTGTTTTACTTTTCTGAAGGGAGCATGTTCATACCCACGCCTGCCCTCACTGACACACACACACACAGGGGCACACACACGGTCCTGTGACCTACCTTCAGCGTTTCTCACCTGAACAGCCCTGCACAGCGGTGCCAGTACTCACAGGGCTCGTCCCAACACACAGCCAAAGCTGAAGGCAGAAGTAAGTCCGACGCGTTTTCCTCTCATCTCAAAGCGTACGTTTGTTCCGTGTCCGTGAGTTTCAGTGATGTGTTCAGTTTCTGGTGAGCAGGGATCATGTCCTGGAATTGGCTCATGGGGCAGCACACACTGTCCCACTTGCCTGTGTTTACTAGTATGTAGGAAATGTGTGTGTGGTAAGTGCTGATGCTGCCTGGGAAGGGAAAGTGTACGCATGGCATGCCTCAGCAGTAATTACCAGATTCATGTGGGATGGAAGGAACAGCATGTTAGGGGATTGCAACAGTAATACGACACAGAGATGATACTGATTCTATTACACTGCCAATGCATGCATATAATAACCACTGTTGTAGGAGGAGGAACAAGGATTTAAAAAAAAGAAAAAACTAGCTACAGCTTTTTATTTAGGAACAAAGTCATGATTTCTCAGCATGCCCGAAGTGTTTTATAATCCCTTCAATTGAAAACACAGAGTTTAAAAGATCAGCTTTTTTTCCGCACCTGTTTTTATTTTGTGTGCTGAATGCGGAAACATTTTCAGGCTGTGACTATCTGGGAGCCTCCAGGAATGGAAGGCCAGGAGGCAGGTTGATACAGCAGCCTACGAGGGCTTGGGAAAACTCAGTGCTACGCCTGATTTGTAAGCATTGTGAAGGTTTCCTTTTTTTTTTCCAAATACTTTGCCGTGTTCCCTTGTCCTCCGTTTTGGAGCAAAGTTATGAAGACTGAGTACAGATTCGTAAACTTAATCTAAACATAGATTATAAGGTTTAATGGAACCATTGTGGCTTTTGGATCTTGCATAACCTAGGCCATCAGCTAAATTGGAATTAATTCCTGTTTAAACTAGATCATACTTCCTAAGAAAAAGAAAAACAAAAAACCGAAAAGTCAATAACATATCCAGATGTATTTAGCAATTGCCTATGATGAAAATCTGCCATAATGTTTGATAAATTGTTCCACTAGCTTTCATCTCCCACAGGTAAAAAAATGTGCTTTCTCTACAACTCTGCATCTGGCTACCTTCAGTTCGAAATTTTTATCCTTGTAATATCCTTGCCTGCTGGCTTAAGTGCCCTTCATTATCCCATACCTGTTTCCCATGGGGGCACTCCCAGACTGCTGCAGAGCAAGTATGAACTAAATACTTGCCTGATACCAGCCTTACCCAACCTCAAATAGTCTGTATTAGTCCTGTGCTGGTACACACACCAGGGCAGCTCTTGGCTCCTGCATGGTCCTAAAGCCACCACTTTATCTATCTGCTGGCAGGAAAAAATAAAACTCAGATCATGGCATGAAGCATAAGCACATAAAATTTGGCACAGATCATTACCCTTCCTGCCTGGTGCACATCACACTGTTGTCCTTCTGTGACAGTAAAGATCAAGGAGCAGAACAAGTCTGGCAAAGTGGAGGTCATTTTCTCTCTCCACCCTGTATCTGCAGATGGATGCCGAACACTACTTACTCATCTTTACTTGTCAGTTTATTGGGTTCTGTTTCTCTGTGTGTAAATGAAGAACAAACATAATCCTAAATCTCATGGAATAAAGAAAATGCAGCAAGAAACTAAGCAAAAACCCCTGCGAATTGGATGGAGGGCAAGATTCAAGTTTTACTGATAATTAGAAACTATCAAGGTTGCCTGGGTGCTGGTGCTGGGTAAGGAGGGATTTATTCATGTAGTATAAATAGATGCCAATATTGATTTTTGTGAACAAAACATGATGACTGATGTGGTGAAACAATGGGAATTTGTAAACGTAGGTATTTAGTGATCTTATGTGTTCCTCACCCTGGGATCCTGAACTGCATAATATGAAATGCCTACTCCATGTCAGTTTTTGGGGTTCTGAGATAATTATCATTACTATTCAACAAGTACCCTATATTCTTGCTTTCCAAGGGAATATTTCTCTGTATGCCTGTGTGTGTATGTGTGCCTATTTGTAGCCAGAGACATTCTCCCACTTTCCCTCCCCATTTTTGGAATCTTTCCTGTACTGTAAGAGGGATATTTTTGTGCCTCACTTAAAAGTAATTATTAAGGAAATAAACAGTTTCCAGATTTAGCAGTGAGCAGTATGCAAAATAATTGTTACTTGTAATCCAAGGTTTTATCTCATCCAGCAGCACTGGGAAGTATGCTGTAAAGGAGACAGTGGAAGAGGAGGCTCTGGCCTCTTTGATTCTCTTTCTTTGGGCAAGGGATGGGCAAGGGACGAGTGATGGAGGGTGAGCATGAAAGCCAGGGAGGAAGGAACTGGCAGGCTCTGCGGTGGCCCTGGCGTCCATCCCCACTCACCCGTGCTGTGCAGCAACAGCGAGCTGGTGCGATGCATGCCCAAGAGAGGCAATGTTTGTGAAGACAGAGAGATGTTTGTGAAAAAGTCTCCATGGAAGGAGAGCTGTTGGATGCGCCAGTCTGTGGCCAAAGGGGCCTTGAGTGATAGTGGCTTCTGGATGCGTGGTATCTCCTGAGCTGCTGTTTGCTGGCAGTCAGTAATGGCCTTTGCTATTACCTGTAATGAATTTCCTTGGTTTCCAGATGCATTTTTTAGCTCCATTTCCCCCAACCATTCAAGCATCTGGAGAACCATGGGTACTTCAGAATATTGTTTACTGATATTTCATGTCTACCTACCTACCGACTAAAAGAATTTAATGAGCTATGGCTTAAAATCAACATGCTTTGTAATTCCTCCCTCAGTTGCTGCTCCTTGCAAGGACTCGGATTCTGGCCAAGGGTGCACATTGCCGAGACCCATTATCTAATTTCAAGATAATTTTTTTTGCAAAGAGGCTTCCCCATGATTTCTTTCAGTATATCTGGGGCAATGTGTTTTGTAACAGCACAGCATGATTTTACACCAGTGGTGCAAAACACACCAGTAAAACTAGTTTTCTGAATTTTTTGTATCATTAATGTGGAAGCCTAACTTCCTTAAAAATAAGTACTGAATTTGTGAGTTATAATACCAGTAATATTGGAGTCAGCAGGAAATGTGATATAGAAGCTGTCTGTCAGAAAGCATCCTAGATAGCAGGTGCACTGAGGATAACAATTGACTTCCCACTAGGTAATTAACAATGCGCTTTATTTTCGCTTTAGCTCATATTTCTTTTTTCCATGGAAAAAATACCTCCCCTCCTCTTGTACACGCACCCACCTTTTAGCATGGGATCCAGCAAAGTACTGCAAGACAGTAGATATTTATGGATGTCTGCATCCTGTTCAGCAAAGCAGTTTGTCTGATCCAAAGCCCTTTGGTGCCAGTGGAAGGATTTTTACTGATTTCAGTGGGGTTTGGATCAGATCTTTGAACAAATGTTTAACTTAAAAGCATGTGCTTAGCTCTCATTGAGTGGGTTAAGTATTTTGGGAAGTGCTTTGTTTCATCATGTCAGTGAGTCTTTTTCTGTGATAGGGACAGTGAGATAAATATTCCTGATGATAGATATTCTGTGGTGACATTGCTGAGCATCAAGAACAAAAAATATATTTTTTTCCGTCTTTAAAACAGCAAAGGATTTATTGTTCCTTCCATTTCAAATGGGTGAATGTGTACAGTAATATTTCCCATTAACATTTATAAGTGCAATTTTTCAAGTTTCCTCAGAGTCATAATCTGTGTGTAACATATTGTGAATGTTTTAACTGGAAATGTCCCATCACGCAAGCACGAGTGCACACAAGTGTTGTCAGTCCTTCAGAGAGCCTTGTTGAAATTTTCAGGTCTTCTTGCTCTACTGAATGGCCATGCCATAGTAATGGGACTCATATTTGTGTAATGCAGTTGGTGTATGGGTATGATGAATGTTCACTGTTGAAAGTCTGGTGGGGTGATGTGAGAGATTTCTTCCCTTTATTTATTGGTGGTAAAAGCAACATAATGAAATCTCTCCATATCATTATTTTTATGGCAGTAAAATTGAAAGGATCCAAATCCTGCTGTGCTAATGACATATCTAGCAATATGTGAGGAGCAAGAGCAATGGGTAAAATTCAGTCACGGGCAGAGGGCCAGCCCACAGTGATTCATCATGAAAGCCCCCAATTAAGACCTCAAAACAGGGCTTAAGTGAAACTCCAGTGCCCTATGCCTTGAGCTGGCTTTCTGCAATGGTGTGGGGAGGAAGTTCCTCCAAATGAATTATTCATCATAAATAAAACATTCTATTAGTTTAGCCTCTTTTTCTTGATTCCTTGAATTTATTTAATTGAAATTACTCACCAAATAATTTCTATGAATAATCATGGCCTGAGGATTATTTTTGAGCAGTTCACGGTGAGCATTTCGTATTCGACATTCAGAATGAGAGCCATGTCATTGAGTTGTCATTATCACAGAGGGCACATATTTCTGGTTTTGCTCCAGAAAAAAATGAGATGAGTAGAAAAAAAATCAGTACTCCATGAGTTCACAAGAATTCCATCCATTAAGTTCAGTCCATGAAATACTTGTGAACAGTTGCCAACTGAATAAAAATTTAGGGCAGTTATTGGCTTTTGTGCTTTTCACCTGTTTTCTAACAGAAATGTAACTGTGCTTTCTGCATGTGTGTATGTCTGGCTGTAAGTCAAGCACCCCTCCTTTTACAAATATTTTGAACCAGATTTGATGGAAAACAGTGACCATTAGAGATTTTAGTTTCCCACTTGTTCAGCAAAAGTGACTGAGAATTGCCCCAGCCAGGAGAAAGATTGCAGCCTGGCCTCATCCACTGTTATCTATCAGAAAAGTCTACATCACAGTTTCCCTCAAAACTGAAAATTTGTGTTTTGGCCACCCACCCAACTGCCTGTCAGGAGCAGAGAGGGGAATGTGCTCTTCAGCATTTGACTTGTTGTTTGCAGGTTCCTGCAATATCAAGTAATAATGGATTGGAATAGCCCCATGGTTTGAAAATGTTTTCATTTCAGATCAGACACGCACCATTATTTGTAGGGCTGTTTCAAGGTCTTGTGTCTGCATAGGCTCAACGTGAATTCTTCACTGTGTGAAGTTACGTAGGTGCAAAAGAGGTTGGGGGACTGAGATGGTGGTTTCTGGTGTCAGAGGTGAAGCTGGTTTATGGCTAGTCACTCAACACAGTGCCAGCTAAGAAGCCACCTTGAGTCGACAGGAAAGAAACTGAAAAAGCAAGCAGTTTATCTCTGAAAATAGGGTATAATAAATCAGGGGGAAAAAAAAGAACAGTGATGTAGCTTTTAGGAAGAAATAGTTTCTGTTCTGGTTTTCCAAGGATAGAAAAGTTAAATCTCTGAGAAATAAGGATTTCTTTTTTTGACTAAAGAAAAATACTCCCTGCTTTCCTGCAGTCTTTCCCACGTCACTTCAGCCAGAAACTTTTCTGTCTCTGGGCAGTAATCATTTACCTGAAAAATACCCTATAATATTTCCTTTTGTGGAGGCTGGGTGGTTACAAGTAGTGACTTTGAAGCGTAATGTATAGCTCAAAGTGGTATGAAAGAAATTGATGAGACAATTAGAACTTATGAGAATGGTGGTTGCATTGATGTGTTGGGGAGAATCACTTAGAATAAAGGATTCCAAACTACAGGAAAACCTTAAAATTTTTTTGGCATCTGAAGTATCTCCCTGAGTTTTTATTGCGCAAAGCACAACACAAACATAACATCAAATCCTGATCTAGACTTCAGCCGCTGACAAATCTCTCTTTGACTTCATGGGACCAGGATTTCAGCTGACTTCTGATCTGGGGAGTTATGCACAAACACACACAAATCTTGAGTATCTATGACATTTTCTGGTGAGATTCAGGTACTCAGGTAGAAAATAGGCATACTCTGAATCTCCACCCTTTTGATAAAGATCAGATTCTGGTGCTTGAAATCTTTTGATATCTCAGTTTTTAAGATCACAGTTTGCCTGGGCTTGAAGTTGTTTCCCTGGGCATCCTCAGAGCCATCTCTGTCTTGACAGACTGACTTCAAAGCAAAGCAGGGATGGGCCCAACATGGCGCATTAGCTGAAAGGACAACAGGAAGGGAAGAAGTTACGATAATACTTCTGCTTTGTATTGAAGTCATGGTGGTCCAGGATGCTGAAGGTATTTAGTCATCTCCCTTCTAGCCTAAATGCCAGGGGAAATCCTAATCTGTGGTTAAGTGTGTGTCCTCACCATCACTCATGGGGGATCTTGTTTCTTGTGTGGTGTCTTTCTAGTCCATTAGATTCCATGTGGAATGGAACAGCTTTGGCAAGAGGGAACGAGCATTTGGCTTTGATCTAAAGTATGTGCATGTTTTCCGTAGCGCTTGCAGAATTTCTTTCCATTACAAAGCATATAATTTATGAATAACTGCCTGTTATTTTTATGGCATCTTTTTTTACCATCTAGCAGTCTATTTCATGTAGATCAATAAAATCCTTTGCACAGCAGGATATTTTAATGTCCTCTTCATGACTGAGCAGCAAGTAAAGCTGGTAGGAGAAGAGGACAGCTTAATCAGCTTTGGTAATCAACTCGCTTGGAATCTTGAGAACTGTGGGCAAAATCAGTTATTTGCCCATATATTTGCTCCAGACTATTTTTGCTGTGCAACCACTACACTGGTTAGCATCTGGGCTTTTGAACCAGAGATCTTGTTGTTACTTTTGCAGATAGAAGTGTTTAGCTTTATTATTTCTAGCTGGTGATACCAATGCACTTGAAATTATATAGAGATGAGATCATTGCTTTATAGCTATTTGGCTATGAACTGGTCAGTGGTCCTTAGTATCTCAAGTATAAGCATTGCAATACTTTCTATTTTACAGATGTTGAGGTTTTCTGAAACCTCTCTTTCCGTATGATAACTGCTTGTTTAGTTTTGATAATGTTTTTTTTTTTTTTTACTAATGCAAATACCCGCTCTTTTTACAGAGCACTTTAACATCAACAGCCTATGGGTCTTATTTTGCAAATCACAACTTACACTGTATCTGCAGCAGAATTGTGCTCAAAGGCAGATGCATTGCACCTACAAATTTCTCCCCCAAAAAACCTTTTTAGTTGTTATTTTTTACCCTTTATAACATTAACTTTTATACTCGGTGTTATTGGTGGTTTGTGCTGTGGGAACATCTAATAACATGCGTCATGGTCTAAACCCTCATTGTTGTATTGTTACCTCTTGTTTCGCTTATCTGTTTCTTTCTTAGGTAGAGTGTGAGTATACCTGTGGGAAAGTGGTCATATTGTTGTTCCATACCTTAAAAGCTTTTGTAATTTTAAGGTTTAGATGTAGAATTATAATTGTGTGGGACGCTGTATGCACCAGCAGAATGATAGCACTTGCCAGGTAGTTTACAATGATGTACTGAGAATTTCACTATTTTTTAAACTGAATGTGGAAGTGAAAGATGCACCTGTCTCTGAAAGATAGATGCAATTAGATTGACAACTTGTATGTCAGGCTTCTTGCTGGTGTCATTTAAAATAGCTGAAATAGAGTGTTGCCACTTCCTTCCTCCATCCCCTGAAATGAAGCTTAAGCTGGAAACGCTGACAAGACCCTTATCTTTTTAGATGGCACCATGCACAGCTTTAAATACTGGTTATGAATGTTAATGTGTTATCTGAAAGATATTTTTTCCACATGTAGGCAGCTCAGGATAGAGCCTCAGTAATAAATTTAACGAGTTCAGGGGGAAGACACAGTATGCTTATGTGAGTATTATAATGATTGGCATTTTTGCAAACAGCATATGATAAGTGGTGCAATTTTATTTTCAAAGTTTAATCAATAGAGAGCTCTTTGATATTGCCGTGTACTTTGCAAATAGAGGCTTCCTTGGGATGACAGCAAAACAACTTCTCTATCGTGGAGGGTTTATGCTTAGTTTTAATCAATCTGCTTTAGTGATTGTCATAAATTTTGATATTCCAAGAAATAAATGAAAGCTATAAAATAATTACACTTCAGGGTGGCATCCTGCTGCTGTTACCCTGCATCATCTGGCTTTACAGAGAGTTGAGAGGGTGCAAAGTCCATCACTGTACCAAGCACAAAAGCATGGGCTATGTACCAGTTTATTCCCTTGTATTGTGCTCCCACGCCAGCTGTTGCATAGGAGATTGAGCCTGATCTTTGAGGGCTTAAGGACGAGTTTATCAATGTCTTGTATTAGCTTTTGGGAGTGAATTTCCTCTCAAATACGAGGAGTCAGAAATGACCTTCATCTCCACTACTGTGAGGCCACAGCATCACAGTGCAGCCCCCCACCAGTGGGTGGCAGACAGTGTGTGCATGGACATCCAGCTGGTCCAGCAGCCCTGGGATGGTTCAAGCCAGCACAGAGGAGTTTGGTGAGGTGCCCGCTGGGTAAGCTTTGCTCTTGCTGAGCAGATGCCGATCGCCTGTGTCTCTTTTGTTCTTGAAAACAACAGTAGCAGTTGAAAGCTGAACTTTGGAAGATCATTTCACAAACATTTGAAGGCTGGCCATGTCCATAAAGAGCTGTGGTGCCAGCCCAGCTTGTCCTCCATATTGCAGCAGCCTGCACAAATTCGTCCTGGCCCCACAAAACCAGTCCCAGGGAAGCCTGCTTGGAACAGATGGTGTTAACGATTTATTGGATGTGGCAGCGTAAGGACACACAGTATGAACTTGGAGGTAACCTTTGGCAGGGATCTCTCTCCGTCTCTCTCATTCTTTCTGATAAAAATATAGTAACTGGTAGGCATTTGGGAAACAAGGAAGCTGGAGCATTTCAGGTGACTTGACCTGAATTTAACGGGCTGCCACTGGCACTGATGCAGAACCTCCAGAGATGTCAGTAGGAGATCTGTGCCTGGCACTGCTGCAGGGATTGACCCGGTCGGCATCGGGCTGGATCCTGATCTCAGCACAGAAATTCCTTTAGAGGCATGAGAGGTTACTCCAGGCTGACATCAGCATAAGGTCAGGGTTTCTGTGTGCTGTGCATATTAGATGAGTTGTTATAGACACCCGTGAAAAAAAATGGCCTTTGAAAATGTATTTATTTTTAACACTTTTTACTTCCAGCAAGAAGATACTGTTTCAAACAGCCAAATCCTGCAGCTTCAGCTGGAGTTCTGCTTGTTTTCATGCAGACAAAAGATTGAAGAGAATGACCTACAGAGCAAGGGGATTTTTTTCTCCCTTTTATATAATTATATTATATGCTTTATGTGTGTATGGAGCTCTGCATGTGTAAATATATACATATATGTATGTATATGTGTTTGTTCAAATAACTTGTGTTTTCCTCTGGTGTCCCTAACCAACATGAATTTCTGTGCTGCCTTTGTAAATATGCTGTAACGGCCAATTCTTTTGGATTCTTTGTGCTATCTTTGCTTATGCTGAATAGCAGCCGACACTTTAATTGGGATGACTGAGCTGAGTGCATTTGCCTTTGGAATTGAACACTTTTCAGTGTGAAGAGAGGGTACCACAGGCTGACTCTTCTGTCTTTATCCTCAATCAAAACTCCATTAAATCAGACCTGTAGTTTGTAGCAAGAGACATTCTCCATTGCATTGAAATGCATGGGAAAGGCTGGAGACTCACGGCTTTTAAGGTTAATTAGATCCTGAAAAGGAAAATTAACTGAAGTTGTTTTCCCTATCTTTTTTTCCTATTGTTAAGAGCCTTTTTAATTACCTTCATCTCTACTGGTGTATTCATATACACTTTTCCCTTTACGGGAAAAATACCATGTACTTTTGAGTTTATTAAAAACCTTTTTGATAGACAGATTCTGCTAATTCTTATTTTAAACTAAAATGAACACAGTACTGGTACATTGTGTTAAAATTTATGTGTCAGATCTTCCTATATATTAATATGAGTCAGGCAGTTAATCTTTATTTATGTTTAACTGAGCATTAATATTATTCACTGCTTAGGCACTAAATAAGAATTGGATTTTCAGTTGGCTACATTGTATTTGGAAAATAAAGGAAGGAATAGTTTAAGGCATGACCTTTCAAAAATTCTTTGGTGAGGGTGGGGGCTTCAGCAATGAAATTTTTTTTCAGGGTCTCATTACTGACCTGCTATGAAACCTGCTATTGATTCAGAAAGGTAAATAATCTTCTTTTCAACTCTGGAAGGTTGCCTTTGTCTGCGTGAAAACATGCTTCTTGTATTGATATAGGAACAGTAGTTAAGCAACCTGCCCACATGCCAGTAGAAAAATCACTTCTATGCCCCCAGATAGGGGTCTCAAACCTGTCTAACACTGCCAGCAGAGCCAGTCCCCTTCCAGGAGACCATGCAACGTTTGAGGTAGTAGAAGACTGTTGGCTGGATTCAGCTTTGTAACTTCTTTTGCCTATATTCCCAAACTTCTGTCATCTTTGTGTGGCTGAAAATAGAGCTGTTTTTCATGCTTACCCTTCTCATATCAGTATACATGAAGAATTGAATGGAATGTAGGAGGGAGACATCATCTTGTTCTTTTACTCAATTTTAGTTGAATTGATTTTGCGGATGAGGAAAGTTGCATTCGTAGTCATCCTTCTTCACTTCCAGCCCTTTCCCCCACATCCCTTTAAAGGGTACTGTGTACTGTACTCTAAAACCTTAGCAATAATCCAGGTATGAAGTAGCTTGAGCAAGTTCAAGAAAGACACTGTAATTTCAGCAATCACATGGCTCTTCTAATTAAGTTCCTTGCTCCGTGTTAGATTAAAGCAGTTTTCTGTGGCTTCTTTACTATTGCTATACAACACACTTCAGTCATGAAAGAGCATTGTTCTCAATGGATTGCAGGACTTTCTTCTTGATCCTTTTTTCTCTTCCTGTGATCTCTTCCTTCTCATCTCAGCTCTAGGTTTTGGATCTGTTGTACTGAATTTAAAGTACCTGGCAAGAGCAGGACTGAACAGAGACTGACAAGATAGACTTCCCATCAATCATGTTACCAAAAGCAAGCAGTCAAACTGGAAGAGGCACAGAGGAGGGGCTGCTGTGGGAATGCAAAAGAAAAATAGGGTGAACTCCATTTTAAGAGCCCAGTTGGGAGATTCCAAGGTTATCAGAAATAATCAAACACTGGAACTGGAAGACGTTGGTGTGAAGCAGTGCTGAAACTAATTGTCCTGAGATGCTGAGGTGAGCTGATATGCCCATAGTGTTTATGAGCTAATGCATGCTGCCCTTTGCTTTGTTTCTTGGAATAGGTTGAGGATCTCTGTAGTGTATGGCAGAATGGCAGTCACAGAATTATTCTCTTTTGTGTATATATTGGGCTGTTGAAAACCAGGAGATATCAATGCTTCTTTTGTTCTGCTCCTCCAAGTGGTAGTGTGACCCAGTATTCTGCCATGACTAAGCCCCAGATACTCTCCTGTTGAGGACCCCTGACGCCACAACGTGGTTATCCCAGCTGGGCAAAGGCAAGCAAGCAGAAGCTAATCCAAGAGCACCCTGCATTTTTCCTGATATTCTAGTGCTCTATTTACCTGATCACCGTTAGATTTCAGAGCTAATAACCTACTGGAGATGCTGAATTAATGTTATACAGTCAGTCAGGCTTAGCTTCCGAAATTATCTTGACCTCTGATAGAGCTGGTAGTTCCACTTTTCCATTCTAGCCTATGTTTTGCAAGCATAGATTTGGTGTGCCAAAGAGGCAGACTGAAAGGCTCTTCTGAGCATCTAAGAGTTCAGTCTCCTACCCTGTTTTGATCAGCTTTGTGTTGAATCCTTAGGGTCAAAGGTCAAGTAGCTATGAAGAGCTTGCAAAAAGGGTCAATGGTCATTCTGCTTCAGTGTTTCCTTCGTACTGAGGCATTTCACATCTGTTGTCATGTAAGAGTTCTTCAACACAGCCTCATTTGACACATCCTCAGGCATCCAGGAGCATCCAGAAAGTTATTGATTTCAGCCAATTTACAGAGCACTCTCAAATCTTGTAATTCTTGTTTGCATAGCTTTGGGGTTCTTCCATGTCAAGGCAAATAGGCATCAGTTGGCGCAAACAGATTAACTGGAGGGACAAGGGAGTGAGGTAGGGATGTTCACAATCAACTAGTGCTTTTAAAGGAAGCTGAGTCATGGATTCCCCCTGTGACTTTGAAACTGCCAACAAAACAAAGTGCTGGGCTTATTTGACATTTGATGTGATACTACAGTATTATCACAGGGATCAGCACAGTGACCAGGAACCTTGGCTCAGATGCCCCCTGATCTAGACATGGGAAAACACGGAGTAAGATGGTCATTGCCTCAAGTGTAACTGTCAAGTGAAACAGAGATTCCTTGACATCATCAATATCAAAACAGCCTCCAAAGAGCATGAAAACAATCTCCTTTGAAATATGTACTGATATTGGATGATGGTGGAAAACAAACTGTTTGGATTCCATACAAGGGAGTGTCTGATAATGAGTCACTTTTATACAGAGAAAGTCAAGATGCTTTATGTAATTGCTCAGTGTCAGAAGAAAGCTATTTTACCAGAGTTTAGCAAGTTACGGACGTAAACCCATCCTTTACTGGCATCTCTGAAAAGTAGTTTATTACCTTGCTAACAGGCAAAATGCCAGCCAAGCAGATGAGCTGATGTAGGCAGCCAAAATACCACGACCAGGTTCATCAAGTGTGTTTGTTGAGGTCAAAGCTCCTGGAAGGCAGAGTAACAGAGGTGCTGTGTCCTGAGCTTCTGGGGCTTCCACTTGCTAATTGGTTAGACTGTCTCTGCCTTAGTACTGATCAGAGTTAATACCCAAAATCAAAAGTTAGCTCAATTAAGATAAATCTTGTAATTAGGAGTTACTGAAATACGGAATAAGCAAAGCATTGGTATTATGTAGGTGTGTGTAAGAATGTAGAGAGGCAAGATCCTGAGGCACTCACTGAATCTGAACAGCTTGCCATACAGTTTAAAGAAAATTAAGGGTCCTAATTTCTGTTTGAAGTCATAGGCTATAAAGAACAGAGAATGGAAGACTCCTGCAGCTAAACTGCATCCTTGCTAGCTGTTCAAAATATATTAAAATTCCTCCCTCAAATTCTCTAGAAATGGTCCCATGTCCCTAGAACATATCACAGGAATTTCTGATGGCTGCATGACCTTTTCAGAGATCCTGAGGGAATTAGCATATCACCATAATATCATGGAAAGACTGTTCCTATGCTGAGGCAAAACTGGCTCTGCCTGCCATCTTCTGTGATACAGAGGATGCTGGCTGTAACAAAATCAGAGAAATTCCTGTCGCAGAGGTAGGAATGAATTGGGAAACACAGTGCTGGGGATACTACTCTTCCCCATTAAGCTTCAGCCTTGTCTTTCATCACCAGTGAAAATCTATTTTCTTACATCTGAGTACCACTTATCTCTATCTTGAAGGCCTCCTTCACTCAGTAAGGGTGAGAACTTATGAAGCGTGTAAAAGCTGCTGAAACAACGATGTTAGGGTGATTTTTTCTTTCGTAATAGTCAGCGAAGTTTTTCCAATCCCCTTTCTTTCTATTCAGATACTTTGGGATATATGGCAGGTTAAAGCTTTTGAAACAGAGTGCAGTCTAACCTGGAAACATGGGGGAGCTTTATTTAAAGCAGGTGTATGCACTAACACCTCCTACTCATACAACCTCCTTTTTGCCCACACAAAAAGACTTTTTCCCAGAATTTGCAGCCAGTGCATCCTGTTTGCATGCCTTACACATTCAGGGCATCAAACTCTGATCAACAGGATTAGGCCAGAGAGGCCAGAAACTGTTGCTTTCTGCAGTAGAACATCCTGGCAGGATGTAAGACAACAAAGAAACCCTATTGGAGACTGCTGAGGAGGTCTATGGTATATAGGTAGCGTACACCATCCTCTGAAAGGCAGCAGTGTACTTACACAGAGGATGAGAGCCACCTTTTAAGTCGGATAGAACCAAGCTAGAACCTAAGAAGAGCATTTTGTGTGTGTGTTCTTCTCCATTATTAGCAATACTTGGTGTAGCTTCAGCGCTCTGATCCTTGCAAGCATGAAGCTTCTTCCAGTTGTCTGGCTCATCTACTTCTTCCTGGTCAGGTGGCCTCTAATCCTGATCATATGCTGTCAGCTGGCACATCGCCTGTCCCAAGGCACAGCCCCATGCACTCCATCTGCTCTTTCACATCAAAGGCAGCTCTCCCTCCTCTCCATCCCGACCTGTCCTTCCTGTAGAGCTGGATCCATCGATGGGATCCCTTCATGGCAGGTGACCGTCCTCTCTGCCCCTCCAGCTCTAGTCCACTGCATCACTGGTGAGATCACAGCCCAGCCCAGGACCTCTAATGCCTCCTGTTTGTCCTCAGGCTGTGTGCTGTAGTGTACAGGCACTTTCTGGGAACCATTATGAACCACTATGAGCCAGCACTAAGCCATTGCATCCTGCCCAGAGCCTCTTGCCCTGGTAGGGCAGGTGCAACGGAGAACTACCAGCCTCATCAAGACTTTGGTTTTTTAACGTGCACGGCGCTTTCCAGTCGTAACAAACCACTTGACATCAAGGGGCAGATATCTCACCGATGCCTCAGAGACACCTGCCCCGGCATCTTGGTTCCAACATGCTGCCCCTGGACGGCTGCGTGAGCTGAGCTGCGTTGCGGTGCTGTGTTTCACAGGTGTCCTGTGTACACAGCATTTAACAAGACCGTGACCTGAGCCCTCTGCACAGCACTCGTTAGCAGCGGGCTCAGCCCCTGGCACTGCGTGGTGCATACTAACTACTTGTTTTCATCGTTCCAGGGCATGGGAACTGCCTCCGCGCGTGCCAGCGTCCTCAGCCATTCCTCCCGTGGCGTTTGGAGCCTGCCCTGCAGCAGCTTTGCCTGACACACTGGCTGCCAGCGCTCAGGGCTCCGGGGCAGCCCTCAAGAGACCTGCAGAGGACTGGGGTAGATTACAGGTGATCACATTTACCAGGGCAAAAAAAAAAGGAAGCCATCGCTTGTTCAGAAGATTGTGTTCAGGATTGGTGATAAGTAAGATTTTGCTTTTTTTTTTCTTTCTTTCTTAGCGTGCAGACATCTTTTTCATAACTTCTCTCTTGCCTTGAGGCGAGACAGGCTGTCCACTGCGCTGGCAATGTGATGCTATGGAGCTGGCAGCCTTTCTTTTTCACAGCCCCACACTAAATGCAGGGCAAACAGGCAGGAAAAAGAAAATCTGAAAAGGGAGAAAGTTGTGCCATTCTTTTTTCCCTTCCCCCATTTTCTTCCTGCCCTTTTCCCCAGGTCTTTTTCCCTAGTACAAACGCATGTGAAACCCTCCCAGTCTCAACTAGCAAAATCAAGAGAGCTGCAGTCTCAGTAAGTACATACCGGCTCTAATTTCTTCTCTATCTCTCCTCATAATCCAGTCAAGTCTTCCACATTTTCTGCTCCATTCTTCAGGTCAAGAACACACTGGTTAATAGCCAATTATTTCATACCCTAAGGAAGTTTTGGGAAAGAAGTTCCTGGGAAGAGTCAACTTGTTTCAGGAAATGAGACTAATATTCAGTAGGTGAGATGTTTCCCTTTGCTCTCTTTCGTAATACTGTTCTGTGCCAGCACAAGGCTGAATTTATTGCTGTAATAGGTATGGTTCACATAGAGCATAAGAGTTTCACTGAGTTTTTTTTTTAATTCTTCACAAAAATGAAGGTTTAGCTAGGGCATCATGGCAAAATTCCAGTTAGGTAATTAAATTCTGCTTACTGAAAGTTCCCCTTTTAAAATCTGTCCCAGAGTACAATCTGCTTTTCCTGTGTACACTTTAAAAGAACTGATTCATTTTAACTTCACAGCTATCCAAATTCTGAAGCCAGCTGAAATTATCCTTGACTGCCTAAACCTGAATGTGCAGTTCTACCTGAAGTATCTAAAGCTGCATTTTTACAT
>JAOQGH010000062.1:7002795-7043546 GCA_025769975.1 Gallinago jamesoni | reverse complement strand
TTCAGGATGAGCGTTTGATGCTAATGGTTGGAATTTATTCCTGGGCAGAAAGCCAATGTGCCACAGCCATGTTCCACTTGTGCCCCCCAAGCTGTATTTAAGTGGCCTTCTGCTGCCCTTGGGGTGTGTTTTACACAGGAAACTTAAAGCCTAATGCAGGCCTGCAGCTTGCTCACTGGAGCAAGGGAAAGATGGTTTTCCCTCTCTTCTGTTCTCGTCAGCAAGAAAATCAAATAATTGGATTACTGGCCCTTTGATTGTGCTCAGCACAAATGGTTCAAAATCCTGTTGTACTGGGCCTCTCAGATGAAACGTAAACTGATAAAGAAAACAAATGTATCGAATTGGTCTAGTATGTCAATAATATGCTACCTCCTGATTAAGTGGAATGGCTATGACTGGTCTTCCTAACGGCTAAATATATGTAAGATGTCTGCTACTAGACTGGCCCCATGAACAAAAAGCAATGAAAGAAAAAAGGCCCGGCCACGGGAGACTAATGGAGGCACCAATGAATGCAGGTTTTCCTTCCCTGCTTATTTGTATCCCTGGAATAGAAAATCAAAGGAAACAGATCAGTCCATTGCAGGGTTAAAATTAAAATTTCCCAAGGATATATGTAGCACAGGAAATATTGGGGTGGATAGAATAGAACCTGACTGCTTTGTTCTACTTATACCTTCGTATGCATTGACTTGAACTTTGAATTTCCTACTCTCTGTCATTTTTTGTTACTTGCACATATGTTTTATGCATTTATTTAGGGCTAAATTATGTTTGTTACATTTTGTTTCTAAGACATAATATCAGCTAAAACTCGGAGAAGCATCCTAACAGATTTTGGACTGGTTACTGTTGTCATTATTCTGCATATTCACAAGTGCATATCACAGTAAAAAATATTTAGAGGTAAATCATTCAATTGCACAAAATAGGTAAGTCCATGTGAAAATGTAGCTGAGGTAAATCCCTGTACTTTACACAGTGGAGAAAACTTATTCAACAGCCAAGGATTTGATGCTTACATTTTATGTTAGACTGCTTTCTCTACATGTTTCTTGTTAAAAGTGTTATCTTACTGTCCTTTCGTATTTATGTGCCTATGGAGCAATAAATAGCTATTGAAATGAGGCTGTCATCATGATTGTGTCTGCATTTATTTCATGCCACAATTTTGATGAATGCAGTCTGTACAAGGAACAGAGGGCTGTAACCTTAGATGATGTAAGCTGGTAGCTCCTGTGTTCAAGTGAATTTTTTGCTGGCCAGATATCCGAGTAGAAATTCTAATGACTTGGGTTTAGTATAGAGCCTTCAAAATTGACTAATAAAATACACACTAAATTAGAAGCTGAGATATATTTTTTGTAGCTTGTTGAGATTCTAGCACATACTTGTATTAATAAAATAACAAATACGTAATGGATGTGACAGTTACCCACCTGAACATTTTCAAGCTAAAAAAAAAGACTGATAGACAATGCATTCCATTAGTTCTCTTTTACAACTAATAAACTTCCAGTTCATTAAGTTATTACATGCCATTCCTCATCTCACAAATAGAACCCATAATTCAGTTTTTCCCAGAGCTGCACATTCTTTAAGTCTACAGACTAAATTACCAGAGCACATTTTGTCAATAAAGCTTCTGTTTGGTGGGGGAAGAAGGGGGCAGTTAAGTAAAGTAATATGAAATGCAAGCCATTTTTTATGTCAAAGGTCATTTATTTGCTTCAATATTGCTTTTATTCTATTTATATTTTCACTAAATGATGATTATTATGAAAAGCCCATGGTTAATCACTGCATTACATTTAAAATGTTTTATATTTTGTTGCAGGCTCTTACACTTGCAAATCTTCAGAGTTATCTTGAGCAGTAAACTGTCCTTTTGCAAAAAATCTCTGACAATCTCTTAGTTCAGCTGTGCATTTACTGAAAGATAAAGGCTTTCTTTTGTGAGCAGTGGGAAAGCCACAGACGCAAACAAAAATCATCCATATTCTGCAGTTCTAAACCAAAAGACTTGTTGCTTCCTGAGCCAGAATTGCTCAGCGCAGAGGCAGGCAGCCAGTGGAACCTTCTGCATGGGAAGTTAGATGAGACTAATTTGTGTCCTACACCAAGTTTCCAACACTGCTCTTCTCACCAGGGCTTGAAGCGGGATTACTGTGCTGTGTTGAGTATAATATATAGTATCTATTTGTAAAAAATATAACCTAGTGATAAAACCCTTGCCTAGAGTGAGATACAGTGGTCTGGGCTCTTCACGGCTTGCAGTGATTTAAAACCACTTCTGCTGTTCATAAAAACACGTGACCGTCATGGGGAAAAAAAATGCAGTTTCCCCTTTGCTCTGCCAGCTCTGCCATTTGGGTGTGTGCTCAGATAAGGGTCCCATAGGCTGTAACTAACCTTCCCCGTGAGACAGCGCCCTGGGAGGAGGGAGTGAGGGTGAGAGCTGGGAGGGGGAGCAGGGCAAAGGGGCCATGCTGCAGCATGTTTAGCTCTGTTTTGGAGTTAGGGGGGGTAGACCCCGGGAAGCATTGCAGTGCCTTCCTTGGGGAGGATTTACTATAACCCCTGGAAGGCTCAGAGCCTGCCTTCTTCCCTCATACACCCCTCTTCTGATTAAAACCTGCCTGCTTTTTCCCTTTCAGTGGAAACTAACAGCTGTGAGCAGTCATAATTTTCACCAGAGGGAGAAGTCATTCCCCATCCCAAACTGTCCTGGGGGGTGGGGGGGGAGGAATATGGTTCAATTTGCTGCAAGCATGCTAGCAATTAGCATCACCTATAGGGGAATAGGTGCTAAGCCATGTTAGTCTGAGTAAAGAGAGTAATTAAAAATATTAGCAATGAACAGGAGTATTCAAGTCTGGACACTACTGGGATGTGTGTGTGAATAAAATTTTAACTGGTCTGGATCTGTCCAAAGCACCATCGCATTGTATTATGATACTTTAATATCAACTAGTACTTCTTTTCATTAAATCTGCAGTTAACAAATACACAGGTGATTGTTGTCAACTGAAGAAAAATGGTGTCATTGGAAAGCACTTTTTTAAATGAAGAGTTGTAAAATGGTGCTATGACAACAGTATAATGGGGTTACTGTTCATGACAACTACAGACTGTGAATTATAAATGAGAGAAAAATGGAAAATTGAAGGTTTTTTTAAAACATGGAAAATGTAATAAATGAAAGGGGAGCAAAAAGTTTCTAACATCCTTTTCCCAGAGATCACTCAGAGCAGATCTCGTGCAGAACATCCTATCTTTGATGAAGACACAATTAGCGTATGTTTAGTCTCTGCAACAGACCCTCACAGCTACAGCAGAGTAGACGTCTGAAGATCCATATTGTTGCTTGCTCTTGGGCTTATCTCCATCCAGGCTTGAAACTCCATTTAGAATATATATCCTGACTTATAGTATGGAAATCATGCTGCCTAGCCTATATTATTGCCTTAAGCTAAACTCTGAAAGGATTTCTCTCTACACCATCGTGGAAGTGAGTTGATAATGCTTTTGCCTTATCAAAGCATTCATAAAATCAAGTTTATCTAGATAGCTAGATAGTGAAATATTCAGTATTCTAATGGAGTTTCTTAATCTACCTTCAGTCTTCACTGTGATTGTAGCCTATGTAATTTGATTAGCCATTTATAACTTTAGTACATAATATATTATCATGGCTTAATCCCAGCCAGCAGCTCAGCCCCATGCAGCTGCTCACTCACTCCAACCCCTGGTGGGATGGAGGCGAGAATCAGAAGAGGAAAAGTGAGAAAACTCGTGGCTTTAATAAGTAAAGCAAAAGCCACGCATGCATGCAAAGCAAAACAAGGAATTAATTCCCTGCTTCCCATGGGCAGGCAGGTGTTCAGCCATCCCTGGGACAGCAGGACTCCATCACACATAACAGTTACTTAGGAAGCCAAACGCCATAACTCTAAATGTCCCCTTTTCCTCCTTCTTCCCCCAGGTTTATATACTGAGCGTGGTGTCAAATGATATGGAATATCCCTTTGGTCAGTTGGGGTCAGCTGTCCCAGCTGTGTCCCAGCTTGTTGTGCACCCCCAGCCCTTGCCGGTGGGGTGATGTCAGAAGCAGAAAAGAGCTTCTCTCTGTGTGAGCACCACTCAGCAGTAATGAGAACATCTTTGCGTTATCAACACTGTTCTCAGCACAAATCCAAACCACTGCCCCATACTAGCTACTATGAAGAAAATTAACTGTATCCCAGCCAAGACCAGCACGTATATAAAAA
The DNA here is from genome assembly GCA_025769975.1 of Gallinago jamesoni. Lineage (NCBI taxonomy): Eukaryota > Metazoa > Chordata > Aves > Charadriiformes > Scolopacidae > Gallinago > Gallinago jamesoni. Next base: position 7,039,272 of record JAOQGH010000062.1, on the reverse strand, counting down.
TTGCCAGTGAACTGAAAACACTGGAAATGTTCACAAGAACCAGAAAAGCAGACTGGGAGCTGTGGGCCTTCTGCCCACTGAAATTAGGAACTGCTGGCAGTTGGAGTTTAGCCTCCAAACTTCTAGCAAAGTGTACAGGAGCTGACAGCTCCTGAGAGGCCCTTACACTGAATTTATCCGGTACTTTTGAGCCCTTGCTTTATGTCAAAAAAACCCCCACCACATTATAATCTTTAAGCTTGTTGCTTTTTTTATCAGGGAAAGTTCTAATGAGAAAGTTTACCTCATCATTGTTAAGCTTTCCACTAATTAGGTGAAAGTTTTTTTTTCTCTGCAGCAGCTTTTGTTATCGGGTAGTCTTGAACTAGTGGGCAACATCCATGAATAGTGTTATCCTGCTTTTTTTTTTTTTTTTTTAAATATTTAAGAAGTTATTGACTACTATAGCATTTATATTATGTGTACACAGTTAAAATATACTCTTAAGAGCTGCATGTTGTTTCTGTAATTCCAGATTGGGATAGCTCAGCCTTTCTGTTATAACATGCTGTTTCAGTAGCAAGACAATTTATGATTCAAAATAATACATTTGACAACATGAGTGAGTGGTCTAGGTCACATCTAGTAACTTAAGCATGTATTCTTGTTCATTATTTAAAAAAAAAAAAAAAACAAAGCTAATTAAGATCTCAGCATTCATTCCTGGCACGCTGGCTGTTTTTATTTTGCAGGCCTATCGTGAGCTGATGTGGTAGTCACTTTTTTCCTATTGAGTGAATAAATTACATGTCCTGGAGCAGTGCTTGGTACGCTGTAATTCTTGGTCATAAGACCTATGAGATGTGAATAATAAACTGAATGATCCACTACTCAGAGTAGTGATGGCTTCTTTTATAGGCCTCTGGTTTTTGTAGACAGTAAACCATTGCTATAGTCTTTGAAGACAAGGGCAGGTTTACCATATTCTGGTCTTTTCCTGAGTCTGGAATGTACTTTTCCCTGTGCTGTGGGACTCCTCCTCATGCATTCGGGACCAACTAGGTCACGTCATTAGTAGTGGTATTTCTTCTCCAGTCTATATTATGAATATTTAAACTCTGATAATTTCTGGTAATGGTTGTGCCTCTCTTTAAGGCAAATATAAATCTATATTTCACATGCAAACCCGTTTTTAAAGGATGTTATTGTTCCTCCTCATATTTCCTTATCTGCCTAGAAAATGTTTTTCTTCTTCGAGACAGACTCTACTCCTTCTACCACCTGTTTACTCAGTCACCTTGGAAATGTAGAGCATTACTGTACAGAGAAAGCACAGCTTTTTCACCGACTCTATGACTTTGACAATTGTACTTATTGTAATTTTTCTTCTCTCCTGTCCATCTTGAAAGATCCAGCAATATTATTTTATCCATTATGTGACCTTCTTACTTGACAATTCTTTGTATTTGCTCTAAAGCCAGGCATGAAGAACTGAACAAGGCAGGGATATATGGGCAAGGAGAGGCCAGGATTGTTACACGGAGACCACAAAGCAGGGGTGTCTGGGAAGCTCTGGTCTGTAACACTGCATTGAATACAATTTTCTGTCTAAATGCTAAAAAATAACACACATGCTCATGACTTCTTTGTATATAAAGCTATCTTTCATTCATTAAAGCAAGGCAACATATAACATTTTTTTATACTCATGCTGGACATTATGATTGCAAAACCCCCACCCTCAATATGACCAGCCCCCACCACGGACTTTACCAGGTTTCTACTAGTAAGTAGTATGCTTTATAATTTTGTGTGACAAATTGTTTTCATGTATTTAAATATGTCTGGCTAGGTACTGATTTTATTTTCCTGTTTAATTTATTTTCCAGATTTTCTGGCCTTCAGTCGATGCACTGGCTGATTAAATTATTATCCCAATAATGAGATTTGACACAATCTATGCCATTACCTATGTGACCTGCTAAGTAGGTTGACTGGCAACCCTGAATAATTATCAGCCACCTCATCTTGCTGACTGAGGGTTGACAATAAATGAAACATAAAGATTCTGAAAAAGACACACAGTTTTCCATTTCAACTTCTGAATTGGTTCAACAAAACCTTTTAACTTGTATCTTATTCATTAAATGCGGCAATTAATAAAATATCTTGTGAACATTTTGGTCATATAAAAATATAGATGCTTGCATCATCTGCATCTGTTAGGTCCCAGTCACATCATTATCATGCCTTCCTAGGAGAAAAATCTGTGGTGTATTAGATAAACAGGTTCTCTGTTCTGCAAATTGCTTGTATAAGTGGCTTATTGTATCCTCAGAGAGCAAGCTCAAAAGCAAGGAAAATTCAAGAAGTCCAAGTGATAGTTGTGGTGACATTGCAAGAATCGTATTTTAATGCTTTTTTGTGAAATCTTGAGAACAAGAAATTAACTTTATTGTTCAATGAAAGCTGTGATTTTTCTGTTCCCATTTCTCAGGAAATAGAGTCAAGAAAAGTAAATATTATGCTACCTGGTGACACTGACATGTATTGTGTATCTATCTTTTCTACCTTGCTCATTTCTGAAAAGCCAAAATGGTATTTCTTTCTGCCCTACAGAATAGAAGATTGGAACTTAGAGAGGAAGCAGAATGGACTCTTAGGGTTGAAAAGATTGAAAAAAAAATATGTAAGATTTAAACTTGTGGTCTTTCCACAAGCTAATCATCCCAAATTAGTGGTTCATAACTGTGGACTTAGGCAGATTTCTCCCAAAGTCATTCCTCTGCCCTGGCTAGAAATTCCACCGTGGGCTAGGAAGAACAGTCAAAGAATCCATTTCTTGTTATCAGCAGTTAATGAGTGCAACATAAAGTGTCTTCACAGAGACAGTTTGGAGAGCCCTGCTTGTGCACCCAGCGTGAGAGGAAGAGCTGCTCTGCCTCCTCCTTGGGCATACGATTCCAAATGGAAAATACGATTCTTTGAGTAGATACCCAGTCTAAAGTCATTCGATCTTTCAGTTGATTGGTTTATGAGCTTCAGAGCGGGGCAATATAATGCAAGAGGGGATCCCAGCTATGATGGGATCACTGGAAGCTGAGCCTTAGCAAGTGAGCAGAGCTCAGAGTTCGAGATTGCCCCACATGTTAAAACCAAACATATGCTCAAGCGTTTTTCTGGTTCATGGCCATATTGAACTATAATGACCTAAACAGATTTACTCCCCAGACAAATTTATCCTTTCCTTTCCTCCTACCCACACATACATTTGCACCTTGGCTAATCATTTATGTCTCCTCCTACTTTCTACATGCTACTTTTATGGAAAACTTTATGGCTTGTTTTATCTCTTCTAAGCATGACTTTAATTCCTGTCTTAATTTCCTCTATGACTCGTCAACAGGGCTTTTTTACCCCTACCCAAAGAATTGCAATTTTACTGTACAAATTTAATTAAAGCAAAATTGTTAAGGCTTATTAAAGAAGCTGTGCTGTCTTGTTTTGCTCCTTCATCTTGTCCCCCTCCCCATGAAAAGATGAAGGTGCTGAAGATGTACATCAGGTGAAACTACTATTTCCACATGGCAAAAATAATATCTTTCAGCTTTCTGCCTGTGGATTTTTTTTGCCAGTATGTGGTCCTGATGTCTAAAATTATAGGCATTTAGATGTCAGGTAGCAGGAAAGGAAAAAAAAAGAGGTATTTTAGTAAAATAGCAAAGAACAGATGTTTTAGTGATAGTTGTAAGGTTTTTTAATACCTTAAAAATAGCACAGCTTTATAAAGTTTTTATCATACCTGATAGAAAAGTAAGGGCTGGTGATATTTTGCAACTCGTTGCTTGTTGATTACATAAGTGTTTTTGAATGAAGGAGCACTGTAAAGTCCTGTCAGAAGCTATGCTGACATGACTTCTGTCTTTCCTTTTTATTACTATAGTCAATAGCTCAGTTGTAAGGAATATAATTGCTCTTTGTGACTGTATTAGACATTCTTTTGGGAGAGCTAGCTAAAATTTGAGAACAGAAAAGCATTTCTGGAAACAAAAAACCAACCCAGCATGCCAGATAAATCAATAATAAGTGGACAGAGCTGAATCTGAGACTTTTGGGTTGTGTTAGAACCTATATCAAGACAGTATTGACTCTGTAAAACCTGTATTTTTAGGGGTGGTTATATCAAAATCAGTATTACCTACTTGCTTTATTTGAAATCATCCATGCATTTGTGCAAGAAAATCTATTCTACAGTTATATTTATTTCCTTGAGCTAAAGTCACACATATTTGGTATGTGTGACCTGTGTACTGTGGCTCTATGTAAATTAACAAAAGGTGGATTGTATGTGATATCTCTCTACTAATGACATTTACAAAGGAAATGAAATATCTGTGCAAATTCTTCAATGCACAAATTATGTACAACTCATATATGTAAGTTCTCTACATGCTGTTCACCATTTCCTCAGAAATGATTATTTTATTTTCTGGACAAAGGATACAAGCATGCATGGATCATCGGAATGTGAAGGCATAAATTGTTGGCATTAATGATTTAATGCTTTGCTTTTATGCAGTTCCCATCCAAGGTCTTATTGTATCCAACACATCCAATATTACATTATTTAAAAATACTACTCCTTTGTGAAAGGTTGATGAATCTTGTTATTCTGCACTTGGCTAAAGCACTTGGGCTGATCTTGACTGTTAGGAAAGCTCAGTGGGGCTTAATAGTTATATGATTCCTGTTCAGAAGCACTTTGTGTTGACCATTTCAGAGTGTGCCTAGTGAAAGTCCGTCTCTTTATGCACCTGCCTATATAGACTTGCCTTAAATAAATTTGAAAATGAGACTTCTGTATCTTTGAACATTTAGAGTGGAGATGATGCAGTATTAGCTTGCTATAAAGCCATGAAAAAACTGAACCTTGTCTCCAAAGTTAAACCATTGAGCACACTATCCCCAGGTCCCTGTCTTCTGCAGGTTTTAGAATAAAAAAAGCATTGCTATTATTTTGATTAACTGTTTTGTAGAGCAAAACCACTGCATTCCCAGTAAGCTTATTGTGATAGAAAAATGCATCTATCAATCACAGGTAACATTTCCTAATGTTACTCCTAGTTCCTCTGATTTTCACTTGTGCTACCAGTCTTTCTTTAGCTATCTCATAAGTACTCTGTGTATGGTATTTATGAATAATATCCAGGTATGATGTTTGATCTTTCAGCAGAAAAGAAAATGCACAATGCACTTACTCAGCAATTCCTTGCGACTAGTGCTTTGACGGTCTGCTTTCCATCCCCTGATATGACCAAATTATTACTTCAGCAAAACTGGTACCCTGCAGTGCCAACACACACGCAGCTGAAGTGATAATAGTAGTTCATTTTACACATACTTGTGCACATCCTCCAAATTACGTTCCTAAGAATAGAGGTTAAAAAAACCTATTTGATAACAACAGCATGAAAGGGGTTTTTTTTTATGTACAATCAATATACACCTACTATTTGATGCTTGATATTGATTGCTTCTGGTTCTACAGAAGATAACGTGTGTTTAAGTGTATAAAATGTGTGTTTTGAATAAAGTAAAATTTCTGAATTAATAGTTGTGTTTTCCATTATTTTTTGGTACATTTTCATGTCTCAGAGTTAACAACAAAATTCTTCCTGAGTTAGAAGAAATAATTCCCCCCTTCTGGGTAAAACATTCCCTAGAGAACTGGTGAAATTTAAGCTTTAAATTATATGCATTGTAAAATATGGTTCACTGCAGCACAATAAAGTGTTTAACGAAAAATAGATAGAATACATAAATGCCTAAGGGACTGGAGACTACCTCAGTAATGTGTGCTTCTAATTATGGTTTAGGTAAATTGTAAAGGTAGAAAAAGATTAAGTGGTTTATAGATACATAGTTATGAAATTCAACAATGAAACATTCATTGCTGGTAGAGGAGGTCAGAAATATAATGACCACATCTTTTCTTGATAAATTGTTTTATAAACATTTCTGAGGGTATGTCATATCATGGGATGTTTCTACTGGGATACTGAAAGTGCAGAAACTTTCTTCATAAAGAAAAACTGCATGGGCAATCACCCTGGTTTCCCTACAGCTTGCCCTCTAAGACTAAAATTTGCTCAAGGAAGGGTTCAATATGAAGACAGATTTCGTGTCTGAGTCCCACAGAGCAAGGGGCTGAACAGAAAAAGTTCTTCGGCTTCCCACAGCCTCCCCTGCCCCACACTGGATAACAGTTGTTGCCCCTGTGCTGTCTCCACTTTTTGTGGTGCCACTTTTATGAGGCAAATCAATGGATTGATCCCTGTTAAGAATAACCAGTCAGAAAGATCAATCAACACACTGAAAGTAGGAATTTCATAAAATAAAATAAATCAATTTGCACCACCAATGGAACTGTTAAAATGTGATGGGTAATCTCACAATTTGGGATTGAAAAAAATATACCTTAAGAGGTCTTATACTAAACAGCAATGATTTCATTAATTAATGCTAAGCAATTGCTATCTCTTGTTTGCAGTTTAGGAATCCCTTTGGTTCCTGAGAATACAAAACAAGTCCAATAGCTAGCAAGGTAACTTTTTACTATGCTTTACGTATACATAAACAATCTGGACTGAATAGGGCACACTCTTGTTTTGTATAACAAACAATAAGAGTAGAAAATAGCTGTAATCACTATGAATACATTTTGACTATACAATCAATTTCTTCTTGTGAAGTCTGCATGACAGATGAAGATCAAATTGCTGGTACACGTAACAACCTGAGAAGCAAATAGTCCCATTAAAATATTTTGCCAACGTTCATAAACCAATGCTTCCCAGACCTCCATCCCTGTCAAGTAAATAACTTTTTGTTTCCTATTAAACACGGAGAGTACAGGTTACTATGGTGATCGACAGAACACAGAATAAACTCTGATTCATCATAATTGCTACATGCTAGAGGAAAAATATATCTGAACATCATCTCCCAGTTTCAAGCTGGAGCTCTGAGAAATATTTTGAGACTATAAAATGATTTTATGCTGTCCAAATAGCATTGGGTGAAGTATGACAAAAATTAAAGTGTTTCAGCAGTACACCCCTTAAAAGTGTTTCAGGTCTGAAACATTTTCAAACTCATGATCACAAGCCATAGGGGGTTTTGTCCTTTTATTCTAATCAATGAAACATATAGAATCGTGATAACTCCAAAGATGTGTAGAGAAATACTATGGGTCACACTGTCATGCACATATATCATCTAGGTCACAGGCACCCTCACCTTTGCCTGCTTTGTACTTTCAGTGCCCAGTTGTTTTCAGTCCCATTTATTCTGTATTTTATGTTCAAAGGCCTGAATCCCTGCCATGGGGTAGCCATCCAGCAGGGACTGCTTTGCTTTGGTGCCAGAGTTTTGGAGGTTTCAGTCCCTTGATAAGAAGGACACCTGTGCTTTTACTTGCACTTATTTGCACTCAGTGTTGACTCTACATTACCAAGGCTTAAGAAAATAATGAAGTAGGTTTTACATTTGCTTTCTCATTAATCTACACTTTAATATATGTAATCAACACACTAGTTTTTCAAATGCATACACAGAAATTAATACACCACAAAAAAAAAAATTAATACACCACAAAATTAAATGTGATGTTATAATTATTTCTAGTCATTCCCAGGGTTAGTTTCTAGTAATGAAAAAGAACTTTGTTTAATGTAGCTTCATCATAGTACAAGTCAGACCTTCCTGTTGGTGTTCAGTGTCATTGAAATGATTTAGAAGCAAGGAGTTCAGCAGTAGAGCAAACAACTGAGTGGACCTAGGAAAGAGCCAATTGTTGTTGTACAGATTTAAATTGTATGCAGTTGTTTTTTAAATATTTCAACTTCTTTTAGCTTCAGTACTTCTTTAACACCCTGATAGATTCTTGAAAGGGGTAATAACCTACTTTTTAATTGTAAGGCTGCACAGGGGACTTAGTGAAAGTGATTTAAAAAAAATGTGGTCCACTGTAAGATACTTCTAAGTACTTCCTGCTCTGGAGGTTTGGAGCCCTACATTGTTATTATCTACCTGGTCCCTTTCTATCAGTTTTATCTCTAGTCCCAACTATGCTGCGGTAGTGAATTTAAGTCACATAAAATTTGTGCAGCGTGAAAATCTTCTACAGTCTTTACTTACAGTTCAAAAGGATTCACAAATATATGAAGCCTTTCTCTCAAAAGCATTAAATGCAGGAGATTCGAAGGCTACTGAAATCCAGAGCCACAGTTTTTATCATTTGATGATGTTACAGAGGATGTTTCCTTCCCAGCTGAATCTTGCCTACCACTGGTTTGCAAATTCTCAGCTGGGGTAGCTCCTCTTTGATACCTGTGAGACAATTGCAGACTTTCTCTGACATGGTGTCCCTTCCATATATCTAATTTTGGGGGGGGATGTAAGGGGAAAAAGAGACAGAGGAAAAGAGATAATATCTTTCACATTTCATATTATTGGCAGCCTCTCCTGAATTTCTTAAGGGCTTCAGGACAATGTAAGAAAAAGTTAGGATTTTGTTCATAGAAGATATGCTGTAATTCAAACAAAAATTAATTCAGCAAATTATGGTTTATGCCTTAGATCAAACTTTATAATCTAGCCATATAATCCATGAACCCGGTAATTTAGAAGGTAACAAGTATCCTTGTTGTTCTACGCGTTCGTTACAAAGTAGCTCTTATTTCATAACCTTTAACTAATTGGTGTCACTCCGGTGTCATTCTCCTTACCCATGACTTCTCCCTACCATGAGTGCCTTTTGTCTTTAAAATGCCACATTAAATATCATCAGCATTTGCAATCTTCTGGACAGAACATTTAAAATCACAATAGTTGTGGCAAATATACGTAGACACTAAAATGGAATTTATTCAATGAAAATCTATATGGATGAACAAATACTGCAGTACCAGCTCTTCTCTAACCCAAATGTCATTGTACGTTATGGCCTGGCTGATAAGACTGCATCACAACTGAGCCATAACCTCTGAAAGCACCAGCCATTTCAATTGCCCCTTTATTTAAAAAGAAAAACCAAAAACCAAACACAACATAATCTCCCAAACTTAGTTGTCCACTAACAGCTTTTAATAAAAGGCTCTGTATTTTATGTGGATGACTTGTATTTCTGTATGGCTAACAACTTCTATGGCAACAGTATAATCATTCCTGCTAACTGTGGTTTTTGAGTTGAAAAAACACCGAGGTAATGGGGACCTGAAAAACTGCTGAGGCCAAATCTCCTCTTGTGGCTCATAAGCACCAGTCTTTTATGGGATAAATATGCACCACCAAACCTGTGTAGATACAGATGCCTGTGTAATTCTCTGGCTGTGTCTCCCTAAGCTCTATTCTGCATAAATATTTATGCCTTCCTATTTTTACCTGGCATGGTTGTGAAAAGCAAATGTAGTAAGAGTATGAACATGCCCACAAATGACTCAGTTTTCATCTCAGAAAGCAATCTAGTAATTTTTCCCATGTTACTCCAACATTAGAAGAAGTTCAGGCAATCAACAACTGTTACTTGTACCAAATTGTAGATGGAATATATACTTAAAATCTAGATTAAATTTTAAATCCTGTTCTTAGTTTTGATAGGAAGTTTTGTTCTCTGTGAATTTGACCAAGAGCTTTGTTCTTCCAACTCTGCCACTCTAAACAAATAAGAGGTTTCCCAGCTGTACAAGCAGCAGAGACTACACACAAAAATGACGGGAAGTCAATCGGGCACAATGGTAAGTCAGAGGGAAGGGCCATTAACAGTAATCTGGACCAGTTTGACCACAATGTCTCAGAGGCTGCTGTTATTAATTTTTGTTCTGAATGTCATCCTTCAGTATAAATTATAGGGGAAGAAAATCATAAAGAATACTCATAAAGAACATTTGATGAGGTGAGTTGGTGCCCTGGTGAGAGATTTCAATAAGAGTGATTTCTTACCAAGGATAAGCTTCAAAGCAAGAGCTGTGCACACAGTTTCAGGTGGAGAAACTGACACTTTTTGGAAAGAACAAAAATCTACCTTTTTCTGAGACTGGAACTCAGGGTGGGTTTGCTATGAATGGAGACAAAGGTAGGTAGACCAAAGTTTTTAAGCAGACCTGCTCGGCCTTTGTAAGTTTCCATGTCAAAGCAGGCACCGACACAGGTCCAGGATGAAAATGTTTTAACAATGACTTTCCATGCAGAACTTCAGCTTTAAAGTCATGCTCACACCCAGATAACTGGGAGAACAAAATGTGGATGCTGGTGCATCAGACCATGAGGTTTAGCTGCCCTACTCAGCACGCTGGACCTGTTCAGCATCACACTTCCCTTGGGTAAGGATGAGAAGTATCTACCTCTTGCAGCCCTCTGGCTCTGCAGGCCATTGGGGAGAGCAGAGCCTGAGAGGGTTTACTTTTCCTGCCACGTTGTGAGCCTTTCAGCCAGCCTCCTCCCTTTTCCTAGCTTGAAATCACAGGCTACAATTCTGTCAGTACTTCACTGGCTCAGGGAAGCCTGCAGCACAAAGACAAAAGGAATGGATTTTTTTGTTTTCTTCTTCGTTCACTGTGGCTTCCTTGATGCTCTTGGAACAGGCTTTATTCTAAAAGGCAACTTTGCTCTCATCTGGCTGTGCACTGGGACTGTGGGACTTCAGGAATCAGTGACAGCTGTTTCACGAGTGTCAGTCTGTTGAGGAGACACATTTTTTTATATGAATGGTAGGAATGGGAATGCCTTTTTTGCTCTGCCTTGTTTGTAAGTCCCTGGAAACTTACATACATTTTATTCCTTATTTTCAGCACAGTCTCATTCAAAGAGCACTTGAACTTTTTCCTACATTATGAATCCTAAATCACACCCCAAGTTGTTGTTAAAGTTCAGTATGGCCTGAAGCAGGGAGTGCAACACAAATGAGCATCTACAGTTTCCTGAATCTTGTACCTCAGGTATAAAACACACACACCCACACCCCGCTTCCTTCTGTCCTCAATTGTTCTGTACCAAACACTTACATAGCAAAGGAACTTTTTTTTTTTCTCTTACCTTTCACTGGTCCTAAGGTGCTTGAGCCTCAGGAACTCAGCAGATGCTCTCAAGCTTCTACACTGCATATAGATATACAAACCATCATTTCCTAGAAAGTAGGAGATCCGAAGCACAGATGATTCAGAATCTTCTGCCTGAGTCCACTCTTTTTACCTATTAGCACTCACACATAAATATTACAATAAAGTGCCTTTCCTAGCATAGTGGGTAGCTGAGATATGGACACAAAGCACACTTGCTCCTCTGCAGCCAGCGTTCCAGCATGAATCCAAAGGGTTCACTTCTTTTTGCTGCCTGTATCGCAGTGTAGGTGCCACAGAGACACCAACGGGACATCTCCATGGAGCAGCTGATGTGCTTTAAGCTTATTCCTTCTTAGCACTGTACCTGAATGAGTGCACTAAGCCAGTTTTCCTCGGAGTGTCCTGCAGCCTAATTTTTGTGCCTTGCAAATGCACGGAATATTTAGCCAAATAAAGCAGAAAAGTGTCCTTTTTTTTTTTTTTTTCAGAGCAACTCTCCTGACACCAAAACACCTAGTAAAGTGGCTCAAAATACCCGAAAGGTTTGAAACTAGCCCTTTCATCCCACTACTGATGTTTGCAAAAAGACCCTAAATCATCCTCTTTTCCCTTATGAAAGACAAATAAATGTTGTTGTATTTCACATTGTCTTAATCAAGAATGAACGGTAATTCCCTACAATGTAATTTAAATGCAATTAGAGAGACATGCTATTAAAAAAATCCTATTAAAAATGATGGAAGTTCCAATTTTACATTACCAATTTTAGAATGCTTAAATAAATAAAAAAATATATGCACATGCAAAACCTGTATCCAAATAAATTACATCTTAACAGTGGAAGTAATAATATTACTATTTAGTTTTTAACATTATTTCACTAAGGATTAATTTCACCATAAGTGAAACGTTCTGCAATCATCATGTTTTGTATTAAACTCCAGTGAATGCCTTCTTCCTGCTTTGTAACAACTGATGTTGGTGCAGGAGGAATTAAAAAAAAATGTTTCTGGAGTGATCTGTCTATATGGGGAGCTGCATTTAATTAATTGGAAGCTCATTTGTTACTGAGGTCCTATAACACTTCTGATAGGATTATAGGGAACATTCCAATAAACACGCTGTTGTGCTTGAAGCAGGAAGTAATTAGCTTTCAGTTTGCTTGGGCTTTGACCAAAGAAAAGTATCCCTGGTAGAAGGAGAGTCTGAATTTCTACTTTAAAACACTGTCATATGCTTAGCAAAAACTGGAGAGAGGTGGGTGGGCTCAGAACATGTGACCTCCCCAAACTGTGCACGGACAGACTTTTGTGGCTGATTCACTGCAACTTCTTAAACAGAGAATCTGAATAGGATGGCAAGAGCACAGCTGTATGTGTTTACCAGGCACTAAGGAACCCCTGCGTGGTCCTGAATAAGTGGACATCATTGCTGGAGCGCCTGGGGGGAGGGAAGCAGCCATTCCAGCCTCCTCTCCTGTCCTAGTTGGCATGCACTGAGAGACTTGCACTCTGTTTTCCCAAATTCCTTGGCAAATAACTCAGAAGTCATCACTGAGCAGGGACATACCCACAAAAGTGCCAATTCTGTTGCCTCCTGCCCAGTAGCAAAGGCAAGGTGCAGACTGTGACTCCCAGGCTAGTTCCAGCCTTGCTCTGGTTCTCAGGCCAGACAGCAGAATAACAGCCAGGATTATTTTTAATGAAATAAAAATGGGCAGGAGATGACTCATCCACCATAAAGTCTCTGATTTATGTGATAGCAAGGAAAGTAATCTATATGAAGATGTCCATTTTATATTCCATTGCCACATGTCTGTCATTTATCCAGGTCCTGTAAGATACACAAAAGCCTACATAAAAGTATAGATCCATACAAAATTAAAGATTGTCAATAACTGTCTTTATTCACTAAAATTGCAATTTTTGAAATTGCTACTTATTTCTCTTCTAAGAAGTGTTGGCATATTTTGCATTTGGTCAGGAAGTAAAGAAGTTCCCAAAAGAAGTCCTGTATATATTCCCTAGGAGTAACTTTTCTTCCCCACCTGTCTTGGTTTTATTATGTGTTATATCATTTCAGGACAGTGGGGTTGCTGCAGAGCAATTCCACAGCCCCGCGCCAGATCAGCCCGGTGTGTGTCACACACTTGGCTGTAGCTCATCGCTGTGATGTTCTGATGCAGCCCTGCGGGATTTAGTGCTTCGAGGACCCTGTCAGAGAGGGGATATTTATTCCCAGAGGAGTGGGGAGGTTTTAGATGAGAAGGTTTCTAATGCATGGCTTGCACTCACAACTCTGACCCGCTTGTATTTAATGTCTCTGGGTGGAAATGGTCCTGTGAAAGCACCTTCTTTCACCTGAGAGCAAATGAATGTGTTATAACAATGCTGGAATTATTCTGAACAGCCAGGAGTTCAGGAGGGAGGTTTTCATTTCAGAAAGGGAAATATGATTATACTCCTCACTGGACAATGACTTTGATTTCTTCACAGGACCTGTGGGAAGTTTCCTGATGCCAGGATCCTTCAGAGGCCGTGGTCTCAGTAATGTCACTTAGATGAGAAGACAACTCGGAAGCAACAATTACTACTTTGACCTGAGCATTCAGCCACACATTCAGGATTTTGCAGGGTGTTCTGCTTAGAAGAAATATGTGATGAAGGCCAGTGGCTCTTTGAAGCAGACCTATGATTTTTTTTTTTTTTTTTTCAGAGAACATAACCTGTTTCCCTGAATGCTGGAGGAATCAAACAAGAAGCAGCAGCACCTTTGCTCACAGCTTCTGCCTCTCTATGCTGGTCTGCCAGGCTGAAAAGTCCCCTCATGTGCCTTTTCTCTTTCTCCACCTTTTCTCAAGTCTGCACTACAGACAAATAGAGGTGTGGGCTCCCTCTGTCTCATGTAGGTACGCAAGCACATGGCTTCCACACTAACAGTATCCTCTGCCTCTGTTGTTAACGGTCTAGAGAGACTCTCATTTGTTTTGGGCAGGAAATGTGCTGGCAGATCCTTCTAGCACCTTTCGTCACTGATGGTGGTTATGCTCTCCAGTTTTAACACAAAGCTGTTGTAGTAGTTATTACAGGAACTGTGCTGGGCCACTGGTTGCAAACCTGTTGAAAGACCCCAAATTCTGGATTTGAGGAGGTCCAGCCTTTTTGACCATTACATGCATGGATGTTTTGCAGACTGACATTTTCCTTCAAATGGCAGGATTGTTTCTTCCCATTTTTATTTTTACTTGTTAACATCTAAATGTTTAGCAGCATTTCATTATGAAAAAAAATGGAAAAGCCAGCTGGGTCATATCCCTCACTTTGGACCCCTGTATCTCTTTTGATTATGTTTTGGTTTGGTTTTAATGAAAAACTAATAAAGGTTCTGCACATTCTCATCTGACTTTGGTATACAGTAATGAAGGCACATGGATATTTGTGGCTTCGCTGGATAACTGAAATAATTTTGAAGGCAAATATATTTTTATTAATATAGGGGGTTATTTGTACAGTATTTCTGTGCTATAAAATGTTAATTATACAGTGTGTCTGGCATCACAGATAGAAGCAACATATTTTGCACAGTTTTATCTGGTAGTGTATGGTTTTTGTTAGAAAGAGGTGTTTCTGTTCATGGCAGGGCATGGGCAGTTTTGTTAGAAACAAAGACTATTTATACTTGCAGTTTCTGAGCTGTTATACAGAAGCCTGAATCTGTGATACAAAAATCCCCTCAATCCTACTTTCTAATTTACCTAATTTTTTATATGCAGCCGTGGTTGAAATGGGTTCTTTTTGGTGAAACAAAAACCGGAGGAATATATTTATATTACTGCTGCCCTCCGAGCAGATTGTACCAGTCCACAGGACAGCTATTTATAAGGTCTCCTTTGATGAAAACACTGAAAGAAACTGTAACATCTAGTGGTAATCTCAACTCACCTGCTTTCCTAGCTTTCTATAAGGCAGTAGGGTTCTGGTGGGATCACAGCTCCAGGTCCATCTCCTGTATAAACAGAATTTCAACAGACACCATTCATTAAAGTATAACTCAGCATCCCCAGGCACACTTTTCATCTAACATTGAAATGGACAAGACAGAATCCCTATTTGAAGGAGGAATTGTTGACTTTTTGTTCAAGAATTTAATCAAGAAGTACCTGATTTAGCAATAAATCTGCTAACTAGTCTCTTTATTCCACAAGCACTTCAACTAAATTTAATCACTCTGACACCAGACTATCCTGAGTGGATTTTGCATGATTGGTAGTACAGAAGGAATTGACTTGCTATAGGTTGGTAGTTAAGACTTCTTTTTTCGTCGAGAAATCCCAATTTTTGCAGAGCCATGCCTCTTCAGGAACTGGACAAGTGCTGGGCATATTCAAAAGCAGCCTGGCTTTAGTTTCTCCTAAGAGGTCTACTGGACCCCCATCTGATGAGATGTCAACAGAAACTGAACAGCAGCACCAAAGGCTGGCCGTAAATAGCTGCAGAATTTTTTACCTGTCAGAGGCACATGGCTGGAAATGCCACCTTCCAAATTTTTTCCAGTTCTCAATTAATGAGAATTCATGTCTCCTGGAGAAAAGAAAGTTGTGCATTAAAAGCTCTCACTCTATCAATTTTTTTTAAGGTCTTTACTCATCCTTCACCACCCCAGGAGTTTCCAAGCATCCTACTATGGGTACACACCTGCAAATCCTCTTCCTCAGGCTGTCGGCAGCTGACATGGCTTGGACATGTCCAGTGCTCCTCTGAGAGGGCTGGTCTCTGTTTTCATCCTTTCAGCTTGGGCCAGTGCTCCCTCTGCTCTGCTCTTTCTTTTCCTCTTGACTTTCAGGGAAAGAGTTATAATGGTGATAGCCATGTCTTCCATACCTCATCCGTACATGGGAAACACAGGGAGCCAGATGCCAGGGTTTCTATGTGATTTAGTATATATGTTCAAGGAAGTTTTTTCTTTGTAGCATTATTGCTGGCAGAGTGGAATAGAGAAGTAGGATTAGTATTCTTGGCCTGCACTTGAGTAGAGATGGAATAATTCTTCATAAAATATAAGGGATGGGATTTAGTGGACAGTTAAGAGTATATCTTAATTAATCTCTCTGCCAATTAAAAGATGGAAGTTCTAATTAAGATGACCCCAAAGCAATTATTCAGAATTGTGTATTTACATTAATTAGACTACCAAAGAATAAAGAATAAGATTATGACTTTGCAGAAGGCACAAAGTCCACTTTCCATGTTGACGTACCTCACTACCTAATTTGTATTGAGGGAAGATGTTGTAATACTTGCACCATTTCCAGCACATCATTTATTTTGTCCTTCAGGTCTTCAGTTCTAAAATAAAATTAAGAGGAGGATGTTTGTATTGAAACGATGGGTCACAGCCTTCTCCCTGATGAAGAGGAGGATTGATGTAGAAATATTTATTTGTTATATGAAGTGGAAGTCCTCTCCCAAGAGACAACTGCTTCTTTTGTGGTTTATTCTTTTCTAGAGCAAACCTAGTCTACTCATAAAACGCTTAATTACCTTGGTGATTAAGCAGTGGAAGTTAACACCATAAATACTGTTTAAAAAAAAAAACCCATGGCCCATAGGCCGTGATTCAGTAAGTTATTTAAAGACATAGTCTCAGCAGAAAAGCTCAGGTAATTCAAGAAAGGCAAATGGTTCGGCAGATGGGCTTCCCTCAGCAGACAGTTTGTTGAACTAAGGTCTCAACATCCCTAAATTGATGAAATAAGATTCCAATGCTCACTGTCATGAATGGGTGATTTAGAACACTTAACGAACCACTGTCAAAGGTATTTGTAAAAATGGGTTTATTGAAATATGATGTAAAAATCTGACTTAACAAAGTTCAGTGGCAAGGTTCACTCTGTTACTGTACTCCATTATTATTTGAACAATGAGTCAAAACTACAAAGGCAGAGTCAAAGTTACCAAGACACAAATTAGTTACCATACTACAAGGTTATGCGCGATATTGGTCACTTACCAAAGATCTGCCATTGGTGAAAGGTCTTTTTGCCCCAAGGAGCACACTTGAGAGTTGTCCTAACTCAAGGGGAGATCGCCATCATGCAACCAGGCTGTTTAGCAAGAAGAGTTCAAAGAAGACTCAAGCTGTCATATTTATGGAATAAAATGGTTGGCTTGTAGTCAAACTACATGTGATGGAAAAGATATGCATGAGACTCCGTTACCCTTTACCTTCTTTGTTGCTTGATAAATGAGTCTTGGGAAAGCTATCTGCGACTCATGTGTTAATTGTAGGACTGGTGTTCCAAGATCATATGCATCAATGCTCATTGCGTCACTCTGCTCCTTTGTGGGTTTTCAGAGAACAGATTGGAACTACAGAGTTTCTTGGCCCAGTTATGGTTTAGGACTTTACCTCCTTTGAAGCCTGTCCTAAACTACCTCTAGTTTGGTTAAGGAGTTGAGTGCATCTGTCAGTCCCAAAGTTCATTCAGAAAAATAATCAGGACCACGTATTTCCATATCAGCCTGCACCAGTCACTTAAAAAAATTGTCCTTCTTGTATGTGGGTGAACATTTCTAAACTGTCAAACTCCTTGAAAACCTTTCAGAGTGTTTGGAGTTGGTGTTTATAATTGCTAAGAATGTAGTGTGATGCAGCAGAGGTGAACCATATTCTTTTTAAAATGTTTCTGCCTGTCAAATTTATATTTTACCAGCTGCATTGCTCTCAGTATTTTAGCAGAAAGACAGTAAAAAATCTGCAAGTGAGTTGTTGAGGGAGTGAAAAAATACTGTAGATAGTAAAACGATTTTCCACAGAACCACCTAAGACAACAATATTTGACATTTAAAAATTTTTAAAGAATATATAATTGATCTTGAAAAAGAACAAGATGAAAATTAGAAATTAGTTGGAAGCTCTGGATATGTCCATTGGCATTTTGAATCAAACAATTCTCCTCAAAAAAGTGGAATCTACCTTAGCTGCAGGCTGCAAACAAGTACCAATTTGTCTTTGTTTCACACACCTCTTAAAGTCTCTGCTATTTAACATTTCTTCCACAAAATTTCATCAACCCATGCAAAACCATGCCCTCTTTTTAGCTGCCAGTCACTCCAAGCACTAACATACATTTTCTTTGCTGTTTATCCTATGTCCTGGCCTAAAAAGTTAGTTTGAAATAAGGTAAAATAAAAGTAGCTGGAGATTGGAACAGCTGACTGAATAAGCTCTGTGTGGTTCACTATAAAATGTTCTGAAAAACAATCTAAATCTGTTCACATTTTAAATGTCAGAATTGGACTATGTTCAAGATATTATTAGACTATGGGTATTCTATCAACAGCAGAACAGGAGGAGAAGATACTATTTTAGCTAGAGAAAGCCTGAAAGGAGATGGGCTGTAGTATCTCTTTTGACCCAAGTAGCAGAATCAATATTTAGAATTTTTGTGAGTATTCTAGCTAAGCAGGAAAAAATGGTGGAAAAGTCGCATTTCTGCTTAATTATAAAAATGTAAAAGATCACGCCTTCTTGAGCATGCAGAGAATCAAGTGAGGCTGCTTTTTATGTTTACAGCTCCAAACTTTGTTCAGCTGCCATGGTAGCTCAAAAGAGCCTACTTTTTTAACCTGTTGTCAAAGTCAAACCCAGACAATGCTCAGGCTGTACGAAATATCTGCTGCCTCACTCTTCCTCGCAAGCAGTCTGTCATTGGCACAGACACATTCACACAGACCCCTTCCCAAAACAGTACAATACACAGAAGAAATGAAGAAGCACAGAATATTGAAATTTTAGTTATATCATACCATTGTCTTTGGCTGTGGAAAGAACCGTGTATCTCCTCCAAATGTCTTAAATGAAAATTAAACCCAAACAGTTTGAAAGTTTTAATCCAACCAGTAAACATAGTGCAAGCAAGAGAAGGAGGAGGAGATTTCCTCTGCAAGCCAGCAAGTTATTTACCAAAAACAAAGCCAGAATTAAACTGTCTTCCAAAGAGTTAGATTGTCAAAGTTGGATACCAAATTCAGTCACTGAAATATGAAGAAAAGGGATTTTAGTACTGCTTTTACTGTTCATTTCAGCCAGTCATCTCTAACTGTGACATCACTTCTGACACTTCTATAATGTGTGAACATGTGTATAAGTGTATATACTAACTAGATTTCTTACTGAGTCTAGACAGTGGAAGAAAATTCTCTGCTGGCATGGAATGCTCACTTGCATAATGAAAAATTCCAAAAACATCTGGGAATTGCTTTTCAAAAATATCTCACACTCTGTTCAATAACACTTCCAATTTTTCAGCTTCCTACCTTCTTTTCCTAGAGGTCATGCTTCCACCCTGAGCATCTCTGAGTAATACCAAACAGAGAATTATCAAGGTTGCATAATATAGGGACAAACTATTTCACAGTTGAATAGATCTAAGCTCTCCAGGCAAGAAGATAATAGAAGTCATGGCCATGAAGTGGCTGGGTTCCTTCTTGGGGAAAAAAAAAATCCATCTTTACCCAAAGGTGAAGTAAAATACAGAAAAATACAGCAGAATACAATTCTATATGTATTTTTCTCATGAAGGAAAGGGAGAGGGGAGAGAGAAAGAGAAGAAATGTTTTTACTGGATCATGTATTGTTTGATCTGCTATGGTCATCTTCCAAGAAAGAAGTAAAAAAACAGGTTTGCAGTAATTCACTGTAGAAAATAATATTGCCTTTGTTCCACAGACAATTTGCTTACCAAAATTAATGCACAGGCACTCTAATTTTATAATGTGGGATACCTTAGATCACATTGAAATCTAGTAAGCTTTGCAGGTATTTTTCTTTCACAGTCTGGAGACAAAGACTGTCAATGAAAAAAGTACACTGGAACACTGCATTCTCTAAAGAAAACCTTGCAGCTATATAGAAAGAGTGCAAAATATATTCACCTAGATTTTCTTTCTAGCAAATTAATGCAAGTATTTGATTTTAATTCAGTTTTGTTGTAATACATCAGGTGAGTCTGTCTAGGTATAGTAAAGAGGTCCAGGACTGACAAGTCAGCCTCTGGAATGGCTCTTACCCATGTGTTAGCATCCAGAGACAGGAGCCTGAAAACAAGTCAAGGGCCGGATGACAGGCTTGGCACAACAGTCAGAGACTTCAGTTTTAAAGAAGACAATGAGCTGCAATGGTCATTTTCTTGAGCAGAGGTAGTTGTCTTTAACAGAGTTCATAGTTCTTTGAACAAGAATAAGGCAACCACATGCTTGGCACTGCAGCCCCCCAGAAAGAACTTACATGTGTGGTGGCGGCCATGGTGCCAGACCGAGGAGCCCTGCCATGTTTTATACAAACACAAAAGTGATGGGACCTAACCCAAGCAACTTAATTTCTCAGATGACTTCTCATGTTGTGGTATCTTCAGGTTTAAAGGAAAAGACAAAGAAGGAAATAAGGGACACTATGCTGCCTCCCCTCTCCCCATAGCGTCATGAGTATTTTCAACAAGCAAAAAAATATTCAAACTGACCTGCACATTCCACTCACAGCTAATCATCATAAAGGGAACTACAGTACATTTGTCATTTTTCTTGAAGTTTGCAGCACATAAGTATCACTTATATCTGTGCTCTTTCATATACCAGCTCTCAAACAACCACTCACCACTGAGATATTCCATTAGTGTCATGCTGAGAATGGAATATGTTTCTGGGTTTTATAACTCGACTTTGAACCAGAGCCTTGTAGCTAGTGTTACTCTCAAGATTACAGTTCATCTCACAGTCAGAAGGAAAAGTGGATGTGATGCATTTCAGCGTTTCCCCTGCCTATGCAGTTAAGCGAGCTGCTGGCTGACACCCGGCTGCTTTGATCCCGGGTGCACAGTGAAACAGTCAATACAGTCAGACCAGGGTACAAATTGTAACTTGGTCAATGGTGGGGTTTTTTCGCTGCTCCTTGCTTGCATAAGGAGTGAGTAACTTCACACCTGTTTGTTAAATAGCTTACTCCCTGTCACGCGGACAAAGAGGGAATTATCCAACTCTCTGCTCCTTTGACCTCCCTACTCTCTGAGCCCACGATGGGCTCCCTGACAGCATGACTGAGCAGCAGCCTAAGGAAAGGCAATTTCTCCCCCATAAACAAACACCTCTTTGTTCTGCCAAATGGGTTATAACGACACAACCCAAAATGAATATCAAGTGGCTGTAATAATTATTATTTGAATGTTTACCTGTTGTTATTTGGGGTGTGAAGAAACTCTTTTCAAATGCTGAAGGCACAGAAGGGTAGGATTGATAACTGTTTCATCTCTAAAGTGCTCTACTTCCCTTTTAGACCTCATCTGGTGCTTTCAGAGATTTTAGTGTAGTATACTACTAATCTCTGATCAAAAGGGTTGCAGTCAAATCAGAGTCTAGATTTCAGTCTTATTTCTTCAGTTTTACACATGGAAGATGTGGCATTTATTATTCATTGCTCTGTGGTCAATCTTAGAGGAGAATGATGACCTTACATCATTTGATTAATACTCTGGTTGTTAAACGTTTACAGGTCAGCATTTATCTCCATTCCCTTTGACCACTGAGTCATACAGCTTATATTTTTTGAACTTTGTACCTTTTTTTTTTTTCTCATTTTCGGTAGAATCTTATTTCAGGACAGGGGTAATTAACTTCAAAGGGACTGACTGCTGAGAGCAGTGATTGACTGTCCAGGGAGGGGGGGAATGTAGCTGGTATGGAGACAGGGAGGGCCATGGGGTTGTGATGTGATGTAGGCAGGAAAGCTGAATTGACTGCTGATAACAGGAAGGAGGGACTAGTGCTCACTAAACCCCTTAGAAAATCTGTGCTGATGACCTGCGTAAGATGAGCAAAGAGCAATGCCTTTATTGACATTTTTCTTTTTTTTTAACATGCACTTGTTTGCTCTTATTCACGCAATGATATAATGGATCACAGTGCCAGGAATGAAAGGAAAAGCAGTAGCATTACAGGCTATCATTAACCGCCATTGTTTCCAAAGACTTTGTGTATATTCTGGTTAGAAACAGAGTGAGCTGTCTGCCCTCAGAAACGGCTTCCTGAAAAGGAGACAATTCAGAAATTCTTAGTCATATCAGATAACACTCTGCGATGAGCTCCACTGACTTTATGTGAGAGGAAGATACTATTCAATAAGGTTAATATTAGCAGAATGTTGCCTATAGTAAATCAGAAAGCAGTCTACTCTTATTAATAATGAGGAGTAAAGACATGGCTAGACTTTGTGTCGTTTACCTGGTCCATCAATGACAGGTCTGGCAGCAAGGGTAAGCCTTGCTACAGTACAGCATTCCTTCCATGTTCCTCAAAGGAGATCCTCTTGGTCACCAATGAGACTTACTTCCCATCCCCTTCACTGGTCCTGTACGTGCCTATCAAAGCAGGAATAAAAAGCTATGAAATTTAAAATGCAGCACTATATAGCCTTATAGCCTCTTTGCATTGCTGTAAAGCATTATAGAGAATAAAAACAAAGTTGAGTTGGGTCCAAATTAACTTAGAAAACATTGTCAAAACATATTGTGCAGTAATAAGGACAGAGAAATAAAAAAGAACTTTTTGTTAGTTCCCATTTATTTAATGATGATATAAACCCTGAGCTAGCTATTCTGTGTGTCAGAAAGCAATTGTGCATGACCGATTTTTGCTCTTGGAAGAATTTTACCTTGTGGCTAGATTCTGTTTGAGATGATTTCAAGGAATACTTTTATCACCTACAGGCTTTTCAATGGTTTGTTCACTTACTGAACAAGTTGGGGAAAAGAGACAAGAGACTTTGTTAATATATAAAGTAACCTTCCAAGAAAGCAGGATTCACATAAGACATTTAAAGTCTGTGAAGGCCTTGAAACAGCCTCCCTGTGAGTATGATGGCATCCCATGCTCCCCAGTAATCTGTTGGAGAGCTCCCAAACTTCTTAGAGATACTTCTGCCTCACAGACTCTTCCATTATTAGTTTTCACATCAAATCATGCAGCCAAATGAAGATACAGCCTGCTACCTATTGCATATGTCAGAGAAATGGACTGGAATGTCCTTGTCCACATTACAAGGACTATCAAGTAGAAAAGCATGAAAAGTCTAGACTCAAGTCAGGTCTTTGGAATCCTCCTCAACTCAAACAGGCTAAGTTAAAATCAAATAGTCTTATATTTAAGATGTTTTCTAGCAGTTTCTGCTGAACTAATACTACTTCTATTTTTACGCATGATAATTGTTCCTCAATTCTGCAAAGATCGTCACATTTACTTTGCACTGTGCTAGTTATTGAAATTCCTGAGACTCAAAGTATGTACAACCAAACACTGGCTTAAAAGTTTTACGAGCTTAGATTATGCCAAATTGCACAGAGCTGCCATGAAGCGCAGAGATGAGGCACTGGTCTATTTTCAACTGCAGAGACTTTTTCTAGGGTAGAAATATACAACTGATATAGGTTTTTTATCCATATTTGAGACTCCACTTCTATTAATCATCAGTGTAGAAATTCATGACATATAAAACACTCAATCTAAACAATGGAATTAATTGTGCTTCCCAGTAATAACTAAGATCAACATTCGTATAAATATCATGAAAACAAGCGTGGGTTTCCCAGAATAGCAAAATCTGTAGGGGGGGGGAAACCCGTAATGGTAGGCATTTGCTATTTTCTGTTTACTAGTTTCCTGTACTGTACATGTGATTCACTTGATAATTGACATTTCAGAATGAAACCCTCTGTAAAGTGGGAAATAAAATAATTGAACCTACACCCAGAAACCCATGTCTTACATTGATTCAATCTCAAAAAAAATAATTAAGAAATCTTATATTAATCTCATGTATTTCCTCTTTAACTGCACAAACAAAATTAAGGCAGAGTGGGAATCTGTAATACATTATTTGTGGGGCATCAAAGCCCAGAGCTCTGCTTTAAAAATTTATTTGTAACATGCAATCTATTAATGCATGACTTTTTCACTATACATTTTCATTGCACTCAGATAATACAACGTTTTGTGCTTTGCAACACTGACCATGTAATACTTAGAATGTGAAAACCATGTCAGGGTGAAAACCATGCTGATCAAAATTACAGAAAGATGACCTAGGATTTTAAATAATACAGCAAGTACCTAGCAGCCTCGCAATTACTGAAGACAATTACCAGGCTAGTTCTAAGGAAATAGTTTCAGTTCAAGATAGATAACAATAGTGTAATTTTATCTTTTCTTTTTACTCCTGCCACTCAAAAATACCATCTTATTTGAACTATCTCAAGAGCTAAACAAAAATGTAATATTTCAACTGTGTTGTACTGAATTGATAAGAATATTAGACAATTAGCAAAAGCAATAGGCCTATGTACCACCACTCTATGCCATATACTATGACTGCTGTGTCACTAATACGTGTCTAGACAGGTGGTTTATATTTAGGCATTAGAAAAGATCACTTGAAAGCTCAACCTCTTACTAAAACTGACGTTTTCATCAAAACCATTTGAAAACAAGCCTTTAAAATGCATATCATTCTCTGCCTTCCTCCCATTCCTTTTCGAGAGATGTCAGAAAAAAGGAGGAGCAGACGTACAAAGGGAGTGGTGATAAAACTGAAAAGAACCCGAAAACCATGAATTTCTATTTTCTTTTCACCAAAATTACTGTATATTTTGCAATCCTTTTATAAAAGCTAAAAATGGGAGTTCACATGAAAATGTAAAAACAAATAACTTTTTTTTTAAGAGGTTCTGCTTTTTTTATATATTTTTATTTGTAAGTAGGGAGCAAAAGAATTGAGAAATGATAAAGGGATGAAGGAATGCTGTGGGTTTCCATGAGGTTTGCTACTGAGTGCAGCACCAATTCTTGCCTTTGCCTTTTCTCTGTGCACCTATCCATGAGATCAAAGGATTCTGCAAACTGCCATTTATTTCTTTTAAACCAGGAGAACTGACCACAATTTCTAGTTCAGCTCACCTTCAGCCTCTGCCAAGGGAATGAAAAAAAGAATACAACAAATCCTCTCTGTACTAATGTAAAATTATTTATATATATATATATGTTTTAAAAATGGAACTATAAATATCTTAAAATCCCTGCTCTTCCAACACATTCACACATCTTGTACTGACTGACATCAGCTCTGACAAACAGCAGTTAGTAGGAAAGGCTTTAGAAACCCTTCTGAATAATATTCCTCAACAAACTTCAGTAAGACAATGCAAAATAAACCAAAACAGAGTTGAAGTGAACAGAACACATACCCCAGTACAAATATTTTTCATATGGCTATAGAAATCTTCTTGAGTTGGTCTATGAGGGACAGTTTTTTTCAGCAACTTGGAGCATTTCTCAGGGGAAATATCATTGTGGCTTTTTTCTTGCTGGTTTGCTATGAGACCCAAAAAATTGCTCTGAGCTATTTCCTTTCCCACAGGCAAATAGAAAGTTAATATTTTATATGAAGATGAGCACAGACTTCTGATGCAGGTTAATGTATTTTTTTACAATTTAAATGTCATTGTATTACCAGCATAATGAGTCAAATTTGCCCAAGGGGAGTTGATGGTGACAGTGGTAACAGGGCTGTGACAGGCTCAGAGAAAGGTAAATACGTTGAACAAATAGGAACTAAGGGAATAGCTTCTCCAGAGGAAGTAAACATATCTCAGAGCCTCCTTTAATTTTTTAATGTTTAATATGGGTAAGCAAAGGGTGAAATCAGCTATGAATTGTATGACACATGTTTAATGTAGGGGCACACGTTTAATGTAGGGACAATGACATGCAAATTTTGAAGAATCTGAGCCTCGCTGACTGCGCAAGCGACCATCGGTCACATTCTTGCCCATACCTGCCAATATCGTCAGCCACATTTCTTTTGCCTTTTATATTTGCAGCCAGTTCAACCCAGGGGCGGCAAATGAATGAGAAACAACCAGGAAAGCACACAGAGAAAGTGAAAATACAAAGGAGAAACACATATTCTTTTCTTTCTTCCAGAACCAAACTTAAAAAGCTCCTGAGGCTTTCTAGAAGTGAGTAGATGTGTGTAGGTACTGACAAGGAGTTTCCAGTCTAAGGTTGCCATGGAAAATAGGGGTGAACTCTTGGCCCTTCATGTGCTTAAGGGCTGGTAGAGATGGGAAAGGCTCAGATCAGCCAATTTGGGCCTCATGGCTTCAACCAGATGTTTCTAGACCTGTGTATCCAAGAGGCATGAGGAACAGAGACTTAGGTATAAGTCTTTGTCTTCTTCAGTATCTAAGACATCGTTTTCTTTTGCTGTCAAGTGACTGCTTTTGGCTTTTCTGCTGGTACAGTAAATTGGTCTTCAACCTCACCCAACAGACTCGGACATGCACGTTTTCCAGGCGAGAAAGGGGTGAAAGAAGTAGCTGCTATTTGCTCTGCTTGCTATTAGAAGATAATGTATGTGCCGGGGTGCGGGATTTTAAACTGCCTTCTGATACGTGTTGTCAGTCAACCAAGGAGAATGCAAAGCAAATGTAAAATACCACCTCGTTCAGCTGGGGGAGTGTAAACTGTGTATTCATACACTTTGCTGAATGTATGGGAATATGCAAGGTGCTAAGCAACAGTAAATTCTTCCTGAAATCTTTAATCTGCACGTATATAGTATTTAGGGTATATAGAAGACAAATTAGATCTGGGCAGAGACTGCAATTAAAGATCTCCCCAAATTCTGATTTCCGTTTCATTGATTCTTTCCAACCTATCCCCTGCAAGAGGATAGTACCATATTTTGAATTTTAAGACTGACTTTTTCTGTAGGGCTATGTGCTTTAAATAAGAATTTATTTCATGTCAGGGAATTCAATGATTTGATAGCCATTGCAAAGAAAGTGGGAGAACTGTTTCTGGACTGAAAAGAGATGAATTTAAAGCAATCACTGCTTGCTTTTCCTCAGGATTGTAATTGTATAAATGGGGATTTGAAGAAACATACAGTTGAGGTGTGGAGGTGGGAAGAGTATGTTCTTGCGCAGGGGAACAGATGTGGTATAAACATTTTTCTCATTAATATACCTATTCCTGTACCATTGTGTCATATTTATCCTTTTAAATGTATGCATTCTCTGGAAACTGAAGTAAATGGTGCACCTCAATTTCCTGAGGGAAATATTAACTCCTTAGTATTCTATTCATATTTTGAAGTCTGGAGATAAGATAGTGCTGGGTTAGTACACTGGTGTTTAAAAACATTTTACAATCTGCTCTTAATTCAACCAAAGCAATCATAATGCTGCAGGTTATTAATCTGGATTTTCTTCACAAAATTAAGTAAAACTTTGTATTTAAATTTTGTAATTTATAATCAGAGAGATGCAGGGAGGGGGAAAAGTAAAATTTCTGGGCTGGACAATGACATGTCTGAGGAGTCCCATGTATTTATGATCAAGGGCCAGTTTTGTGAATTATTGCAAATGCTGTTGATTTTCATGGTAGGTGTAGTACTGCCCCTGTGGCCTTGGGAGTGGTACTGGTCTAGCATGGTGGAGGTAAGCATCCAGCCTCTCCCCCAAAAACTGCCCAAATAATGAGAATAAGACATTCTGTTTGTCTAAATCAGTTCTTACTCCATGAAAGTCGGAATAAGGCTGCTCAGCCATAGAGGAGCTGTGAGGACTGTCTATGTACTTAGCTAGATGAATAGTGAGTCAGTGGGGCATGGGAAAATGGCTGTCACATTTATCTTCTTCACACTAGCAACTGGGAGTCATTACCAGGATCCTAATACACCAAAGGATACTTTGAACAGAGATGATCTTCATTTATTTGTCTACACATACTTAAAGTGTTGCTTTGTGGTGTAAGTTACTGGCACAGAAGGAAGAGTTTGGGCTTAAATTATTTTAGGGACTATTTAAGTGCAAGATATTAAAGCTGATTTGTTCGTTTCCAGTATCCTCTTTCTCATTGTACCATAGGGAACCTGTTTTTGTGAGCCAATCATCATTTTTCTTAAACATATAGAGAAATTATAAAGGATAATTATATCTCAGGGGCACCTTAATTGTCCCAATTACTTGGACAGTTTTGACAATCAGATCTGATGGAGAGAGGGAGGAAGGGAGTTCTGCAGAGATAAGAAAACATTCCATTTGGTACTTGGACAATACTCACGGTATAGCTATAATAATCAAACTATCTGCATGTAAAAGCATACTTTATGCAATATAAAACCGGAGGAGAAAAAGAGCTTCATGGATATTAACAAATCCTTTATACCCAGTCACCCTTCTGCATGAGATATACAGCATTAGCACTAAATCAATTATAATTAAGCTGCACGTAACCAAAATTGGCAAATTCAATTTCCCCCACATTTCATTATAGCTTAGCTGCTATAATGATAGATTGAATTAAGCAACCTTCCACAATATCTTCCAGGTATAGTCATTATCAAATACAATTTTAGTTTTCACTTTTTTGGATGGAAATTAAACAATATAAAATTGTCTTAGATCACTGATGAGGTTACTTGTTCTGGTATGATAGGCAATATAAAACCCCTGCCATCCTACTAGGGTGCACAGGTATTAAAGAGCCATTTCAGGACTTTTTAGGCATAATAGACATTCTTTGGTATTAAAAGACGAAAGCCAAATATTTGAACTCACGGCGCTAATGCTACCTTGAATCAAAACAAATGATGAAAGTACAGAAACTTCCTCTCCCTTCTGAAAATGAAGCAATTAGCCTCTTTTGTTGGAAGGCTCTGGTGTTAGTATGATTTCAAGAACATGGTTAATGTTGAGCACATTATTTATTACCTTGTAGAGGTGTTTTCTTCAACTGAGATCATGGTTAAGTTTATAAAAATAAATACAATAAGGGCTTTCCAGTTTTTCTGTCTGAAATGCTCTTTCACCTGTAAGAACGTTTTAACATCTTCCCCAAATCAGTACAGTGTTATTCTCATCATGAAACTGGCAGTTGCATAAAAGTAATAGGATCAGATATAAAATTGATGCTCTTTCACAAGGTTATACATTGGGGTAATCAGGGAGGAAACAACCATAAATTAAATCAAAAATTTAATCAAATTCCCTGGTCTCTAAACACCCAACTCAGTTATTTAAAAAATTCACCTTTTTAGAGGAAGTGTAGAGGAGCTAGTAATGATATCTATGTGTAAAATTCACATATTTTGAATAGCTCTGCAAGATAGAAATATCCAACTTCTTCAGCCCAGAGTTCTCAGTAAAAAGTAACCAGAAAAAAGAAACCAACCAGATTACATTTGATGAAAATAAGGAGCACTATTCAGCGTCTGTGAAACCATCAGGAACATGTCTATGTTCGCAGTGAAACACAGCACAAAACACATCTCTCCATGATGGACAAATAGTACTAGGAATAATCTGTAGCCCCGGTTCCTAATAAAAAATTATTCATTCTGTGAAACAAATGTGGTAATACAAAGGCTTGCTACTGAAACGTTCTTGCCAGTGCACATATCATCTATCACCTAGACACCCACTGGCAGATTAGCTCTTGAAGAAAAGACCATCTCCATGCAAACCCTTACATTACTATAAACCACTCTAGGCAAGCAGTAGGGTGTCTGTCCAGTCCTTTTTTAACAGATTTGTTTTACTGGAAAACAAAAATTATTAAAAGCAAGGAACATAACAATCAGGTTCAAGGTTCATCTCACCTCTGTTTTTTGCTCTGATTCCAGAGATTAGGTGCTTTGTTTTCTACAGAGAAATTAGCAATAAAAACTAAATTATATTTTCACTGGCTAAATAATTTATAAGGAGTTTAGGTCTTTGGTCTTAAAGCTTCTGCATGACCGAACAAAACTTCTCCCATTTCAAGGGCATTCAAATGGAATCTATGTGTAAGCTGGTCTTATCACCTACAAATCCCAGTCCATTGGAAACTATCACAGACAGATGTAAAAAGTGTTATCAGCCAGGAAATTGTGTATTGCATGTAATTCTTAGGGAGGATGACATATTTATAGTTTCTTTGATTTCAAGCTGCATGGCAACTCCATGGGAGACTGCATCATAAAAATTGCAGAGCCAAAGTACTTAGTGCAAAGATGTCCAATAAACTTAATGCTGCAGACGGTGTGCTTGATATAGCTAAAACCAACTAGATATATGTCACAAACCTGAAGGATGAGTGA
This sequence comes from Gallinago jamesoni, assembly GCA_025769975.1. Taxonomy (NCBI): domain Eukaryota; kingdom Metazoa; phylum Chordata; class Aves; order Charadriiformes; family Scolopacidae; genus Gallinago; species Gallinago jamesoni. Next base: position 7,008,985 of record JAOQGH010000062.1, on the reverse strand, counting down.
ACTCTTGGAAAAATTCATGGGCAAAGTTTGAGAGCCACAGTTCATCTATTTGTGAGCCATATGTGCTCCATAAACTGCAGATTAGTCATTATTCTGTAAAGAAAAACAAACCCAGGTCCTCCTACCTCCTGTATTCAAGCACATTTCATAGTTTATGGAAGCCTAGCCCTAGTATCAAGGCTGTTGCTACTTAGAATTGCAAACTTTGCATTCCATCCACAAAACTTTATAATCACTTAGCAGCATTGATCTTTCTTCCTGTGGGTCATTAGGATTCACATTCATCATACACTTGGTGGAGGACAATGGATCAAAGGGAGAACATATATGCTTGTGCCAGGACACAAATCCACCCATTTTAATTTTTTACTGAAGATTGAAACCTGCACTATTTAAATCCTGTAGATGTCAGCCAAGCATAGATCTTCTAGAGGATGAAATAGTAGTGCCCAGATACGAATTCTGCTCTCCTACTTGCTCAGTTTGCTTCCTTCTTGGCATTTTAAAATCTCCAAGTACAGTATTTTTCCAGCATAAAGAAAATAATTCAAACAAATATAAATTACAAGCGCCCACGGACTCTACTACAACTATGAAAGTAGTAGAAAGTATCTAGGCTCCTGCTCCTTCATTCATGCCCGTTCCCACAAACATACAGCTCTTCATGTTTCTAGAGCTCATTTTGTCAGAAGTGATTCATGATACTCTGCAGAGCTCACTCTGGTACCTACCTGGGTAATACAACTGAAAGCATGCCTGGATGATATTGATATTCACAGCCATGGATCCCTGCTGCAGAAAGCCTACTGGAAACGGACAGTTCATGTTAATGAGCTTTTCTCTGCTGTCCCTAAAGGGAACTTTAAGACTGATTTAAGTGTGCTGTACATTTCAGAGGCGGAACAGATAGCATATGTGCTAACCTCAAGTGCTCAGCTACCTTTGGCCATCAGTTTTCTAATTCACATTAGTTAGCACTTAATGCCAAAGACAGTGATGTTTTAAGTATTGATTCAAATACAAATACAGTATTCAATTTTCTGTGGCACTCAGGACATCTCAGATAGTAGGTGGTATAATTTAGTACTTTATCACGCTGATGAGAATGTTGCTGCTTTCACAGATATGTAGTAGAGTACAATTGATCAGGTGTCCTTATTACATTCTGCTAACAGGATTGAAAATCCCAAAGATAATTTCACTGTAATGCTTGCCTTGCATTGGCAAAGTCTGCATGGAAATTTCATAGCCTTGCTGACTTTTAATCATTACAAGCAAAATTCATCCATCTTCAGAGAACCTAACAAAAATTTATCAGCCAGTCAATTTAAAATAGGACTTAACGAAGGCTGATTAATAAAGCTGAGTTTCACCTCAGGTTACTGTAAATTCATGGACATCTGTAGAAGTCAAATAATCCATATAAATGTTGAGTTGTTAGTTTTTAGTATATATTTTAGCATGTTCTGTGGGGTTTTCTGAATGAATTATTGCAGGTCCTTGCAAGCAAAGGTAGACAATGCTGAATCCAGCAAAAAATTACTTTTAAATTTAGACCAGTTGTATCTGTGTGTCTGTGAGCACCTACTAATGACTCACACTTGCAAGGACTACGATGAAAAGTGGTTGGCTGTACTACATTTTTGTCTTCATCTAGTTCATACAGATATATTCTAATAAAGTAGGGTGACCTCCCTGATGGCAGGTTATATTCACATAAGACACAAGGGGAAGGAGAAATGCTACAGAAAAACAAGGGACGTACATGGAGGGCAGGCTAGCAATGACAATAGCAAAGGAAAGCTGCTGAAAAAGCCAGTGCCTCCTCCCAGACTAATAGGGGCTGTTTCCTCTCTTCCATGAATTTACAAAAACTCTGGCAAGTAAATGTTAGTATTTTGGAAAATTTACCTTTTAAACATCAGCTTTGTCAATTCTTCCATTATTAATTTCCTCACTGAAGGCAGGTAGAGGTACTGGGCACTTCATGATAGACAGTGGATGAACATATACCAAAGAAAGATATTTTCAGCTTATCCTGTAAGATAAAATAGATTAGTGCAGTGCAGGAAGCAGAAAAACATAGTAACGGCGGGCTAAAACTGATCTATCAAAAATATTCTCAAAGGAAAATTAAGTTTTCTAAAATCAATTTTTTTAAATAAAGAATACATTTTTATTGGAAAACAACTGAATTTACAATTAACCTAAGATAAAAAGGGGTCAGAAGCAGGCTTAGCTACAACTTCCAGGAAGCATCATCTGAAAGTAAAGAAAACCTGCCTTACTTCTGTCAATCTTTTGAGAGCTATACTACAGTGATGTTCCCAAAATATGGATGAGAAAAAACTTGTGTGGTAGCTATAAGGTTTTATGGGTCATTTCCCTGCTTGTTGCTTCCCTACTCATGCAAACATAGCTGGAGGAAAAATGACCGATTTACATCATTACCACACAAGGCTGCAAAACTAATTGATTTTAAGCAAATGAGTCAGCTCAGAGAATCACAGGATGGTCTGATGTGAGAAGGCCCGTCTGGAAACCATCCAGTCCAAGCCTTGCTCAGAGCAGGAGGAGCTAGAACAGGCTATTCAGGGACAAGCCCAGTTGGATTTTGACCGTCTCCAAGAATGGAGACACCACAGCCTCTCTGGGCACCCTGTTCCAATGTGTGAGGATCCTCACAGTGAGAAAGTGCTTTCTTAAGTTGAAATAGAATCTCCTGTGTTTCAGTTTTTGCCCATCTTGTCCTCCTAATGGCAACACTGAAAATAATCTGACACCATCTTGTTTTCTCCCTCCATCAGATATTTGTACACACACCTCTTCTCCAGGCTGAACAGTCCTACCTCTCTCAGTCTCTCCTTCTATGACACATGCTCCAATACCTTAATGGCTCTTTGCAACTCTGTGCCATCCACTGTTAAATTCAAAATCAATCCTTTTTCTCTATCATGTTTATAATGTTTTTATTGTTCACTTATTCCCAAGGGTGAATGAATGCTGTCCCTATTGGCATTTTCTATCCTCATTGCCATCATGTACTGTTTTGCCTCTTTTTAATCACACATTCCCAATTGCACAGTTTTGGTTGCATCAGGCTCCCCAGTTTCAGGGTCACTGATGAACAAGGCTGAAAACTGTTTCATCTTCCTGTAGAAATAATGGAGGAAGGAATTTTCCCTCTATTTTAAGAGCAATCAAACTTAGACTGCACCTTTGTAATATTTTTTTGAGAATAAATGCGATTGACCTGCTCTCTTAGAGCGATTCCTCATGGTGTGTTTGATCACGTGAAGATGTTGTCTTTTACTTTTTTTAAGCAGACAGTCTCAGAACATGAATCCCATGGAGCATAATGGTGGACTGAAAACTATGCAACCAATTAGGCTAAAATATTGAAGGAAAAGAATTCATTAGTAAATCTCTTGAGACTTAATGCCCATAAGGGCCTGTAGACTTCTTTCTGAATAAATACTTTGATGAGCTGGTCATGTCTGTTCTTTATTTTAATATCTTTATATTTAATCTTATCATTGAAATTCATTTGCTTTCTCCAGGGTTTGCAGGATTTCTGATACCATGCGAATTACACAATCCACTGGGAACTTCCTTTACTTATACTTTTGCATATGGGTAGCTTGGGGGACGATGTCTTCCCTTCTAAGTCATTAACTTAAGTTTGAGATCTATTCATTCAACTGGGTGTACCTTTTTGTCTCTCCCTTAGGAGTCTTACTACTATCTATCTTTCTTTATCTGTCTTCTGATCTTCACTTGAGCAGGGAAGGCTACTCTGGAAAAGTATTTGCTTTCACAGATTTAGGGAGTAGACTACTGTTGACTACGTAGTGGTAGGTAAAGGAGGAAAAGCATGGCTTTGCCTTGTATCACGGTAAAATATTTTATTGTGCAATATAATATCTCAACAACAACAGTTCTAGTCACAGCTTAGAAATCCACTGTGGGGAATATACTACTATCAGAGAACAAAACCTACTTCATGCCCCAGTAGAGTTTATGATTCCAGTATAAGAAAAGAAACTGCAGGTGGATATAGATTGAATATGATAAATTGCAGTTCCTACCTCAAAGACACTGTTGAAGTAATTTGTCCAGGTCTTCATCTCTCAAAAGTAAGCTGGACAAAGTGCCAAGACACAGAGTTGGAAGATTTGGGTGTTTCAATTTTTTTTATGAAAAGAAATTTTTTCTTTCAGTTTCTGATTTCTGCTTCCCCAGTGAAGAGGTTCTGGTGCATGGTGCTTTAACTTGCTTGATAAAAAGGCACACATTTGCACTCCCTTGTACATAGGTGGATGTATGCACACAAAATGGGCATATAAACACATTAGAATTTGTACTTTCATATATTAATTTTAATTCCTTATTATACTTATTTAATCTTAGAGGAAATGAATACATACAATTTAATGTTAAACAATCCACTTCTCTACAAGAAATTGGATTAAACTACTGAAGAAATAAAACCAACTAGATCTTGTGTTTTCCTTTATGTCCCCAAATCATCTGCAATTGTTTTACATCTTACTATACCTGTTTCTTCCTTGAAATGTCTCTGACGTGCTGAAGCAGTAGATTACCTGAAAATGAATCAGTAACTGAAGTTCTATCTCATCAGATAGAATACAGAAAGATGAAATGAAATGAAATGAAATGAAATGAACTGCAGGTTCCAAAACAGAAGCAAGAAAAATAAACAATAGGAAAAAACCACATTATATGCAAATTTTATGTAAATTCTCTGACACATTAGATCTTCATTCTATCACCAGTCACTGTTCTACTTACTCGCAAATCAGGAAAAATACATGCCCATGCAATAAAGGTCAGCCTTTTCCAATCAAATGTAAACATTCATTTTAAAAATGTGTATTTTCTGGTTGGCTCTTTCTCCTGTTCTATGCAGGGAATATGCTTTTGTCTGTCTTGCTTCTATTTTTTTCTCTTGCCTCAGAAACAAATGAGAATGGCATCTGCGTTGTAGCTGAGATATGAAGTCAATGCAACCTGATACAAAATGGTGATGGCAATGAAAGAACAGGTGACATTTCAGTCTAACATTTTCTGACATTTACTCACTTTTTAGCTTAAAAATACTTTGAATAAAGATTTTTCAGTCTTGGGTCCAAGTCTGAGCTTATTTATACTGGATTTAACCAGGTATAACTTAACCTAGTTTATGGAGTAAATGACCAATGCCAAATTCCTAAACAATGTTTCTTAAACTGTGTTTTACAGCCCTTTAGTGGTCATAAATGAGTCACAAAAATCCCACTAGCTTAGATTTGCTGGGCACAACTCTGTCCTCCCACAACTGGCCTCAGTAATTTTAACTAGTTCTCATCCCTCTGCCCTAGATGAACAGAATTGCTGCCAGGATCAAAAGGTTTGGATGCTGCAGGAGTTTTCAGACCAGAAAAGAGACTGGAGCCCATAAATGGGTGTTCTGGTTTCAGCTGGGACAGAGTTAATAGTATTCCTAATAGCAGTTGTGTTTTGGACTTAGTATGAGAATAATTAGCGTAACACATACTGTTTTACATAACACATTATTTTAGTTGTTGCTAAGTAATGTTTACAGTAAGCCAAGGACTTTTTTAGCTTCCCATAGAACATGAGAGGGAGCATAGACAGGACAAACTGGCCAAAGGAATATTCCATACCACAGACATCATCCTCAGTATAGAAATGAGGGCTGCATGGTCCTAGTTGCTGGCTGGGGTTAAACCATGACAATGAGTCATGCTCATAACAGTTCAAGAAATCCTGTTGCAAGGAAAAGAAAATGCTTTATTTTATGCTGTATTAGTGCAAACATTAATGGAAAGGCTCCCAGTTACAGCATCTGTACTGCAAGAAAGCAGAAAAATATTAGGACCTGAGACCAGAAATGATACAGACCAACATCTTGCATCACCCTCCATTGACCCAGCCATTGCAGTGCAACAACTGCTGTGGAACAAACCTGGCCAACCTACTTCAGCTCTAGAGAAATACTGTCCAATGTCATACTTTCACAGATTCACGGATTTGACAGAGTTGGAAGGGACCTCTAGAGATCATCCAGTCCAACTCCTCTGCTAAAGCAAGATTGCCCAGAGCACATCACTCAGGACTGCATCCAGGCGGGGCTTGAAGATCTCCAGAGAAGGGGACTCCATGACCT
>JAOQGH010000062.1:6964921-7002695 GCA_025769975.1 Gallinago jamesoni | reverse complement strand
CTGTTCCAGGGCTCTGGCACCCTCACCGGAAAGAAGTTTTTCCTCATATTTGAGTGGAACTTCCCATGTTCCAGCTTATGCATGTTGCCCCTTGTCCTATCGCTGGAAACCACTGAAAAGAGTCCAGCTCCATTTTCCTTCAACCCACCCTTTAGGAACTTGTAAACATAGATTAGATCTCCCCTCAGTCTTCTCTTCTTGAGCCCCAGCTCTTTGAGCCTTTCCTCGTTAAGGGAGGTCCTCTAATCCCTTAATCATTTTAGTTGCTTAGTTACTTTGTAAGTAGATGGGGAAGTTAGGTAAAGTTTTGATAGAAAAACAGAATCTATGTGTGGCTACGCAGATAAAGGCTATATCTTGCAACTGAAACAAATCCATAGCACTGAAAAGCAACACTCTCACCTGAAAGCAGAGGAGGCAGAATTTTAATGCTTACTTCCCACAGGTCTTCAACTGAGTGCAAGGTCTTGGTCCTAATCTTTGTGGGCTCCATCACTTTCTCAGATCCTGGAATCTTTTCATCCCCTTTGAAGAATGACATTACAATAGAACAAGGAAAGTACAGCCATGGTTAAAAAAAAAAAAAAGTTGTATGGGAGCAGGAATAAATCTGCAGTGTGAAATTCCCTCTGGAATTTCCTCACAAATCTTCCTGTCTTTTGCTTGAACTGCTGTGTGCATTTCATTGACATAGCCTTCTCTAAAATAAATGCATTATAACAGATAAATTAATAGCTGCTCAATCACTGCTATCCCTCCCCAAAATGACAAGGAGAGTGAGCACACGAGGTCTAATCATTAATGATAAGCATTTCAGGGTGGAACTCCCATTTCATTGTAATGATTGGGGCATGACAACTCATGTGGAACAGAAACTAAGTTTTCCGGCTGACTCTAGAATATAACTTGTCCTGCCTGAGAACACAGTATTTACCTATCTAGGTCTTTGTGGTTCATATAAGAGACATAAAATTACCTCTGCCTGCAGTCAGTAGCACCTCCAATATCAGCCCTGAAAATTAAATTTCATATGCAATATAAATGAAGTATGAATGTTCTGCAGAGCTTGTTACACTACCCAAGGTATTCTATGCTCTCATCCAAAGCCTTCAGAGACAAATATCTAGCTAGATAAACATAGCTTCTATCCCAGAAAAACATATACCTCAGGTTATTTAGATGTACCCAAACCACTGAAATCAGGACTGCAATTTGGGGTAGCAAAGCTTGGTATAAATCTAAATCCAAACAAAAATCTTTTCATAATCAGAGTTCAGGAACGTGCTGAGGATAACTATAAAGAGAATACATGAATAATTGTTTATAGTGAGCTGCATTTCTATTTTCCTTCCTACTCTATCTTAAAACTGACTCTCTGTAGGCTCCAGATAGCAGAAGCCGGCAGAGAAAGCAATCCCAATGCCACCCCCACCCTCTCAAATGTACTTTTATTATAATTAAAGTATAAATCATACAAATTAAATTTTCACAAAAGCCTCCATTGTTTTACATTTACTTCCCTTTTTACTCTGACATTGCAGATACGTTGTTTCCTTATTCATCATCGGAAACATTGTTAAAATGTAGGAAGTGACAGGATGGGGTAAACGTACAAAGAAATAAAAGACGAATCTTTTGGCTGGCTCATATTAGTGACGATCATCTGGTATTCTTCCTGCAATAAGTTTATGAAGGAAAAGGCACATTTTAGAAAAGTGTTAAATATCCTGCACCACACTGCCTACAGAATATTTGATGGCAATTATGGTTAAAGCAATAATAGCCATGGAGAGGGTGGCATTGGAAAACTGCAATTACTTGATGTTAGCATGTTATAAATAGAGCATCTCAACCTTCAAATTTAGAACTGTTTCAATTAGAAAATGAAAAAATTACAAATTGAGTTAAAACCCACCCCAAACAGAAGAAATAAAAATTTTAATTTGTTTTTCAGCAAAATATTTTTGAAGGGGACACTTCCAAAGCATTGTTCCCATAATTTTTTGGATCAGCCACTAAGCTGAAAAGTCTATAAAGAACATAACAGTGGTAACTACAAACATTGCACTGTTATTTCACATTCAGCCGTATTACTTAAGTCTATTTCTTATGCTTTATATAACAAAGTTATTTAAGACAATATTTTCCCCTAATATGTTTTCAGAATACTATAGACCTTATTCCTGTCTGTGCATGATTACACTATAGAAATGTTTAATCTAATTGGAAGAAAATGGGTCTAAAGTTCATAACTGCTGTTCACAGCTGTGGAAAAGATTCTCTTAGACACTGTTAAACTGAAGAAGGAAATATTTACCTGCTGAAATGCCCATTTCCAATCTACAAACCACTCCTTTTTACACATTTTGTATGAACAAATACTGAGAGTTTGTACCACAGGGCATTCACATCTGTTAGGGATTGTCAAAACACTCCTTCTGAATTAGCTAATAAATAGGTGCAAGCCCCACTCGCTGCACTCTGTTGACGTTATATCATTCCCAGTCCCACCTCACAGTTACAGCTTAGTTTGTTTTTTTTGTGGAATACAGAAACTTTCTAATTTTCCTTCTCTCAGACATAATTACAACATGCATGAAACACTAGAGATGATTTTATCAGGGTTATTATAGCAGCTAGATATCAGATCCTTAGAATTGACTTTTCTTGCTCAGATGTATAAGTGTTACAGAATGATTGCGATTGGAAAGGACCTCTGAAGGTCACCTTCTCCAACCCACTTTTTACAATGGGTAAAAATAACTCTGTTTTATTTACACAAAACAGATTATTTTTGTGCTCTGATCTAAGATGCTATGAAAGTTTGTATATTGTTAGATTTATATTCAGGAGACAAAAAGTATTTTTTTAAATCTGACCACATAACTTGGGTCTTCTGAGACTCAATTCAAAGTTCCTAATTAGCTCTTTTACCTATATATCTACTTTCTGCATATTACCATGAAACAGAAATTGGCCACAAGGGAGAAGGCTGCTGCTGAAGAACAGAAAATACAAAGATATATGCTGAAATGCTGGCTGACAACTAGGTAAAAGGTGAAAACACACAATCTAGAAGAAGATAGGGAAGGGCAAAGAGCAACATGGGCTAGAGGTTGTGCATGAAATGAGACAGTGGCTGGAGAATCCCTGGGCTGAATAAACCAAGGCAAAGTATTAAGATCAAGACAAGTGGTTCCTTCCAGAAGGTGGCATTTGTGTATAAGCAGCTCTTAAACATGTGTTGATTTGCACATATGCACTTGGCCACTGATCCATGACTCGGGATATGCTATCAGACCTCAGCTGTTTATTTTCCCTTTCTGTTTGACAGCCTTTGTGTTTGCCTTTAAACAAGTATTTTTGCTGCCCAGCGAGACAGAAGCAGAGAAGGTTGTTAATAGGGTATCTGCACTACCATGGCAATCTCCTTGGGAGATAGCACAGAGGTTCAGCCAGCATGGCTTTGTCTTGCAGCCAAATCACTTTTCAAACAGCTTGTCCAGACCCAGAAGCTTTTCCAGCAGCCTGTGTGCTGCAGAAGGCCACATGATTATTCTGCTAGAGAGTGGGAACCTGCCGAGCCAGAACTCTGTCACTTTATTAAGTAAGAGTTTTTGAGAAAGCTATTTGAATCAATCAGGGAGTCAGGCAGCAACTTGACTAAAGCACTGCGCAAGAGTCCTCCAGCAGCAATGAGTTATTGTGTCCCCTGCTCTAGGGGATGAGGAACAAGAGTGTCAGGAGCAATGCTGACTGTATAAAATGACCTGGAAAAATTACTTGGGGATCTTTTGCAAGATGGGCAAAAACGAGCATGTGCATCTCTTTTTGCCAGAGAGCCACTGTCACAGAACACTGCTTGGATGTTTATTTTCTCCTGAGCTGAAAATCCAAGGATAAACCCAGAATATTTCAATCGCTTCTATCCATTACAGAGAGGGCAACAGAATTAGGTAAAAAGGAAACTATTGCCATTTAAAAATTGCTGCTCTGATACCAGAAGCTGATTTGCAACTGTGAAATGTTCAAGCTGTTCTATTCTGCAAGTGGCAGACTTGTGCTGCCAATGGAGACTGCACAAAGCTTGCCTGGAGTCTCTGGTGTGTAACTGGGCAAACAGAAAAATGGATGTGCTCAAGCTCGAATACTTAATGGTTATTATTGCAGAATCCACGGTACAGCATGTTGATTATTAATGTATGCACTATATTCTCACACTGCACATCTATAATAACAGTTCACCCAACACCCTAACATGTAGGAAGGCCACAGTGAGATATCTAAAAGTGTAATATTCACAAAGGCACCCGAGGAGGCCTTATAAAAGAGACATCAACAGAAATAATTGGCAAATCTGAGTCAAAACCTTTGGAGGATTTACCTAATTACTTACACTTTTGTAAATACAAGTATTCTCATTTTTAGGTATCTGAATACTTGTATAGGTTTGGCTCAAGATAATTAGCACCATGTAGACTACCCCAGAAGACAAAGTTGGGAGTGTGGAGGGATCAGAGAAGGACTATCACAACAGAAGCCATGCTCATGTAACACACATTCTTTTTCACGTTCATGTAACGACCAACATCCCTGCCTAACATCTAGACAGAGGCTGCATCTGTCAGTGTTGTGAAGCACGAGATGTACTATTAGAGATGTCACCACTTTATGGGGTTAAAAAACAAGGGGAAAGTTGTATGACCTCTAGTAAATGAGAAGGTTCACTTTGCAAAGTGTGATAATATACAACCTCCGATAAAAGTCAGGCATATTCTGATCTACCACTTTTGAGTATTTACAAGGAAGAAGCCATTATAAGACTTTTCCCTAAAAGAAACAGTATACAGATTGCAACCCCCAACACAAACATCTAAATCTGCATTTGCTGAGAACAAACTATTTGGGGGGGGGAGATCTCTCTATTTTAAAAGATGCTCAAGAGTATTTGTTTCTTCATTGTTTCACAGAATCTTAGATTTATCTTCAATTACCACACAACTTCCAGTGGTTCTAAGGATGAAACATAGTCTCTATAAAACCTAAGAAATTTGAGAATACTGCTGCATTTTCTATTCATCAGATATGGGGAGCTGGAGCTATGGCTTTAACTTACAAGAACTTCAGGTAGAACTGCAGCTTTATTTTTGTTTCGTTATTGATGTTGCCACATAAGCAACTCTAGAGGAGAACTTTCCAGTAATCTTCCTAAGAGAACTAGAAAGCTTTTGAAAACTGTAATCTTATGCTTGTCAGTGATACAACTGAGTATAGGCTCTTGGGTTTTTTTTAAGTCTTTGGGTATCTGATATTTCTTCCTTGTTTGTCTGATCTGCAGTATGTTCCTCACAACATATCTGAGTATATTCCCATGAAAGAGATGGTTTTAACCCTAGAAAACAGGGCACTGAGTCACAGTGACAATTGCCTGCATTTCATGACAACTGCCCAGAATGCTTGATCTGTTGGAAGTTAAAAAGAAAGCCATGGCAGGGAGCAGGGCTAGGCTGTTATCCTTCCAAAACTCCCAAGGGGGGTATAACCAAGGGTTCTAGAGCCAGGCAGTCACCTGACAGAACATAAGTAATTCCAGTGACTGTTTCTACAAGAAGAGGATCGTGCCTAATAGTTAGGGTAGTTTAATGTCTCTGGATCTGGTTCAAGACCCTGGTCCACAAAGTATCCAGCTGTGTTCCCAAGACAGTCCATATTTCGCATGGAATGTAGGATGTTAGTTCATCAAGCTGAACTAGGTCCTGCTACGTTCTCTGGTGCATTAACTTCCTTTAAACCTTATTCTGTATTAGCTGACACATCGCAGCATACAGCTTAAGCTAAAGGACACAGCTTGCGTAAATTTATAGTTAAAATATCATTGTGATCTTCATTTTTGTGTGGTAGTAGTTTCTCTCCCCTAGCACAGGAGATAAACTGCTGCGTGAGGAATGTGGCAGCCTTTAACACTTTTTTGCCTTTCTAGACTCCCAGCAAAATTTTAAGAAAGAAACAACAATCACCCATCACTGATCACTTTTTCCCACCAAAATCTCTTTCCTCGGAATGTATCAAATGAAAAAATAAAAGCCCTCAACTCTCATTAGGGGGCTATTGTCTGTACTTGAGAATATAAAGAAGAAAATACAAACCCCTATTGCTTGGCTAAGAAAGTATTCCCTTCCTGAGTCTATAAATGTTAATCGGATAAAATAAAAGGCAGTGCTAATGGCTGATTTAAACCCAAAAGCCCTGAGACATTTACATTCAGTACATTCACCCAAGTCAGCTTCTTTACTGAAGTAGGGTAGATGATGCAGTTTTCAGCAACAAACATGATGCCTAACATCAGCTGGGTAAGTCAAGTACAAAAAAGCGAGTCCAGCTTGCTTTCCTGATTTTTACTAACCCTTTAATTTTACCTAATGATACTGTTATTTAATTTAATCTTCCTTGGAATGGTTGTGTTTTCTACAACAGGCATGTAACAGCACACAGGGAGCTCTCTCCTTAGAATCAGTCTGAGCTGAGTGGAAATGAGAAAGCTTACTGAGAGGTAATAGCACTGTAATAATCTTTATTATGCTAATTTTTTTCACATGGAAATCAAGGTTCATGTGTCAGTGCTGGCACAGGATATCATACTTTCTCAATAGCGGCCTCAAATAATTCTCTGGCTACCTAGTATTAGATATGAATCATGAGCAAGGGTTTGCAGAGTCTGTACCCAGTTTATTTTATCATTACTGGTTTCGTGATTAATCCCCCATCTCCCAGTGTGTAACATTCTTGCAGGGGGCAGGCAAGCAGGACAGACAGAAGGCTGCAGCTGAGTTCAGACTTCTTTTTTTGGCATACTACCTTGATAGCTGGTGTATTTCTTCATTACTGCTCTATATGTACCCTCCAAGTGATAAATGCATGAAATATCCCAAATAAGACATAATCTGACTAATGGAAAAACAGAAGTTTCCTTCTAGTCAGTGACCAAAAAGCGTCCAATTTCCATTCCAGCTGGCATGCAGACAGGCCATGTCAGGTTTATCTGACAGTGCATCTGAGCTAAGTCTTTCCACATCATTTGCCATTTTTACCAAGTGTATCGACAAGGGAATTTGTTAAGAGTTTTTCTTTATCTCATCTATGCTATTGCCACATCTTCAACTTTATTGAAAACAATAGGCTGTATAGCAAAACCAAATAATATCAGTTACCTTTTTTTCCACGTGCTCTGAGCCAGGCCTTCCCAGACGCTCCCAAAGGTCACAAACAACTTGCAAGAATTTGTAGAAGGAAGGAAGCCCTTGCTTGAGACACTGCATTTAATTTAGGAATTGAAGAAGAATTTTGTTATATAGCACTCCTAACCTGATTTCTCATGTTTAAGCATCCATTTGTGAGCAAAATGTGGAAGTTCCACTCATGATTTTCTAAACTACAGCTCCTTTATTTTAACATTATCAATGCTCATTTCTGTTAGAAGGTAACATTTTGGGGAAAGTTTGAGCAAAACATTATTTAGAAACCACCATTACCATGACAGTGCTCTACAGGATTACAGAGATAAAAATCCCTGTCCAATAGCGTTAATGAGATGTTAAGGCTGATGGATCCTGGGGTCAAGTTTTAAAGCTAAGGAGAAGTGCTTTCTGTGAATATTTATGAGAAAGAACTAGATAGAATTGATATTGGAAAGGGCTCCAGTAGTGTGCTAGCTGTATGAATTAAAGTGATTCTTCCCAAGACATTTTCCCTTGCACAAACTACTCACCTTTTAGTTAAAACTGGTAACTTTAATGGTACCATATTGAAACATAGAAAAAAAAAAAGTGCTTAAATTTATGACTGGAGAAAGAGAGAGTCGCTAGGAATAGACAGCAACAAGGAAAGCATATCCAAATTAGAAACTGCAGGTTTTATATTACATTATAATTTTATCTGAAATTTATTTCAATCCTTGTATAATCCTCAGCCCACATGGTGCACTGCATGTTGAGAGCATAAATCTAGAAGGCTTATCACTGCACAAATATTTTTGGTAATCGCTCCATCTTGGAGGAAGTGGGCCCTGCTAGGGGCAATAAACTTTAAAATTGTAACAGTGTAGTGGACAGTTTTAAAATGCAAAGTCACCATCAAACCTGGTCACAAACTGCACCTTCAGTCACAAGTATTCATTTAAAAGGGACTCATGGCTTGGTCAAATCAGACAGGACACTGAAAACACAAAAATCCAAAAGGTGGTCTAGGAACTGCCTACTTATTTACTTGTATATTAGAAAGAATAATTTTAGCTGTGGGGTTTTTTTTCCCCCCACGGTTCCCAGCTTAGTTTGCTAACTTATCAGTCCTGTTGCTTCTTTCGCTGGTTATCATGGAGGAATTGCATCTTTGCATCATGAAACCAGCCCAGCTTGTTCCTCCTCACAGCACCTGTCGAGAGGAGTGCATTGACTCGGCAGGAGAAAAAATGGATTTCTTAGATGCGCCACTGATACCCCTCAGCGTGCAGCAGCCCTGCCTGTACAGCCTGGGGAACCCGTACAGATCCTCCACAATGCATCGACTCAAGGGATGGAGGGAGAACAACAGCTGAATATCTATACAAAGCTGAGACCCATGATTGTGCCCATGCCGCATGGAGGAGTTGTATTATCCTTTTAGCTGACACAGATACTCCAAATGCTTTTATATATTCTTTGAATACCAAGTTTGAATAACCGGGGTATAACCACCAGGAGCTTTTTCTCTGAGAGATTAAATATGTAATATTTTATAACCCAGTTTAAACATGTCCCATGCAAAATTCACGATTGGTTTTCAATATATAATTTTCTTTTAATTTTTAAACAAGTTCTTGCAATGATTTTCTTTTTATTATCTGTATCTATGGAATGACGAACAAATCAAACTACAAAAATCTACAGATAATTTGATATTTAATCATTAATCTATTCTTGTAAAATGAAATTTTAACCAATCATAAATTTAGATGTAATCAGAACTATATCTGTCACTATATAATTAGATTGCTGAGTTGTCAAATAACAGAAATCCATTATCCTTACATAAACTTCTAGTTTCCAAGGCAATTTGGTCTCTAAGCTCTAAAGAGCTGATAGGTAAAGAAACGTGGTTTCCTTTTAAGTTTAATGTAGAGAAAACTAAAATTCAAAATGAGGACAAAAAGAGAATTATAGACCAGTAATGAAATTAAATCAAAGGATTATTTTTAAATAAAAACATAAATTCTGGAAAAAAAATAAAAAAGAGGAATATTTGAAGAAATCTTGAATATTATTAGGAAACTTCGCTGATGTGTCTTAATCCAATGCTTTTTATCATTAATGAATGGACTCCATTAACAGAGTCTCCAGATACTTTATTTGACTTTTTGCAAATCTAGCCACAGTAGGTTTCAAAATAATGCAAAAAGAAGCTTACATGAAAACCAAATTAAAATAATAACTGATTTGGGAGGAAGGGAAATCAACAACCTTAAATTGCTTGGAAAGAAAATCTTTTCCATTGATCTAGCTTTTAGAGCCAGACAAAAAAAAAAATAATATAGATTATATTTTGAGCTGCACTGATTTTCAATTTGTGGAATAGTTTGTGATTAACCCCCACCCCCCAAAATTAAATTATGTATTACTATCATTTATTGAGGGTTTTTTCCTCCATGTTAAAAAGAAAGAAAAAAACCCAAACAAATGCAAAAAACAATTAAATCCCCCAAGATCAACAAAGGAAAAAGTGGTGTATCTTTGCAACACAGGTAAAGATTCCATGTTCCCTTTTCTCATTCCTGTCCAAGGGGAACTACCACCTACTTACTGTTACTCTTTTGCTGTACTGTTCCAAGTTTTCCATCTTTAGAAATTTTATTCCTTCCATAACTTTTGTTTCCATCCCCTTTTCTGCTCTCTAGCCTCTTTTCTTGCTTTGAATCTGAATCTGAGATGTTTTGCAGGATGGTTGATTTTTACAGAAAGCTGTAGGAAATACAAAACAATTTTTAGTATATGTATATGTAGATTCAGATGACTATACAACAGTCTCAGAAAACTGCAGCTTAGTGGGTTTCTTCCCTCAAATTGTGAGTACTGACCATTTTGTGGTTCAAGAGAACTTAAGAAGGCAAAAGTCTGCATAGAGAAAATCTGAGATGTAGCTCATTTGAAAAGTTTTGTCATGAAAATTTGTCTCCTCAGTACCAGATCTCCTTGATTCCACCATTTCTCACCAACAAGCTTATTCATCTATTATTACATATTATTAATTATTATTATTGCTATTTCCTCCAAAGTCTGTGCAGCAACCCCTTAGGGCACCATGAAAACCAATTTTCACAATGGGTGACTACTGTACAACTATCAATCCAGAAGCTTTAGAGAAGTGTCAGACACTGTTGTGTACTTTTTAATTTCCTCTAAACCTACCCGTACCCCAGAAACCTGAGGGCCAGAAGCTCTGAGTTTGGTCATAATAGGTCCAACTGTACATGTGGTTCTGGCACATGACAACACTCATGAAAAAATTAGGCTATTTTCCCAGATATTCTGCAGCTGGGTATTTATAAACTGCACAGATGGGGGAAGGAGGAATAGAGAAGAATTTTCCTGTTCTGTTTAAAAAGCTCTCTTCCTTGTCACCAAACTAGGAAAGGAGGAGGACAGATGGACTGTGTTGTTAATCTTAATGGCGCTCTCGTATATGTTTTTATTACAAGACCAAACCCTCCCTGTCATTCCATACTACTTCTGTGGAGATTCTTCCAACTCCTCCACTAACAATATCAATGAACTGTTTACTGCCCCTTGATACAACTTTTTTGTTCTTACAACAGATTTAAAAAAAATATTGTGGGCCTATAATCTAAAATGAGGACATGCTGTCTGGTTCTGTATAATACCCCTATATTCTTCTGCCTCATCCCCTCATGCAGCCCAGTCCTGTCTTTCCCTTTTTGACTGTAGATGCCTGTTAAAACGTTGTCTTAATTGCTTGCTGTTTCATTGCAAGATTGGTGGTTTTGGGTTTTTTGAGCAGGGGAAAGGCATGCATTACTTTGGCTCAGACTGCTGTGCCTCTCACTTATTCTGTTCATTCTATTCACAATTCAAACAGCTGAAGCTCAAAAAAGACCCAGTGTAAGAGAACTGAAGTCAGGAGGTGCCTGTGTTGTGCAGACACTAATGTGACCACTGATGTGCAAATATCCGTGGACCTAGCTGCTGCCCATTACCTTCTTCCCCGAAAATGAATTAATTGCCAAGCAGGATTCCGGTAGGTTGTTATTTGGCCCGTAGTATCCTTCCCCTTCTGTGTCATGGGCTTTCAGACAGACTAAGAATTATTCATGTGGCAAACATCTGGATTTACATAGCAGCCGGTAGAGCTAATTTGTTCTGGCACGGAAATGGGACATGTGCAGAACAGAGCTAACAACCCTACATCAGAACCTGCTGAAGGGCACGCCAGTACCACTACACTCTCCATCCATCCAGAAAAGTAGAATTTAGGGAGAGGATTACAAAGAATTACAAAGATTTTAGATGAAGGATTATATTGGCTGCTTAATGGCACATGGACGGTGTCTAGCACATTCACAGGAGCTTATGTCTAAAACCATAATAATCTGTATTTTGTTGCTAGGACTGATTTATCAGGAAGGCAACAAAATGAAGCAAAATAAACTCCAAAACAAAAGACCAATATCTGATAGGGCTTACAGGAAAGTAAACAAGAAGCTTACAACAGTGCTCATGCATGCCATTAAGACTTACATACAGTCCAGCTCTTGGCCCAGCAGAATGTGTCTGTCACCATCCACAGGCAGGAACAAGAAACTGTACTCAGGCCTGTGGGAAACCATAGTTATAATTCATCCGGCACAAGCAATGGGTAGACCAAAGAAAATTTTAATATAGGAATAAAAGGCAGAGAAAAATTATAAGAGAAAACCTAACAGATCTCAGATTCTGCTAGGTTTTCATATATTATTCTATACTTATTTGCTCATTTAGATACACAGGGAATAGATGAGAAAATAGCTTTTCCACAAAGATACGCAGTGAGGAAGAGGGATGGATCTCTTTGTGAGCAACTGCCACCACCTCTTTCTCCACGATACATTCCAGTCTTAGGAGGAGATACCTACAAATATCCCTAAATGTACCTCACAGTCTTGATTCATTCAGAATATGAAACTGTTTTCTGGGTATTTGATTTGCTTTTGGTCTCACTGGAGGAACCAGTGGTTGGCAAAAGGAGTTACTCAAAAGATGAAGAACCCAACCTGCCCTTTGAAAGCCAAAATCTTCTGAATGAAAGTGAGTTAACTGAAGGCACACAACTACAGGATCAGCTCTCTTCAGTTTCTTAATGAATCCAATTTTTGTATGTACATGAGGTATGGTTATCATCTCACAAGGGGAGGAAGCATATGATTATGTGCAGTTATGAATCATCCATTTTAACTCTCTTCCAACCAACTCCTCTGATATTCTGATACTCCTCAGTATCAGAAATGCTATTTTTCCAAATTTTCTCTAGGGGAAACATTTCAATCTCTCAGAAAAATGGTGATTTTTCCATGATTTACTCTAACCTGAGTTGTGGGATGGTCGGCTAAGAAGATATCAGGCTCTTTTTTCACTCTAAAAGACAAGGAGGGCAGAACAGCTGGTAAACAAGGATTACAGATATGATGAAAGTGGGAGTGAGAAGTCAAACACATCTTTTCCCATACCAGGTGTTGATTAGACAAGGAATGCCTGCTGAGTTTGGAGAAATAACAGCCTTTTCATGCTTTTATTATCTGAAGCTTGAAAAATTTCATAGCTGAAATGTAACAACATGTTCCAAATTATTTTCCTAGTTTCAGTAGTATCTTTGGTTGACTTCAGCTCTAAAAACATTGATATATAATGCTGAAAGGGATAATGAGACAGTGGTACTTCAATATTTCTCTCATTGATGTCCCAGAATGGTATATTGATTCTATTTAACTCCTAATTAGCTCACATTATTAAATTACAACCATTCAGGATATAAATTAGTTTAAATGATCAATCAATGCAAAATAAGGTCAAGATTATTAGTGACAGACTGGATAGGCAGATAAATAGATCAATAGAAAGAAATAAAGATAGATCAATGAGAAGTTTAGACTAAATGGAAAAAGTAGGTTGACCTTTTTTCTCGTTCTTAATTACATACCCGCTGGCTTTTTCTGTGGGGACTTGAAATCTTGGAGTCTATTTCTACGCTGCATAATTATAATTCTCAGATCTGACTGATTATGTCAAACCTTAAAGCTGAACAAATAGTGAAAACTAGGCACGCTGAGATGTTGAGCCATCAAATTACATTAGTAAAGTCATAGCTTACTAGAATCCTCTACTAATTCCACCAAGTTCAGATATGGAGATCACTGAAATACTTTTTTTTTAAAAAAGCCAAAAAAAAAAAAGTTCCACATCAGTTAAAGAAACTTACAATAAATCAATCTAGAGTGGTGCATAACCTTATGTTGAACTGCTAGATTAGGCTGATTGTAAATTGTAAATTATTTTTATGATATTTCCCAAGCATTAATCATTGAAAGCAACACACAGTCCTAATTTAACTGATATTCCCAAATCAAGGAATTCTTTTCTTGCCTCTGTCACTCCACTGAATGGAACATGGTATATCATCTAGTAAACTTTTCACTTTCACAATGTCTGATCTTGTCTTAGCCACATCCAGAACATCTTATATTTTGGCCTCATTAGCCAAGAAGAGTCTGGATTCTTCTTAACAATCCTTAGGTATCACTCAGGTTTCTGCACAAACTAGGACAAGCTATTTCACTTTTTTTTGTGTGTCTTGGGTTTCCCGTCTGAAAATAAGGACATTTATTTTTGCCCTCTTTACTTTAAATGAAGTTCTGATGAAGAATACCTTTAATGTTAAAAAGAGCAATTATTTTGTTTTCTGTTTTCCTATCAAAATATCACCACAGGCTTGGATGTTAAAACCCTTTTAATAACATTTAAAGGTATGTGACAGTTGTTGATTTTAAGAAGACTCTGGATTGTTCTGCTAACTAGTCAGATTAAAATCTATGCCTTGGGTTATGACTATATAATTCCTCGCAGGGTTTCCTGAAGCTCCACTCCAGAGTATAGCTGAGTACAGGGACACCTTTATAACTCTGTATATGCCTTCAGGTGCACCCACAGATATAGCCTGAAGCATGGACAACCTTCTGGGTTTATGCCTCTCTCCTTTTTTACCAATCCTGTCTGCAGGAGCAGCTTCTGGCCACTGTGCCAGCATTTGTGTCACTGGAAGGAGATGGGCAGCAAAAGAGGTTGTATTCATGAGTGCTCTCACCCTCCAGATACTGGGTGGATAAATGTCATGATGATCCAGAAGGATACTTTCTTGGTATATCTACCAAATGACTTATTCACCACACAATGAAACCTAGGAAACACGTAAGCAAGCCAATTTCTTCCAGTAGCAGAGTATTGCTTTATGAGACAGGAATTTCCATGTTTCTATAAAAACTGAGCCCTCATCAGCTCTTAATCTGCTGTAAAACTTTTTCTCATTTACATACCAGTAAGATTACTGAATATATTCTTTACTCTCTTTCTTGTCTGTTTTGAAATTTTCTTTGCTTTTCCTTGTTCTCTACTGTATCCCACACTCCTTAGTTGCCCACTGCAATGCACTTCCCCACAGTAGTAGTTGCTATGTATTAGAGCTGATTAAAAACGTAGAGGAATGTATTGAAGGGAGAAGTTATGGAAGTCACTCCTGGAGAGTCTGCACAACCATTTCATGCATTCAGAAAGTTACAAATACTGTGGAAAAAATAAGTGAAAAAAGTATGGAAGAATTTCAAATAATTCCTCCTGACAGTAAAATCACACACTTCCAAATATTTCCGCACTACATTTTCAGCTCCCATTTGTCCTCTCAGTCTCAAATGCTGATCTCTCAGACCAAAATAGTTTCTCTTGTTTCTCTTTGACTTCAATGCCTGCTGCAGTTACTTTACTCACTCTTCCAAACTGTGCACTGCTTTACATTTCAAGTCTGCAGGATTCTCCTACCTACAAAAAAAAAAAAAATTAAAAAACCACAATGCTTATCTGCTTTATAGCTAATAGATCCTTCAACAGTCTTCTGATGTGTATTATTGTAGGTGTCTAGTCTATGAGTCTGAATAGAGCAGAACAGATGAGATGTCTCTCTCTAGACAGACTCCTCATCAGCCTTTTCAAACTCCCACTGGAAAGTCACTGTTTATTCTCTCCTCACCACCCACTCAGCCTTGCTGCGCCTCAGCAGCTGCCGTAAAATTCTCCCCTTGATGCTAATGCATAACTCACATCTGCATTAATCAGAGTATGTATGTAGGAGCGAGGGGGGAAATATAGCCTCTTGTGAATTTGGAAGCTCCAAGAGCATCTAAAAATATGTGTCATCCTTTCCTTGAATGTAAAAAATAAAATAAATCATCCCAAACACACAGGATTCAGATCAAGATACTCAGACACCTGAACTAAGGCAAGTTCATTTTTGCCTTGGTTATCTGTTGGTGTTCATGTCCATTGAAAACAAACAAATGACAAACAACTGCAAGGTACTCTGGAGGATATTGCTGTCCTGCCATGCTAAAATAAAATGTGAAATATTTTATACAATCCTGACATTGAAAATTTGCTCAAATTGTCATAAATCACAGTTGTCTCATGCATTTATGTTAGCTGCTGAATACTGAACCGACTCCACAACATATCTATGGAAATTACACACCAAGGAAGAAGCAAAAAATAAAATAAAATAAGTTTTCTTCAATAAATTACAATTATAAACTACAGGGGTTACAAGAAAAAATGACAAAGAAACGATGACACAGATTTTCTTAATTTTGAGACAAAGCTATCAGTATATTTTTGCAGTAAAAATAAAAATATTAGGCTGAGGAAATTATAGCAATAGAGCCCATATCACAGTGCAGATGAGCTCATTCTATTTTAAAGAGATGGTTATATTACCAGTGGCAGACATACAGGTGGGTGTCCAAATATCTTTCTCACAGCCATTTAGTCAGTAATTTTACGTTCAAGATAAAAGAAATTAATATTTTACCACACTTGAAATATTTTTTTTAAATGTTTTTTTCCCAGAGTACCCAGGGAATATGAACCCAGGTCTTCTCCTTTCTGTGCATCTCTCTTGTATTTTACCCCATCTGCCCCATCCTAGCCAATGCTATTATTATAAGAATTGCAAGTTCACAGCATCCAGTTATGTCAGTTACTCTCTAAAACAAAAAGGAAGAGCATGTAAAAAAGGAGAAAATTTAAACAGGAATCTGAGATATAGGAAGCAACTAAGAGTTTTGTTTACTGAAGTTTAGAAAGGACAAAAAATGAGAATTGTAAGCAAAAGGGAATTCAATTCATCACATAAGGCAAGTGATCTACTGTGATAAAGTTATATCTGTCATCTTTTAGGTGGCTTCTTGCACGTAAATACAGGAGTCGTGCACATGATGATCTTCATCACAGTTCTGAGGACACTGACAGATTACAGAAGTGACAAGGTCTTTCTAGGACTTAGACATGTTTGAAGTATTTCTCCTCTGTCTGTGAATAAATCAGAGGAAAATTTTCAGTGGAAGGCAGGTGTGCCCTTCCTGAGTCCCTTTTGTGCTCTCTGCATACAGGTGATTTGTAGTCCACTCACCAGCTTGTTTGAAACATGAGACAATTCCAGACATGTGCTAAAAGAGATGCTTGCTGTGTGGATGTTTTCAATAGCGAGCAATTTTTTTCCATTTTTTTCCATGTAGCTTAAAGCGTATAAAGTCTTAAAAAAAAAAAAAAAGATCTTAAAGTAGAATAACCCAAAGGTCACCATACTTAATAGGCAAATTATGTTTTCAGTCTGTTTGGAAGTTTTTATGTGTTTAATTTACTATACTATTTTAACTTCTTTTCAGACTTTCCCTCTAGGAATAGTTTATCACTGTAAATGTTCCCCAATCATAAAAAAATTACAGGAGACATTAACATCATGTCTGCACCCACCATTAAGAACTGCAATATTAATGGAATGATTAACATCCAGAAATGAATAACAAATAAAACTTGTACCAGCCTGAAGCCAGATATTTTAAGAAAGATGGAACAGTTGCACCAAGAATTATTGTAATTTAAAAAGAAGCAGCAATGAATGTCTGGGTGGAAGGAAGGAGGGAAATAAAAAGAAAGCTACGAGTTCTGAAGAATATTAAGAGCAATCATTTTATATGGTAGATGATAATGCAGTACATATGACTTAGCTGGGTGTTGTAAAAATGTTGAAAAAGTAGTAAACAAGTGAATGAAACAATGGAGTTAAGAGATATGAAAATGGACACACAAATAAATAGACTTGCTCTTCTTTTCCAGATAGAGTCCTAAATACATAATGACATTTTACACCAAGGATCTTCACAGGAATTAAGGAAAATCCCATTTAGAAAGCAGACATGGAGAGAAGCTGAGACACAAGGCTATGGATTTAAGAAGCAATTTGCCTACGGTCCAGCTGGGAGCCAGTGAAAAAGGCAGAACAATTATATAGGTCTGGCAATTCCTCTTCTAACCACTAGACCCTTCCTATTTGGATGTGGATTGTGTAGTGACTTGGAATGTTCTCAGGCCTGTTGACCCTTTCCAGCTTTAAACCAATACCTTCTGGACATGCCCTCAGCAATTTATGCTTTACTTTCTGTTCTCATAATTTTAGCTGAAGAATTTTTAAATGTTCATAGTTCCACTGCCTTTCCTTAATTTGGTTTACACCTTTTCAAACTGCTGTTCTGATTATAAGATTGCCTCCACCAGTTTCTATTTGCCTTTTGATACAATAAATGAAAAAAACCCCTACACCTTTAATATGGCACTTTTTTCCATATATTCTACACTTTCTAACATTATATACCAATTTGCCCTCTATCATCTCAGAAATCTTTTCCTCAAAGCATCTCCATCTTTTGCTTTCTTCTCTTGAAAATACAACCGTAGTCATTTGAACAAAAGGACATTACTTCTTTCTTAACTGAATGAGTATGATGGGAAAAATACCACTGCATTGAAGAGAAACCCAGCATTGTTAAGAGCTAATGCTCACTATACTTGAGAAGCACTCAGAGATCCAGACTGTATGGTCTACTGCTTTTACTGGAGTATGAAAATACATTTAGGAGACAATATGTTAAGAATGGTTTGGAATTTCAGATGGAAATTTGCTACTATGCTAGGAAAGTCTAAAAATGACTGTGTTATTTCCTATTACACTATACGGTAAATGTAGCTTGATGAACCAGAATAATTAACTTTATTTTCTTGTCCCCTAGGTTTTTGTTGTGTCTTTTTTTCTTATTTCTCAGTAATTGGTGGAGAGAAAAAGAAACATTTTTGGTAGTGATACATGAAGAAAAATAAAAAGAAAATACAATGTATTAGCATTCCATGGAATGCTGAAAAGACATGAAAAGAGAACAGTCCTTGAAGCAATCAGTACAGAGAAGCTCACAAGCACAGTTTCCATCAATACTGCAGTATACTTTACATTGTTCTTAACTGTTTAAACATATGATCTTTTCACTTGTTTTATTTGTTTTCAGCTCTGCAAGTATTTACACCCTCAGATTTAGAAGCAAACAGAATAAAGCTCTAAATTTTGACATATCTTTACAAAAGCTTCCTAATTGTCTGCTAAGAAATCTTTTTCTAAAAGGAAATATTTTATGTGTACTAGCCCTGACCTCCCTCTGCCCCAGCAATGTAGTAAGAGATCCAACTCAATATGAAATTTAAGAAATCCTTAGAGAGTCCCTCTGTTTACTACTTTCAGTACCAAATATCGTTACTCCTGCTTGTTCAGAAGCTTGTATCTGGGTGTACAGCCCAAAAGCAGGGAGGGATCCAGGCAGCTAAGTTAAAAGTTTTCTGCCAAATTTATCTTTGTCTTTGTTATATGGGTGTCTTGGATATATCCTACTAGGGAAATTTAAAGACTAATGCTGGGAATGGTTCAAAACGTCTGAGCGCTGCAAACATGGATTTAGTCCTTGGATTTGCAGAACATGAAAATATGATAACTGTTTTAAGTTATATAAATTATTAACAAACTTGCTGGAATGTTAATCATTAAGTAGTTCTATAGTATCACAGGTATTTTATCTTCTGATAAGGACACACCACCACATGTAGGTACCTTAATCCATATGACCTGTCCTCAGCAGAAAAATACTCTGTATGCAAAAATGTATTTTCGTGGTCATTTTGGAACCTATTGAGTCTCAAATTTAAACAAATATCTAATAGCAGGAATCTTTGCAAAACCTTTTCACAGATAAATCAGACTACAATTTAGAAACCATTCTCTGAAAAAAGGCCATGAAAAAATTAAAAAAGCATAAATCCATAGTATTTCTCTACTTTTTAAATTAACATCAGACTTGGTCTAATACTGAATTCACTAGAGTCCATCCAAAGAAACCAAAAACCAACCAAAAAAAAAAGACAAAATAGATGGTACCATCCCAGTTAGTCTCCTAGAATTGCTTACAGAATAAAAAAAAAATTGTGCACATCTTTTTTATCCAAAGACAAAGTTCATAATAATGTTCCTAGTACAATAAAAACCCCTGAGTTTTGTTTGTAAAAAGAAATGTCAAAAAATACATCTACCACTCACAGGGAGCTAGAGGAAATGTGAAACACATCAGTGTTGGTGACACATTGGCTATATAAAGAAATTAATCTATTTATTTGCACATTGAAAAAGACTTTTAAGTTGACAGAGTGGATTCCTTTGCATTTTCAACACCCTGAGCTAATCCTCTCATGAGAAGTAAGAGAGGAATTAGCATCAAAGCAACTTTCTGCAATAAGTAGGGTTTTTTTTTCCTTGACAGATCTTGATTTATTACAATGCTCTGTAATGCGGGGCTCTTTAGCAAGCCAGAGATTTTTCAAACTTGGCAAATTACAGCTGAACCATATTTGTAGGCATACTGTATTTATTTTTTATTGTGTTTACTTTATTATACTATTTTTTGTAATAACAGGGCAAGGAGCACTGAAGACCGTATGGATTAAAACTACATTCACAGTACTATCAATTCTGTAATAACAGTAAAATAAAAAAAAAAATAGGCCTTTTTCTTTGTGATTACTCTTTAAAGACTTAATAAATACAGTATCTCAGGTAACTATGGAGTAATGGAGCCAGGATAAATCAATGGTATGCTATTAGAATTGTCTTAGTGGATAACATGCAGAAGAAATGACCATTTTATGAAATCTGATAAGGAATATTGTAAAGAAAGACTATGGAAGAAAAGTAAAAAAAGTTACAGAAGTCAGATTCTACATTAAGAAAGAAAGCTCTACCACTTCCCTATAGTAGTGGAACTGCCCCAAAAGAAGTTGCAATAGGCAGGATAAAGAAGGGTTTATGTTCTTCCTAAAACCTAAAAACATAGATTGATGATTTTTAGCTCTCCCTCCTAGTCATTTGTGAAATAACATGAAATGGTCTGACAAGATTTTTTATTTTATATCTATTTTAATTTTAATTTCTTCCCTGACCTATTGTTTATATCTCTCAATTTTTCCAATTATATTAAGCTTGTCAGAAGCTCCTTTTAAAGTAATGTGGGTTTGCTTCCAAAGCAGACATTTCAGCGTATTTCCTTTCAATATTTCTTTTCTGCCTTGTAGAAGGGATTAGAAAGGATTTCCATACTACCTGGAAAACATCCAGGTATTATGTGCCCTCTTTTCATAGGTGATCATGAAAGAGAGAAATGTTAGAGCAAAACTGAATGGCCTGACCAAATACGTCCCATTTCTGACATGCTAAGCCAAAACCACCCTCAGCCAAATTCAGAACTGAACCTCAAGTACAGCAGAATAAAGGATATCTACTTCTGGTTTTGAGGAGAAAAAGAGAGGAGGAAAACACTTATGCTTTGTGCTCGAGACATACAGAGGCTGCATTGGGAATGTCCAAGCAGGTTAAGAATTCAGCTGGACCCCTTGTCAGTTTACAGCTGGTACCAGCAATTTTCACCTACTCAAAGTTAACAGATCCAGTGGTTTAGCCAAGGTTAGTTGCAGTGAAATTAACAGGATTTTTTCATTTATTTATTTTTTAATTTTACTTTCTTTCCTGACCTATTTTTTTGCATCTTTCACAATTTGCACTGATGTTAATTAAGTTTGTCATCAGCTCATATTCGTGACACATCTTCACAGACAAGTTATCCAAAGTTAATTTTTAGCATGATATTCATGTGTTCATAATTCAGTATTCACATATTCCAACATAGTTTTAAGGAAGGTATATGGAGTAAAAGGATTACTGCTGAATATTCAGATGCAGGTAAAAGCAGGATATCACTCTGTAGTTATTAAAAGATTCATCTGTAATTGTTTCCAGAACAAGTCAGTGTTAAGACTTTATACTTGTGTGGGTTTATGTATAACTCTCTGAAGTCCATGGAAAACTTATTGGCTCTGGTAAGTTTTAGATGAGGTACGTAAAGACAGAACATGGCATCTTATGCTCACAGATGTCATCAGTAGTCCCTCTGTGACTGAATTGTCTGAGCCCAATGACGCCTAGCTGTAATTTCAAATGACACAAACTGTGTTAATCTGGACACTACTGGAGAGGTTAGAAAAGGTTGTAATTCTAAAATTCACTCTCTACAGTGAGGAAATTAAAGTTTACCTGATACCATTCAGTTGGAAGCCACTCCACAGGTGGCAGTGCACTCAGCGTGCTTACACCTGTAATCTTTTCAAGGAAGGTATGAACTTCACATGCTTGAGCTGAATTAAACCAGTCGGGCTATAGATACCAGAAGGGACCTTTCACCAGGAATACACGGAGGCATTTGGTAGTTAGTCACAAGACATCATCCATGTATGACATTTAGTTCAGAAGTCATTGTGAATAAAAGAAGAGGCCTGGCTAAACTTGTTTAATTAATTTAGTTCAGGGTATTAGACTATTGCTTTTGGATAAAAATATTGTTATAGTTCTACTTTTTTACTGAGCTTTGAGGCATTCAGGCATAGGTACTCTCAGTTAAAGTGAATTACCACTTTAATAATAAATCATGGCACACAGTGATGAGAGACAGATTATGAGATGTAAGTGGCTTAACTTTGCTCTTTTCTGGTTTCAGAAATATGAACAAGGATCCTGATTAGCTGTAAATGTAACTTTCCCACCCCCAAAATGGAACTGAGTTTTATATCTGCCCAATGCAGGGCAAGTCCAGGTGCCCCAAATAATTTATTTTTGTACTGGCTCTTAACTCTCCAAAGATTTCAGCAAAAATGATAAACCACAAAAAAGAAATTCAGAAAGAAGTTTGAGATAGCATCAAATATGGCAGCAGCATTTATATTTGAAGCTGATTTGATAAAAGGGAAAAAGGAAAACACCTGTAGTAGCTGAATTATAGCTCTGAGGAGTTAAGAAAATTAGAACAGAAAGAAGATGGCAGTATTGAGGCTGAACCCAAAGCGGAGAGAAAATATCTAGTCTGCATCACATTCTGCTTTTTAGAACTTAGAAAACTTTTAATGCTTTGATTGCATAAGGTGCAGTAATGACAGTACCATTTTCCTCTGTGCCCTTGATGCCAAAATGGCATGCATCCTTCATCCTCCATCTGAACTTAATAAGAAAATAAATGAACCAAGAAACATGGACTATTTCAGAAATGGGAGTCCTTCTTGTGCTTGCTTGACGTAACATAGGTAAAACAGGATAATGATCAATTCATGTTGAATGTTTCTGAGAGACTTACTATGCAGCAAAAGCAATGCAAAGAAGAAGAAGGCGGGAGGCAAAAAGGAAAGGAGAAAAGTTATGTGGTCAGAACATGTTAAAGGGAAGGACAAACTGAGTATATATTCAACTTTGATTTTCTACCTTCCATTCAAATCAAGGAAAATATGCACGGACTAATACTACCTTCTTGCCAAAATATGTATTTCAAGCTTTTAGAAGATTGATTTTGAGAAGTCTAAGCTATAATCTAGACAACTCTGAAGATACTACTTTTTTTACATCTTTCGTTATTTTTTATAATTTCTTCGTAGATTGTTGGGGAATCAAATATTTTAGAGAAACATTGCCTGAAGAATCCACTTCATCCATTTGCAAGGGAAGCTTTGTCCTCTAGGCTCATAAGCTCGATTCTTCCGTAAGTTCAAATGACTTCATCCAGGAAGTACGGATGTTGTGAAATGGCAAGGACCATAGTCAAAAGCTGATTGTAGATCTCATACTGGGCATTAAATAAATAAATAACAACAAAAAATTAAAGGGTGCCTTTGAATCTATAAGATCTAGATCTGTCATGAAGCCAAGGACAGAAGGAGCTGTGTATTGGAACTAGTATAAAGGCTAAATTTAAGTGTGCTGAACTAGATGGGTTGCTTTCAGGGACAGAACCAATGCCCCTAGATGTAAACGCAGGAACTGGTATAATCTCAAAAAAAAAAACCCTTGAAAAATTGCCTTATCCCACTGGACAGGTCATAGAATGATAGAATGGTTTGGGTTGGAGGGGACCTTTAAGGATCATCTAGTTCAACACCTATGCCATAGCTTGGGACACCTTCCACTAGATCTCGTTGCTCAAATCATGTTATGTGCAGGGGATTCTCTAGGGTCTGCAGCACCATTCCACACCAAATGTTTCCATAATTCCTTTTATTACTAAGTGAATCGTACATACTAAACAGTGACCCAGACCTGCAACTTACAGCTGGGGCTGGGAAAGAATGAGGGACACTACATGCAGAAGCAGCACAGAATGTAATGGCGCTTGTTTGCCATTTGACAAAAAAAGACACTTCACTCCAAATTGTTTAAGTTCTGTTGTATTTTGCCCACTAGATGTCAGAAAAGATAACACACTATGAGATGTGTGAAACTGAGACATCCCATTATCATCTCAGATTTGCCTTTTCGAAGACCCTTAAAACAAGCAAAATAAAATTAAATTTCACCATAGCACTATCTCATCTGTAGGCATGGAGTTTCAATAGCAAATGTCCTGTTACAGAGGTATCAGAGGTGCAGTGCAACACTATATAAGATCATTGTTATTGGATGGGAGAAAAATACATATCCATTAAAAATGTAATACAAATCAGTAAAGAAAAATATTATCAGAGAAATGTCACCATCTTTAAGATAAGTTAGTCCTTGGCAGTTCTTTTTTAAATATAATTTTTTTAGGGATTCTGGTGTACAAGAAAAATGAGCTACACCATAGCCGAGCACAGGATTACTCAGGAGTAAGTGCAGAGAGAAGCCAGCTAGGAATTGGAAACATCAGGGAGAACTTCACAAAGGGTAGTAGAAAAGTTCCAGCTGAGTTCATGAGCCTGTGGATCAGGCAAAAGGGTCAGAAAATGGATGGTGGTGGTACCTTGAAGTGGGACTTCCTTATCTGTTGGTACTCCTGGAAGAAATTTTCTACAATAGAACTTGGAGAAATTGTATTGGAAAATACAAAATTCTTTAGCTATATACTTAAAGTTTTCTTTCATGTTTGAATCTTTCTGACAATTTCAAATACATTTTGTTTTCATATAAAACTTCATTTCACAATAAGAAAATCCTCCCCTATGCACCTCTCTCTTCTAACAAAGTTATTGCGATAAAGAGCAATTAAAACAGGTGATTCTAATTCTGCTAGACATTTGATTTTCTCACATGGTACCATGTTTTAATTCATATCCAGCGTTCCTAATGTGATTTTTAAAAAACAAAATCACAAGTCTGTCGTATCTCTTAGTCTTCCTTTGTAACAGTATTAATTATTGCTCCAGTCAGTGTAAGGAACATATAATACATGTTTTGTTCTTTTGACAACTATTCATTTCATTGAAAGCATAGCTGTGTAGGCCTCTGTAGATACAGGATTTAAGCAAGCAGTGTTTAAATCAAATCTCATTTTGAAAAGCTTGATTGACATGGCAGTATGCCATGTGACTGTTTTGTAAATTATAACTTGTATCCACTAGAAGAAAAAAGTAGAAAAAATTTGGGTTTTCTTTATAAGCATGCCAAACCAAACAAAAGAGTTTCCTACTTTGAAGAGATTTGTTGTTGATGCCAGAAGTAGAGCAAATGTGTATTTGAAAAAAAAATCAACAAAAATTTGAACATAATATATCACTTGTGAAATCCAGAGTGATCTCTGCTTTCCCTTGAGGAGTCACTCCACACGGCTTCCAGTGAACAATAGTTCAAATCATTTTCTCTGGGGCAGGATCTGGTGAGTTCTGGAATATAAATATAAAAGATCAACATTCATGGGCCCAGTGAGTTTCTTTAGGTGTGAAAACCAAGACTCCCTGTCATTGTAGAACTGCGACCTTGGAGAAAGGTTTTACTCAGAATTTGGCTTTGCCACTAGGCTTCAGCTCATTTGGTGCCAAAAATAATCCTGCAATACAGGTTCCAGATTTTAACCTCTAAAGACAAACAAGCAAAAGGTCACATACAAAGATTTAAAAAGGAGTTGTGCATTCCATGTTTGATCTCAGCCAGAAGAAACAGAACAGGAAAAGTTTTATTTCCATGGCAATTGTATCATCCCCTTCCAACAGAAAAGCTGGACTTTTCAGGCCAGTTGACCCAGTCCTTGACCCAAGCACCTGGCTCTCACCCAGCCAACAGACTGACAGTCTCTGCACTTATGGTATGCAGCTCTAACCTTTCCTTGCACTTCAAGGAAGGTAAGTGCCTCTGCTGTCTTCCCAAATATCTTTACATCTACCACAGCAGGTTTTGTGTCTTCTGCCAAGACGTCTACCTACTGAACCAGCAGCTTGTTTCAAGCTTTTTGAATAAGGCCTGTTTCTGCTTTCCCCTCGACAAAGTAAATTATGCCATTACATGGTAGTTTGTTATTTTTATGGGCACCATTGACAACAGAAGCCTTTCTCACTCACTCTCCAGTAATTTCAATATCATATACTTACTGCTATTCTGTTACAGCAGCCTTAATTAATAAAATAATGAATTTTATATGCATGGTGTGGGATGAAAGTTTTTGAGACTGCCTCCAGTTTTGTTGCATTGTCTCTTCTTTGCTGTTACCCATATTTTTTTCACCACGTATTAGATGTAATTTTAACACACTTGCCTCGTTACCCATTGTCACTTCCTCTAAAACATTTTCACCTTCCTGATACACTGTGACACAGCCTTGACATGTATGATTTAAGATGAGATGTCACCTGCAACTGCAGGTGGGATGACAAAAACATCCTCCAAGTGGGACAATTTGCAAGCGTGTGGCTGGTGAGTAATGGAGGGTTGGCATTGTGGATTATGGAACTAAAGTGTCACCACTGAAGAGATTGACTGTCACATCTTATACATGATTTAAAGAGAGAGAACAGGATGGTCTTTGGTTGGCAGATTTTTCTTTTAAGCATGAGCTTTTCTTCAAGTTTCATGTTTGTTCACTGGGTTCATCACCACAGCTTGTTTCTTTGAGAAAAAGACAAACTAGATAGTCCAAATCACTTCTCAAACTTATTATTGCTCTCTGACTCTCAAGCTACCACAGCTAAGAAGAAACTTCTTTTCTCTCATCCATAGTAACTGTAATTATTCTCTATCTAGAGCAGACCATGGTACCCTCGAGGAATCCAACACCATGTAGGCCTCTTAAACCCTCTTTCACTTCAAAGCAAAGTTGAATTACTTGGATTTACTGAAGGTAAAGAGCATATGCACAAAGAGGCTCAACTGCTGTGCAACTAGCTGAATGGCAGTGTGAGCTTCTAGAATAATTTTAGGTTCAGATTCTACCCATGCTAAGTGACACACATTTCTGATAAACCTAAGGCATGCCCTTTTGGTAACTCTCTAGGGTAGTATATTTTTCATTTTAATCTCTAACAAACATAAGATGATAAGATTGAGGAACCCCCAGTATTTTTTTTTTTTTAAAGTTAAAATATTCTAGAGGGTTCTACATTTCTTTAGAGCCAGATATATTTGGGAATTTACCTCAAAATTTAAATACAGTTCCTGAATTCAACTGTCCATCCTGTTCAAACCCGACAGCAACTAAAATCATGCTGACAGACTCTCAGTTTTGGATTCAGACAGAACATCTAAAGCCATCTCTGAGCAGGCTGTGGGATAACTGTCTGCAGTGCTCCCAGAAGCCCATTTCAGTCTCAAAGCTGGGGCAGAACTAAGATCTATGTGAAGTTTTATACAACGGAGAAAGGAGGGCAGTAGCTGAATCGGAGCCCAGCTTCTTCCTACTTCTGCCCATTCTTTCTCACCATTAACACTTCCCAAGAACAGAAATTTCCCTGACATTTACAGTATTTATCATGTGTCCATGACAGGAAATTTAACTAATAGTAGGGAGAGCAATTCTGCACATTTTAGCTGGTGCACTAGATTTCAGAAAGATATTTTTCCACATCACAGCTGTTCTCAACACAAGATTGGAAATTAACCCAATTATATCATAAACCTGCAGTGAGTTAGTCACACAAAAAATAAGGGAAGTGCCTAATTAAAGACTTTTATGTGCACTTTTTTCCCCAATGTCAGACTCAATCATTAATTTCTTAATAACCAGTCATTTTCTTCCTGCTGACATTAAAGAAGTGATTGTACTTATAGAAGAAAAAGACTAAAACAACTTAGAGATCTACAATGTACCCAGAAAAACATCTCAAAGGAGGACAGGAGAGTTATACCATTCAACCAGATGATAACACAGGGGCTTGTACTCAGCAAATGCATTAAGAATATGTCAGTAGAACCAAAGCAATAGGGTGATCTGAGTTAATATTTTAGGTTCTTTTCTTGATTCTATGTATGTAAAATGCCTAGTTATTAGCAGAAACTGCTAGATTGTGCAAGAACTAATCTATCATGTAAATAAATAAAAAACTTTACTTCATTGTGTAGTTAAGTTTTTCAGCTTGGAAAACTGTGAACTGTACAATCATGTGATTCTTTGTTTCCATTTATTTGACTAGAATGCTTTCTTTGTACTGTGGGGATCTTCTAAGAACTATTTCTATTATGGCACAGAACAGTACTGTGAAACATGATTAAAATCACATGTGCTACCCTTAGAATTGCTGCATCAGGATGAGTATTTCATGTGAGAACAAGGCTTGCCAGACTCAGCAAACTTGCAAGTTTCTAAGTGAGCTTGTGAAAGTGCTTGGATATGATTATTGTTTGCGTTTAAAAAAATAAATTTTAAACCCTCCAATATTTAAGTATACATTGAGATTCAAGTCTATTTAAAAATTACCTTTAATTAATAATTACCAAATATGACAGATCATAAAATATAA
This sequence comes from Gallinago jamesoni, assembly GCA_025769975.1. Taxonomy (NCBI): domain Eukaryota; kingdom Metazoa; phylum Chordata; class Aves; order Charadriiformes; family Scolopacidae; genus Gallinago; species Gallinago jamesoni. Next base: position 6,974,253 of record JAOQGH010000062.1, on the reverse strand, counting down.
AATAATATATATTTTTAGGATTTTAATAGAACTTTAAACTTTAAAATTCCTAGTCTTCATTCAGATTAAGCCACGTCTGCAATTTATTCAACATGTCTTCCTATAGAGTGCTTAAGTAAAAACAATTGCCTGCTGCATCAAGTTTCCAGTCAACTGCAGGCATCTTTAAAATATAGCTCTTCAGTAAAGATAGGAGCCTGGCAAGCTAAGTATTCTTGTTTGCAGCTGTCACTGCTTTCACAATCATTTCTTCACTTGCAAGCCTAGGCTGCTAAAACCTTTTTCAGACTCGCAATCCACAATACTATGAAAAGTGCCTGGTTTAAATGCTTATCTCCAACATCTAATTTGGAGACAATTAAATAACTTTAGAACTCACTGTGGATGTTTTTTATAGCAGCCTTTCTAAAACCAGTTTTATTACTATGTGGATCCCTAACCATTACACGACTACTATTATACTACTTCTAATTAGGGGACCATGGTTTATGTGCCAATGCAGCAGTGCAATGCCAAATACAAAGATGAACTCAATTTCCCTGTTGCCCGGTTTGATGATGGGTAAATTGTGTTTACCTGTATTCCCTTCCATACCACAACCAGTCAAAGCTTTGACAAGGAAGTGCTTTGCCGATTACTCTTACCTGGAAGACTTTTAAATCAAATTACCTGAATCTTTATATTCTATAACATGTAAAAATGCCTTAACAGTTCAGTTTATGCAGAGAAATAAGTAGACTTTTCCTATTGAAATTGGAGTAAGACTTGGTCTTAGCAGTTTATCCAAATCTGTATTCAGCAGAAGAATTCTCTCTTTACCCAGAGGTAATCAAAAAGGTTAAGAATATTAGAACTAGTAATGTTCTTCAGGATATTTTGGCTGATAATCTAGAGATTGTGGGTTGGAAACACACAGGGAATGGTCTCTGTGCCATTATATTTACCCCATATACTGGAGAATGTCTTGCTTAAAATACAATTTTTAACTCCCATTCAGCAAAATAAGCAGCAGTGACTTTTAAAGATTTTTTTTAAACTATCTCTTAAGAAGAAAAAAAGTAAACCTTTTTCACCTGTCACTCATCTGAGTCACTTACTACTGTAATGGTCTGTGTAAAAATTTTCACTGTGATCATATTTTATTTTCTTCAGACCTGAAAGTTTCCGTCCATCTTACATCCTCTCATCCCCAACTGGACCCCTTAGCACAGCTCCACACCATGCCCTCCCCCTTCCCCACAGTGGCTCTCCCTCCTGCCCCTGACTCACTTCCATCCTTCTCTCCCATGCTGCAGGTCTACTGGCAGTCCACCCACTTCTTGCCCCTCCTTTCATCCTTTGCTATAAGAACTAATGTATTTTTCAAAAAAACAGTCATGAAACACGTGATTCCCAAGGGGTTTGTATCTCATGGCTGAATGAATTTTAAACTGAATTGTACTAAGGCTACAGCATGGCTCTACCCCTTATTAGGCACTTGAGATTCTACTCAGAAAGAAATGCCATCTGAGTGACTATAGCTTTGTTCTTTTAGGAATAACAAAACAGAAGCCAGCACATACAGAAACTCCTTAATACATCTACATAATTTAAAATACTTATATAGAGCCAATATTTTTAAGTCCATGATAAATAATGCTGGAATATTTCAACAGAGAGAACAATGGGTATTGGAAAGCATTTATCTATTTCTTCTAATTAAATGACACCATTGCAGGCTTGAGCTAAAGATGAGTCTGTGTGAAGATACATGAAAGTGAGGCATACTAATCAGTCTATAAATGAAAACAAGAAAGGTGTGGAAATAACAGCAAAGAGATTTTTATCTTTTTTAAGTGACAGGTCAATTACCTTGCTTGCTGCAAAAAATGTTTGTATTTTTCTGTTAATGTAGACCAGGCTTTCAAAATGGCAAGTAAATGGGTTTTAGAACTGTCAAATCAGTTTTGTCTTATGTGTCCAAGGTACAAATACTCAGCCTGGGAATCATGAAATCATGAAGTCAGAGTTTTCCACAAGAAATAAATATACAGGCAACTTATTAGTTCTCATAGGAAATTAGTCATAATATTACTTGTAATTTTTTTTACGTACAGCTAATAATCACATATATTAAAACATTTACTTTATAATTCATGAGATTTGGACACCAAAGAAGTTCTGAAATTGGACATACAATTTTAGAAGCTCATAAATATACATGACTAAAAAGCCATAAATAGCAACATGTCTATCTAAGCTAAGAAATGTGCTACTTTTGTGTTTTTATAATCATGCACTGAAATGAGATCAGCCAACTACCGGTAGCTGTTGAAAAATGGAATATATACACACACCCCCTGGAATATCTGAAATGACAGGAAATGTGAGATGTTAACTAGTGGTCTGATTTGATGCTGCTTAAAAATCAGTAGAATAAGCCAGACTCTAAACAAAAGGTTCAAATTGGTTCTTCTGTGATGTTTTGGAAGAAAAAAAAGAAATAATAACAACAAGAAAGGAACAGGTTTTGGAGTATTATAATGACAAGCCAGTCAAATTACAAGGTAGGGTCTTTTTTGTCTCTTCGGGATATTTTTTTTCTCTTAGAACTCACCTCACAAATACAGTGAGATATAAACAGGCTGAACGTACTGAAGGTTTATTTCCATTTTAAAGTAGTTGTTCTCCCCATGTATTAAGAAGTAAAATTAACAAATGTTTTACAGACTTTCAAAAAAATCAAGGCACTGTTCCTGCACATTCATCCCAAAATATTGCAATTCTGGTGAAATTCTTATTAAGAGTTTTTAGCATATTAAATATTATAAGATATAATTTAAAAAAGCCATTTCACAATGGGATGAGATCTGTTTATTTTTTCTCCTAAAAAAAGAATGTCTAGACTATCACATTTCCAAATCAAATTTCCATGGAGAAAAATATGTTGCCAGAAAATTTCTCAAAAGCTTAACTGGAAGGCACCCTTTAAAAATAATACTTAAAAAGTTTTTAGGTTTTTCTCTCAAATAAGAATTTTTAGCTATTCCAGAAACAAAAACAACTTAAAATTTACATATCTTCCATCTATGTGGGGTTTTTTAGGTTATTTATAGATCTAATCTTCAGATTAACTGAAGATGTCTGTCGACAAGTAAAGATTTCTGTGCCCAGTGTTTCTGTCAGCACAGAATAGTCTCCTATACCTGTGTAACCTGCTTCCTAACTGCAAACCTGAGGTACCTCAGACACTTTAGCCATCAAAAGAGTAACAGGACATGCAGGGTACATTCACGAAACCTTCAAATAACCACAATAAAATCTTTACATACAAGTAAGTGCTTTAGATTCCATCTGCTTTTCATTTTGCATGTAAGAATAAATAGGAACTTAACATCATTACTATTATTAAAGTATTTTTTAAAAATCAAACATGAAATTTACTGCAAGTATGCACTAATAATTTCATCATTTTCTTTTTCCTGGGTAGTGTGTGTATCCACACCTGTCACAAAAAACCCACAATTTACTGTGCAACAATAAAAACTTTATGAGTAGCGGAGTCTCAACAGAAAGAAGAGGCTTTCTTCTTTTTTTACTTTTCTTTTACTTTTGCAATTGTTTCTGGAAAGTAACAAGTGCAAATTTCCCTATTGTGTTTCCCTGCTAGAATATAGCCTTTTGCTTTTCTGTGGCTTTTACATAAGAGATGCTTCTCTTCAAGGCAGAAGAGCACATGAGGAATGCTCACCCAGGGCACAAATCAGCCAGGTCACCCTATGGCATGTTCTAGAAACAAAGCCAATGAGTCTGAAAAACAATAGGAAGCAGCAATGCAACCTTAGCAGGCCATTCAACTCATGCTACTCTCTGCTTTGCTCCTGTGTGATTTTTATTGCTCTTAAATTCCGCCTTTGTTGATTCCTTACTGTATGTTGGCACAGACTTACCGCCTGGAACACCTTTGAGACTGCAGACAGAAAGAGCTCTATGGAAACAGGTTTTTTCAGGTAAGGTTGAAATCTTTTCAAGGCAACGCCTCTGAATCCTTGGCTCTGCTGAAATTCTTATTAAGAGTCCACTCAGCTTCTTACTAGAGCTAGGACTTTAACCAGCCACCATGAGTCTCCAAAGCTGATAGACAAATGATTTAAACAGTATAACAGATCTCCTCCAGAGATTTCTGCTGTTGTTTAATGTTCAGTTTACGCTCACGTGCACAATATCATTGCTGAAAGGGGGTCCTGCAGCTCCTATATCATCTGTACATTGTTGCCCTTGGAGAACTGGTTCAAGCATTCAGCGGGTGAGGGAAAAACCTGGTTGAGGAAATGCACCAGCTGAAAAGTGACCCCAAAGCCAAGGGTAGGGGGGAGTTTTGCAGAAGGAGGAGTCTGGTTCTTCCAGTAGAGGGAAGGGATTAGACTGGAAGTGGAAAGTAAGTGGCACAACACAAGCACGTTTTAAGACTACAGTGTTGTTTCCTACCTCAAATTGCTGCTTCTACATTTTACTCCTCCCTTGACTTCGTGATCCAACAGGTCCCTCCTCTAGTGTTTCTGTCTGTAGAAATCTCAAATAAGAAAATGTGTACAGAAATAATCAACTTGTGAGCTTTTATTTCTCAGCAACTCGCTGTTCTCAGGGCTTTTAATTCTTTTGCATTTCTTCCTGATAAGGTAAAAAGCTAGAGTATGCAGCAAAATAAAGTATTTTTGTATCTTGCAAAAATGTTCCGGCTAAAACTAGGACCATGTAAAGGTCTTAGAAAATCCTGTGAGGCACTGAGAAATGTTCTGAAGAGTCTGACACTAAGGTCACACACCCAGAACGCTGGAAGACTTTGTTTCCAGTCTCTCTTCGAAATTAGGCAAAGCATGAAGCTGGACTGCACTTCCCTCAAGTCAGGCAAGTGCCATAACCCTCTGCTCCTGGCTGCCGGGGGAAGGATGGGCCCTGCTGTTTTTTTCTCACTGTTCCCCACTAGGGAGCTTTTGATGAAACTAATATATTGCTACAAGAACTTTTCAGTTTAAATGGATCTTCGCTTTTTGATGAAAATCCACTCAGGAAAAAAAAAAAGAAAAAAGAAAAAAGAGAAATACCACCTCGTTCTGAAAAACAGGAGATGCTGTTTATTGCTCATCATTGACAAAGCTTGTCTTGTATGAAGGGTGGAAAAAATGAACACTCAGAGTGTTTTCATATTTCACAGGGAAAGAGGAGTTTATTCCCCACAGCAGCAGCATCCTCTGCTCCATTTTGGCTGGAGCCAAGTTAAAAAAAAAAAAAAAAAAAAAAGGCCAATGGAGAAGACAGGCAAGAAAAAAAGCTCTTCTCTTCTTATTCTGATTTTCAAACAGACAGGAAGCTTATGAGGACCAGCTCATCAGGAAGAAAGATTTCCACCCACACAGCTCCACACAGGTCAGCTCAGTGAGCGCACAGCCATAGCCCGTGTGATGGAAAATAACGCAGCCTCGTGACAGCCAGGGCCTGTGCTGGAAAAGAGAGGAAGGCATTGACGAGGAACTGCAAAGTATGTGGGGAAGGTGGATGACACTCAAGGCTGCCATCTCCTGACAGAGGTCCTATCACAGCCACCTGCCCCGAGTAGGAGTCACAGGCAATGAACTTGCACCAGGAGTACTGACTGTTGCAAGTGAGGCCTTGGACTTGCCACCACTGATTAAGTTTGGCATAATGCTGGTAACCATTTTGGCTACTGCTTCCTCCAGAAGTTTTTCATAAGGCCCTTGAGGTTCTTTGAAGTCCATGGTATAATCTAGCTCATGGGTGTTTTTCCTAAATGGCTAAATCAAGGATATCATCGCATTTACCATTTTGAGGAAGCCTTCAGTGTTTTCATGAGGCTCTGGGATTAAGTATTTTGACAACTAACAATATCTGCAGTCTGATTGTTATTTCTGAAGGAGTGCCAGACAGTGAGGGATCATACAGTTGAATTTCTGAAGATTAGTTAGGGAAAAAAAAAAAAAAGAGAATAACACAAGTGGAAGTAGTAGCACGAACTATCTTACTACATGGTATTTGGAAACAACCCTTCAAATCAACAGTCTCACTAATGCATGAATCGTCATTCATATAAAAAATAATTGCTTAAAAAAAATCCAAAAAAACAGTTCTAGAATTTTAGTGATATATGTATACAAGTTTTCTGGAGAAACTAGAAATCCCTTATATTCTTCAGCCTTATAAATTATTGACTTTTGAACAAAAAGCAGACATAATACATTACCCAACTGTATACTTCAACCATCTTTTTATAGCTTGTGCCCAAATTTAGATCTTTGGTATAGATTTACTTTTCTACTAATCCATCCTAATATCACAACCAATTCCGCAGAAAAGACAGCTTGGAGACTTCTGCAAACAGCCGGCCGAGTTAAATCTTAGCAATTCTAACCTCAAAGCTTAATTGATTACAGTGAAGATTAAAGCAGACATATTTCAACTCAAAGATATATTGGTTACTGTACCAAAGACAGTTTTCTATCACACGAAGGTCAATAAAGACGTTCTACGCTTGCAAAACAGCAAGGAAATACAATATAACTGCACTTCAGAGTTAGATGAATACCAGCAAAGAAGGAACTGTGAATCTGTGTAGCTAGTAGCAAATGTGTTATAGGTTCAAAAATTGAACAATTAATTGAAAGCACTTCAGAAAAATGATTCTAGATTTATAAATGTCTTTGGATTTAGAGCAAGCATGGTGCACACAGATGGGCAAGAAATAACAGAATTTAATTTACTTTGTTGTTCAGTTACTGCTTAAAATAGCAGTCATTTAAACATTAAAAAATGCAATAATTTGACACATTATAAATTTATGATGACTTTTAGAAACCAGAGAAATGTTTGGAAGCTTTATGCTACCTGAACCTTACTATAATGCTTTTGCAACTAAGAAGTAACCTTATAGAGGTGTGAAAATTCTTTCAGGAAATACATACCTGAAAGCAGTTTTGCAGAAGCAGATTATTAAATTATTTCTTTACCAGTCTCCCAGAGGTTCCCTGTGCCTTCATATGCTTCTTGGGTCCTTACAGCAAATGGCTACCCAAAATGTCTGTGTAAAATTTAAGGATTGTTGTCTGTGTTATGAATACATCACTGTGCACATGTATAAAACATTGCTAACAGCATCAATTTGGATTTTTAACAGCACAGGAATGACAAACGATAAAAAACCCCACCCTTAAATGCCCATCTGACTGAAAACACATTAGGATGACAAGATGGATGAAATGTAAAGATGTCAGAAAATCACACCAAAAAAAAAAGGGGGCAAAAAACTCTGTAGAAGGCAGACTTTTAAAACAGAGGAAGGGTGAAAGACTGATACAATTTCAGCGAAGAGACCTCAAAACATGAAAATGGTTTCAGAAAAGAGCAACCATGGTTACAGGAATGGGTGGAAACTCCTAATCCAGAATAATCACACTTGAGACAGGAAGATTCTGATGAGAAAACAGGCTCTGAAAATCATATGCGAGTATGATTTATCGTATTTCATCCATCTTCCTATTTTTCTTGAGCTAATTAATTCAAAGAACAGTCTATTTTTTTCTCCTTGTTTGTTTGTTGGGTTTTTTTTTTCCTGACATTTGCATTATTTCAATTACTAGATGGCCTGTAAGAGCCAAGTTGTTAACACCCAAGGAACTATAGAGTCTGTGGGACAAAAAGTCACCTGAGGTGCCTGTACCAGGTCAGAAGTCTATGTCAAAAATGTGCAGGAGGAGTCATGAGAGATGGAAGAGTCTCACACAGGGAAAAATCTGAAATCAAAGAGGTCTAGTGGGCTGGGGTCTAAAAACTGCACATTATTAAGTATCGGGTTTATGTTCAATATTTCCTTGCAATATTAGAGATGGTGACACAATTAAGTCAAATCTAAGAATGACAGCACTAAGACTGAGTGTTTCTGGTCCTGAGCTGCTGGTCGTTCACTGAAGCAAGTAGAATGAACACGGTTTATATCAGGTCATTGCCTGGTTTTGGCTGGCTTTGAGAACACAGGTGTCATTGTAGAAAGGAATATGGGAATATTCTGCTCACAGAAACCTGGAGTTTACACTGGAATTGCATGTTTGTTGGCCTCCTCAGAGCAGCTCCACATGTAGGAAAGCCTGTTAACCTGTTAACTTTGAGAGATTACTGCTCCCACAACCCAAATACAGTGTGACAAATCCTTCTTCATCTTTGCAAGAGATTTAAATTTTAATACATGATATTTAATGATAAATTATTAAAATTCATACATCTTTTTCACAGGTACTTTTTGGGTTTTGTGTTGGTTTTTTTTTTTTTAGATACTTGCTTTGAGTATGTCAAACCTCCTCTTACTATTTTCCCACTGCAGATTGTCCTTTCATAGCTATCGTCTACCCGTAGTACAAAACCAAAAGCTAGCAACTCTGATTACAGTTCTTATAGTCCCAGAATTCCCATAAAACAAATCCAGTCCCTGGCCAAAGACATTATAAGTTGAGTGAATTATAACAACAATCTAAATATAAACCAAGGTTTCCATAATAATTGCTAATGTTGTCTAGATTAGATTTACACAAACATATACTTCTCTGTAGGTAGTTTTGAACTGAAATCTCTCATAGCAGTGTGTCCATCAGGAAACTGAACAGCTCAGAAGATGTGGATGATTCAGATGCATTCATCAGGAACAACAAGATCCCAATGCATTTAGTCATATTTCACTGCCTCCTACATAATTAATTTAATTTATTTGCTATACTCTCAATCCACTTCTGCATTAGTACCAAAAGAACTGAAGCTTGAAAAGCACTGCTGTATGCTATCTAGTGGTAGATTTAAGTACCCATAGATTTAGAAATACATTATGACAGGAGGATATGCAAAGAGACATGGTGTGGCAAGATATATTTCAGCTAGCTGTGACCACCCAATTTTTTATAACAGTGACCCTGTCTCCCTCTTTAGTCAATGAGTCTCTCCCAGGAGCGGAAGAAACGCCCTCTGGCACTGATTGTGTACTGGGTTTGGAGCCATTAAGCCCCTCTAATTCCTGTTGCCTAAGTATGCCACACACGGGCACAGAGCCTTTGGCAAAATATAGTGCGTTGGAGTCCAGGCCCAAAGGCTTTAAAATATTAGATTCTTTCTTAGGGACCAGAAATTGTGTGGCTCAGGTAAACAAGTATCTCTGTATTCCTGGAATTGAAGGCAAGTAATTTTTGTATTCTTTTAGACAGTTTAGTTTCTATTATTGATTTGCGGCAGAGACCGGCTCCAGAGCAGGTAAGACTGCGCTGGGTGAGGGCTCTGTAGCTACAAAGGCCGACGAAAAG